>JAFIRS010002534.1:0-205676 GCA_018342105.1 Gonioctena quinquepunctata
TAATATATATATATATATATATATATATATATATATATATATATACATTGTGACCATTTTTAATGAAACACCCCCCAAAATTTAATTTAAACAGATTTTTTTTTTTGAAATGTCAATACAAAAGGTCTACCTTGAGACAAAATTTGAAATGTTTATTCAATTTTCAGGGCATACTACGATATTTTTTCTTAGTCGAAAATCGAGATTTTTTATTAGCGATTTTTTTTATTGAAAAAATTCCTACGCCACTGGATTCAGAGTGCCTCTAAACAGGTGTGACCAAAATTTCATGGAAAAATATTCATTAATAACAAAGTTATGACAACTCAAAAATTCGAAAACTCACACAGCTAACAGTCACAAAAAACACCCTATATCAACAGATATAGCCATGAGAAATATTTTTTTATGATTTCAACAATAAAGTGCCGCCAGATGAAAAAAAAAACAAATCGCGTAAATTTTTTTAATGAAAATAACGGAATTACATTCACACAATTCAACTAATAATGAAGGAAAAAATTTTAATTAACGTAACTATGAAAACTAATTATTGAAATGTTTCGATTCAGTGCAACAATCAATTCAAACTCATATTCTAGTAGCCTCCACTAATCCACCACGTATTTCGATACATTTGTCGTAGCGCTTACGAATGTTTCTGATTACGTTCCTTAGTTCTTGTGGGCTAATATCTGCACATACCTGTCGAATTCTTGCACAAAGTTCATTTCTATCTCTTGAACGGTTTTTGTAAACCTTTTGTGTGAGAAGTCCCCAGAGAAAAAAGTCCAAAACTGTGAGGTCTGGAGATCTGGGTGGCCACTCTATAAACGGACTACCACGGCCTATCCATCGGTTTGGAAAATGTTCGTTAAACCATTGCCTCACAGCTCTGGCATAATGAACTGAACAAACCATCTAACTGGACAATTGAATTTGATCGTTCATTGATTGGCAGCTCGTGAATAGCATCCCAAAACTCTGTGTTTAAAAATTCTAGAAACCTCTGCGCATTAATGTTTTCCTCAAAAAAGAAAGGACCAATAATTCGTTCGTTCAATATCCCACACTAGACGTTGATTTTTTGGGAATACTGGCTTTCACAGTTTATTACCCAGTTAGGATTATTCGCTGCCCAATAGCGACAATTCTGTGATGACTACTCCATTTGTAGTGAAAGTGGCTTCGTCGGTATATAAAATATTTTGTAGGAAATTTATATTGTTTAAATATTCCCCTTGGGCCCATAAACAATATTCCAGACGTCTTGCTTCGTCGCCTTCTTGCAGTGTATGTAAAAATTTTGGCTTGAAAGGTTTAATATTCTTCGCCTTGAGACATCTCCGAATAGTTTCTCGTGGAATATTCAAATCTAAGGTGGCATTCCTTATACTGGCATAAGGATTATTTCCGAAATAATCTGAAATGATTTGATCATTCCTGTCATTCCTGTTTCGTCTTTGTACAGGATTACTTTTTAACATCATTTTTGATACTGCACCAGTTTCATTGAATATTTTATTTACCGTACCGCAGCTAATACGAGGACGATCTGGATGTCTCTCATTAAATACTCTACAAACCTCTCTAGCACTTCTAACGTCATCTCCCCGAAAGGCGTACAATTTCAATTTTCTCTCTTACGCTCAATCTTGCAGCCATGACACAAAATAATTCGAAGAATTGTAAGGTGAATATTGTTGACAATAGTACATTTAAATCTTTCACAATTGTCAAACTGTAATATCATTTCCATGGCAACTAAGATTTAAATTGAAAATCAATTAGGTCTTAGTTTTAGTTAATTTGCGTGAAAACTTGAATGTAATTTCGTTATTTTCATTAGAAAAATTTACGCTATTTGTTTTTTTTTTCATCTGGCCGCACTTTATTGTTGAAATCGTAAGAAAAATATTCTCATGGCTATATCTGTTGATATAGGGTGTTTTTTGTGACTGTTAACTGTGTGAGTTTTCGAATTTTTGAGTTGTCATAACTTTGTTATTAATGAATATTTTTTCATGAAATTCTGGTCACATCTGTTTAGAGGCACTCTGAATCCAGTGGCGTAGTGATTTTTTCAATAAAAAAATCGCTAATGAAAAATCTTGATTTCCGACTAAGAAAAAATATCGTAGTATGCCCTGAAAATTGGAATAAACAATTCAAATTTTGTCCCACGGTAGACCTTTTAGTACTTGACATTTCAAAAAAAAATTATTGAAATCTGTTAACAACTTCAAATTTTAGGGGGGTGTTTCCATTAAAAATGGGTCACACTGTATATAAATATATATATATATACATATAATATATATATATATATATATATACATATTATTATGATGATGTGGGTTGTTTCTTTTATTTTGTTTTTTATTGATTGATTATTATTATTATTATTTTATTAACCACTAGTCATCACAATAATTATATTATATACATATTATTATGATGATGTGGGTTGTTTCTTTTATTTTGTTTTTTATTGATTGATTATTATTATTATTATTTTATTAACCACTAGTCATCACAATAATTTTGCTTTGCTATGATAGTAAGCTTGATTGATTTGATTTATTATCAATTGATCAACTTGATTCTTTTAAAAAAATACTTATCATAACAATAGAAAGTCCGGCTATGTTGTTGTTACTCTCTTTCAAACACCATTTCACCTTTCCTTTGTTACCTTATTCCAGCTCAGTCTGATCATCCTACATCTCATCAGAGTTCAGTTGCGCCATCTAGTTGCTTTGTTAGAAGTCGAATTATTGTTTCATGAAAATATAGTTCGTGATATGATCAAATGATGAATAACAAAACATAAAATAGTTAAATTTGTTTTTCTTTTTTCGAAATGAATATTTCCAAAGGTTTCCAAAACCTACTCCTGCTATATCTAGCTTATATTAAATTTAATTGAATCTATGAACTTGAAAAAATCATCACATGACTTGCTCATGCGTAATAGATTGAATGAGCAAATAAATATTGACAGGTTATATTGACACAGTGGTCATAAGTATGAAATAAAGTTCACCACTGTAGATAAATATTATCAAAGACCTCAAAAAGCGTCTAATACCAATGATATCACTTCGTTTATTTGTGTTTTCAAAAAGTACCTGTAGTTCGTTGCGTTTGTGCACTCACGAAGACTCCTGGCTGTGTTCAGTGCTTTGGAAAGTCAACCTGTCCGACGTTGGCTCCCTTTTATTGTTGGTTATGTCCTGTGTGAAATGTTATCTGGATAGCAGGTAAATGGTTTCTTGCTCAAATAGTTACAGGCTGTTTCTTGGTTTGGTTTATTGATTGGAATCGCTCTCACAGTTGTGTTTTCTGTTTTTGATTCATTTATCTGATGAACATTTTTCTAACACTTTCTCCAAAATTTTTTTTTCTCGACCTCGTTTTCTTCTTCCCGTAGCAGCCATCAATTTTTGTTTTCGGGCACGAAATTCTACTTTCCACACACTTTTAAAAGCAACTTCTCTTATTCTACACTATGAAACTTATTTTATATACAGCTTATATTTCTATACTCGATATTATTTATACAAAGTGGTTATAAATTCTTATTCAACCATTTTATGTTCTCAGATTTGATATTTTATCATTTTTTCATGAGAAATTATCCCTGTCATCTGTTTGAATTCTAAGATTTTGTTTGTAGATTTTGATGTCTATTCTTTTTATAGGTTGTGCAATCTAAATGGATAGTTGGATGGATTAGTTTTGATGTCACTAGAAGAGCTCCACTGCTAAACTCTTTGATGATCGCTAAACTCTTTGATGATCTGCGTCGAACATAAGATGGTAAAAGGTTTCAGAAATGCAAAGTGCACAGAAAAATTGTAAAACCACCATAGCAGATATTCATGTGATGTATAAATATCATTTTATAAAAAAAATATTCTTTTAATAGTTAACATATATTTGATATCATAACAATATATATATACCGGGTGAGTGAAATTCGAGTAGATGCATGGGGATCTCGGAAACGGTAGGAGCTACAAAGAGGGTAACATGGAGGCAAAGTTGCGTACTATGGAGCTATTTACCATGATGTTGAAAAATCTGAGCTAGCCCTCTCACTTTCAGAGATTACAGGAAAAAAATTGTTTATTGTTTTTTACTTATATCTGCTTTAATACAATAGATTTCCAGAAACTGTTTGCACTATGTCATTGCAACTTTTAATGGTCTGTGAAAATATGTAAACGGAAGTGTTCTACAGGGTGTTGTTCTCCTTGGGCCAAACTATGAAATTTTAAATACGGACCTGGATTTTTTATCACTTCTTTTAGGCTTCAATGGTCATATTTTATCATGATTGTGAAGATAAATATTGTTTTTTTAAATCCTCGGACAGGTAGATTTTTATTTTTGAAAATCTATTTTTTTAAATAAAATTTTCAACCCACTTTCAACCTCCTGCTCTACATATCTATCCCTTCAAAAGTTTTGAATTGTACAAGGGGTCCAGTTACACCTCATTTGAAAGGTATTTTAAATCTCTTTCCAACAGTATTTTTTTTTTCATTCGGTTGAGCCATATCCGCAAGAGAGCATTTGAAAGATTTAAAATTTATTGGAATTCAAGTCCAAATTGTTGATAATGGTAGGTACTGTTTCGTACTGTTTGATTGTATTACTATTTAGTAAAGTGAATGTACCTACTTATTCAAAATCCGTTTTTGATACGGAATTTCCGTCTACGCCTATGTTTTCCTAAAGTTTTTTCCCTCAGCTCTGGAAAAAAGGCATTTTAAAACTAAAAAATTGAAAGTTATTTATATGTCTTAAGTTTTTTGCTGTTTTCGCAAACTGGTAAAAAATGTGGCAAAAAGTAAATGTGGTCTTAACAAAATAACATTTATTGGAAATGGTGATAGTTTAAAATTGTAGTAGTAATTTTTGAAATGCGTTATTTTACCAAAATATGATGATTGGATATGGAGATATAACTAGAACTCAGACAGATGTTAATTTGTTTCGAGAAAAGAATCCTGAATTGCCTCCTATTTCACTATTTCGTGAGTTAGGTCATGTAAAGTGTTTGCTCAGAAAAGGGCATTCTTTTGTTGTCGAAGATACTGAACTCAATGCCTTGTTGGATATAAAAGAAAGTCCTACAACTTCTGCAAGGCAAATTGCACGGAATACCAATGTAAGTCATACAATGATTACAAAACTGTTTGAAGCTAACAAACTACATCCTTATAAAATGCACCGGACACAATAGTTATGTGAAGTAATTATTTTGCTTATTGAACAAACCATTATTTGTAAATCGTGAAAATAGAATAAAGTTGACAAAATGTGTGTTAACTCTATGATTTTGAAGCATCCAATCACAAAACACTACCCGTTTATCGCATCGTCAGCATTCAAATATTGATGTAACTAATATTTAAATGCTCGATATCCGTGCTTTTTCATTATTTTTCTTGCTGATTCGTGACTTATCTGCATTTCTTTACTAATTTCTCTCAATGAAACCTTTTATCAACCATAGCAAGAACGTTAATCTCAGTCTCTTCAATTATGATAAACCTCTGTTCCGTCTCTCGATTTAATTTTTGCCTAAAATGATTCTCATCATACGGAAAATACTGATTGGCTGGATGTTGCCGATTGGGATATATCTGAGCATACAACTCAGCAGCATTTCTTGACATTCTCCAAATATTAATAAAATATCCACTTTTTCACTTTGAGTATACATTATTTTGAAGAAAAATGAAACTGAAATTTAACAAAAATTAAGAAACTTTTACTGTCTGCTCATATAGCTTATGTCACTGTCATTACCTAAGTGAGTGTTTTGTTTTCCAAAGAAGACTTGATAAAAAAAAACTGCAGAATATTATGCATCATGGCTATCCATGACAAAAGTAAATAAATTAATATCCAGTATTTTCCTTATTAATATTTAATTTATGTTCTTATTTTTAATACAATCGCAAATGAATTAGTATCGTTAGATTAGAAAAAATCCTTTTTTCGGACAGAGTTCGTCAAAAAATGGTCACCATTTGAAAAATAATAGAGGAAAGTGACCAAATATGGAATACCGTTTTGATTTTCAGGCATAACTTTCACAAATTTTATAAATAAAATACTTTTTGTGGTAATTATTAACAATCATATATTTGCACTTAAGTTTGTAACAATTTTAGATTATTTTGTTCAGTTTGAGGTAAGAAAAATTTTCAAAAACTAAATAACGATAAAGGTACCTATATATGGAATAGGTACCCCAAATATGGAATACTATAATCACTATGGAAAATTAACCTTAACTTATAAGAGACTCTTTGAAAACTTTGGTATAATAAAGAAATGAACACAAATTATTTACAAAAATTGCAAATCCAGGTATCAAACTCTGGCCCAGCGCAATCATTATGTGCCCAGAGCCCACACATGAGGCACTTGATCCATGTTTCCCCATGAGTGTCATTCGAAAACAGCATACCACAGAAAATACACTCCGAACCTTCAGAGTCTGGAGCTGTACATCCTATCAAGGCATCGGGTTCGCTGTCTGTATCAAACAGCATTCACCTCCTCATCATCTGAATCAGACATAGGCTTAATGAACCCCTTTCCGCTGAGGTAAGAGAAGCTATCTGCCGTTTTACTTTATGTCCAATCACTTGGGGTATCTTGCTCTGTACTACGGTAAGCCCTGATTCATCCACGTTGTATATGCGACTTGGACCATAGTTTCCTTGAGCATAGACGTCTTCGAGGAGATCAAAGAATGAGTCTACTTTTTCTTTGCTAAATCCAAAGGCTCTAGCAAAAGAAGTGCCAGTTGGTCTTCTCACCGATAGCTTGTCCTTATGGCGTTTCAGAAATAATTCAAGCCATTTTTTTCCAGCCATGCCAGTCGCACCAAATAGATTTTTCAACTGATTACGACTTGCTAACATGTACGCCATTCTTCGAACATAATTTCTCGTCAAGCCATGAAATTTGCTCTCCATCGTCAAAATGTAGTCTACCAAAAGATTTTCAAGGGTTGTCCCTAAGACAGTTTTCCTTCCGAGTGTACTAGCTACGGCTTCTTCTGGAGAAAATTCGTTTTTCTGACATAAACGAAACAAGGTAGATCTTGGCACATCGAAGTGTTTTGCAGCTTTCAAATAACCCATTTTTTTTTCTCGTACTAATTTTATAGCTTCTGCCATATGCTCTGAATTCCATTCTTTTCGCTTCGTTTTCCAATTGACGCCCGCCATTCTGATAAAACCCGAAAAAAAAAATTAACAAAGTCATTAAGTCAGCTGATACGTCACAGTGTCCAATTATGGAATAGTCCATAATTGGACACTGTGATCCGTCCATATTTGGATTTTCCAACTATTTCAAACTGATATTCACATATTTATATTTCAGAAAGTAATACTATCTAATACCGCTAAAACATACTAAAGAACATCTAAAGGGTCTCTAAAAGTTATAAAAACAATACTGTGTGCACTTTCTGTACGAAAAATAATTATTTTTTACGTACCTTAGAAAGTTATGCGGTAGCGATAAAACAACACACTGTCACTACGACGAAAGGGCTGGCTCGACTGACATGCTACAACATGTACGCGTAAATGGGAGTAGAAAGAGACAGAAAATCACTGTTTATTGCGTGTGTGAGTTTGCATTTGAGAAAAATGGGGGTATTCCATATTATGGATACTATTCCATATTTGGTCACTTTCCTCTAGTTAGACACGAAAATGTAATTTTGGCAACTGGTCTTATTCCTCATACTAGTCACTAAAACTTTGCGATTGTAATTTTCTGATATCACCTAAGGTCCTCATGGCCACCTAGATGCAATATTAAAAGTGACTCTAAAAAAATGAGGTAGGCGTAAAAACTTTTTGAAACGTCACATTCTGATCCAGAATTGTCTAAGAAATCCAAAAATGTTACATTTAAAAATTCAAAACCGGAGCCATTTCCGGGGAAACAGGAAGTGACTGGAGAGTGAAAATTATGCGAAAGCTCTCCCCATCACAAACCAAATCTCATTCTGATACAGCCAATATATAGTTCGGTACTTTTTATAGTAGTATAGAAAGAATTCGTTATCTGCGAGTTTTCTGATGTAATGTAACGAGCGTAGATATGTTGCTGATGTTTTGATCCCCTGTGAAAGCCACTGTTTCCCTTCTTTTATTTTTGATCTTCCCTTTTGGAAATGACTGGTTCTATTTCCAGTACATATATTGTACCCGTTTATCCATCATAGAGGTATCAAATTATTATGTATTTCATCTTTTTTATTTCTAAACGACTTCGTCACTGAGAATAATATTTTTCGGACAATAAAGTATATTTTGATTTGAATTGGATATGAAAAACTGCCAATAGATAACAGCATCATCGAGGGGGTAGATTATTGAGCAGTTTCTAGAAAAAATGGATATTTTTATATTTGTTGAATTTCAGCAGTTATTCAATGAGCGAGTTCAGCGAAAACTACCGCGATTCAAATGGAAGTATGGTAATCTTCGACATCACGTCACTTCAAATCTTTTATGATAGTAGTTGAAAATATAATTCGTTCGTTTTAGTGCTATCATAAAAAGTCAGCGATAACTTAGATTTATTACTGCTCTTCGTGAGAGCAATTTGCATTGATTTCATAGTGATTCCCATGACTACAGCATAGACTCGCAATGGATTTCCATTGCCACATTTACATACTAAAATTTCAGCAAATTCTATCGATGCCTAGAAACCCCTTTATATCTGTGCCTAGTCCTTTGAAGAATTAATGAATACTCTGCAATAAAGTTTCGCATTTCCGGTAAAAACAAAAAACATGAAAAAATCAATAAAAAGATAAATAGACACAAAATTACTGAGATACGCAGTGGAAAGAAAAATAAACTATATGAACCATTTCTATATGGATAAGAAAACATGAGAAACTATAATGAAATTTATAAAAAAATATTCAGATGAGTATTGTGTGCAGCAAAGCAAATTATCATGATGAATTGATACGTAACTCTGAAAACGAATCCAAAACTGCCACAAAAAATTAATAACGAACGAAATTAATATAAGTTACCAAATATTGAATTAGATATAAACATTATCACAGTAAGTGAGGGTCACATTATGAGTAGCAATTTCAATGAATATTTAAATAATATCCCATAGGAGCTAGGATCAAAATCAGATATAGTTGATTCCACGAAAACACAAATAGAGAAAAAGGCTGCAACTTTTTTTTTCCAACCAGTAGATGGAATTGCATTATTGGATACAGCTAAAAATACATTTTCTACAGAAAATAACTTCAGTGTGAAAAAATTGACTACCGATTTATATAGCAATCACAATCACAATTTTACGAGATATATACCTGCTTGGCTAGTACATCTACTGTCTCATTTTATGCGATTCCACAATCACCCTTAACCCCCACCAAAACTACGTATATATTTGAATTTTAGAAAAATGTGGAGATTTTGTTTAACGTTAAACGAATCATGCAAATTTTACATTTTGTGAAAGTTTGAATTATTTGAAGCGCCCAGTACAGACTTGGTATCTGATCTGATTATAATAATTCCAAACTAGTTATTTTCTAAAAGCCATTTCAGTGCAGGTTCGATAGCTATAAATTCTGCACTGGTTATGGTTTGTGTATGAGATGTGAAATTGCTTGTACCCTGCAAGGATTTGGAACAGGATTCGACACTATTTGGCGTAACGACGTAGTATGGATTGGAGGGGATCATTATTATAAGTGGAAATCCATGATATTCCGGGAAAATAATAGGTAGTTAGTTTGAACATGATAACGTTAAATTTCAACGTGTGGAGGGGGTATTTATCGAAAGAAAAGTGTATTTCGATAAATGCTTTTCATCTATGAATGCATCCACTGAAAGGGAACTTAACTTGAATTCCCAGAATTCAGATGTCTCGTCTATACAGGGTGTTTCATAATTGAATGCTGATCCTAAAGGGCGATAATCCTTGGATGATTTTAAGAAAAATTTTTCATATGAACGTAGTTCCGCAACCGCTTTATTTCTGAGATATAGGATGTTGAAATTTAACAAAAAATCAGTTCTTCCCCAATATCTCTTGAACCGCTTTGGCTTTTTTTCAAAGTAGACACGCCCTGTTATATTTTTGATCAAAATAATGATACGCCACTGTCTTTTTCCCAAATAAATATTATTTTTGTGGTTGTCCTCTATCTTCTCATAAAAATGGCCTTTTTTTCGTCCGCCGGACGGTTTTCGATTTAGAAAATAAAAACCTTTAATTTGCTTGACCCTATTCGATGTTTTCTCTTAGTCTTGATTTCACAATTGTGGTAAACAAAGGATCTAGGCAAGATTCTTATAATTTTATGGTAACTTTTATTTAGTTTTTGTAATAAGGGGCCGTTCAAGTATAACGTAAGCACCAAAGGGGGAGGGTGTCTTTGCTTTGCTTATTTTTGATAACATGGGGAACGGGGGGTCTGAATGGTGATTACGTCAGCAATATCCATTAACTTTTCTTATTTTTTGCAAAATTCGGTGGATTCTGATTTGAACACATATATGGCAACATGGCAACCCTACTTGTCTATGATCGAAAGCAAAAATCATGTTCAGGAATTCAGGAAACAATCGAAGTAGGGGAATTACTGCACGCGCTATTCACTTTTCTGAATTTATCCGGTCTAATATCGTTGGATTTTCTACGTGTTCCGAGTTCATGTTCGTTCAGTATTGATAGACTTTTGCCACCGTTGAAATAGTTTAAAATGTCGTCTAATATAGACAAATCAATATTATATCAAAAATTAATCGAAAGTTTTAAAAAATCTCACACGAACACAAAATTACAAAATATACAGAAGTTAGTTTGTGGTGTGGTTATAAGATACAAAGTCCGACAGGGAACTCGATATTATTGTGTCTAAGAGAATTGAAGAATTGCAAGCAGCAACTAGGAACAAGTCGAGTATATTATCCTTCTGTTTGTTCTTAACATGCTGCGCCCGCGTTTTAGGGCAGTCTTACGAAATGGAAAAAAATAAAATAAATGTGCATTAAATTCCTTTGTAGTTTATAAATTGCCTAATTTATTGTCACATACTTGAACTATGATAGATAGTTGCTCATGAATAACAATAAAGAAACAGATTTTGAAAAAATTATACCAATAATGCTTTCGTAAGCATAGGAGAGGATGGAGGTGAGAGCTTTGCTTACGTTTGCTGTCAAGGGGGGGGCGTTAAAAATTACTTAAATTCTGCTTACGTTATACTTGAACGGCCCCTAAGTACGCATAATCTTTTTTTTTAAACATATCTATTATGAACAAAAAATACCAAAATCAAATTAACTGTTCAAAATGTCCGCCTCCTACAGGTATGCACGCTTCAGTCCTCCTTGTCATTGACTCGCGTACTCTTTGGAAAATTCCTGGAGTATTCCTTATTGCTTCACAGGAAACTATTACGCGGTTTCGCAATTCTTCCTCAGTTAGAATTGGTTGACTATTCACCAAAGTCTTAAGATGTCCCCAAAGGAAATAATTAGGACTGTTTAAGTCTGGGGATCTAGCTGGCCATGACTCTGTTCCCCACGATCTATCCAGCGATTACGAAAGTTTTGGTTTAAATGTTCGCGTGCCAGAGCACCAAAATGAGCAGGTGCACCATCGTGCATAGGCCACATGCGATTTCGCCTTAAAATAGGAACATCTTCCAACAGATTTGGCAAATTATCTTCAAGAAATCGGCGATAGTTATGTCCATTTAATCTGCGTGGTGAAAAAAAAGGTCCAATTAGGTAATCTCCAATAATTCCAGCCCAGACAGTTAATGAGAACTGCTCCTGGTGATGAGATTCCACGATTGCATGCGGATTTTCCTCGGCCCAAAAATTATTATTAATAAAATTTCTGATCCTGTTTTTAGTGAAACTAGCTTCGTCCGTGAATAAAATTTCCCTGTCAAATAAAGGATTTTCGGTAACTTTTTGGAGAAACCATTGGCAGAAATTCACTCGTGATGGAAAGTCTCTAGAAAGTAGAGCCTGAACCCGTTGAATGTGATAGGAATATAATAAATAATCATGAAGAATCCTCCATAGTAGAATATGGGCGATATTCAAATTATTGGCAACTTGCCTCGTACTTATTTCAGAATTTTCGTCAACTGAATTTTAAACAGCTACCTCAATTGATGGAGTTCTTGCAGTCCGATGTGCTCCTTTCAAGTGATGATTTGGCTCAAAACTTCCTGTTTTACATAACCTTCTGTGGGTACTTGAAATCGTTCGAGCATCACGAACCATTCTATTTGGGAAGCGCTCTCGATACAGTCGCCTGGCTTCATATGCGTTTCCGTCAGCAAGCCCATACAAGTAATGCATGTCTGCTAATTCGGTATTTGTAAAATTGGCCATGTTTTTTTTAATAAACAAGTTTTTATAACGTAAATAATATCACGTATCCAGCTAAAGAAGTGTCAAAATTGTTTATGTTGAAAACAACGAACTGTGTTCTTATTATACTAGATGTTTCTAGATAATCCTACTACTTTTCAATGGCTGATTTCGCATAGGGACAAGCAAATGCATGCATTTTATTTTCTAACTCAAAAACCGTTCGCCCGACGGAAAAAAGGCATGAGACCATTTTTATGAGAAGATAAAAGACAATTACAAAATTAATATTTTTTTGGGAAAAAAGATAGTGGCGTATCATTATTTTGGTCAAAAATATGGCAGGGCATGTTAACTGATAAAAATTAAGATGGAAAAAATGTATTTTGATGCGTACTTTGCATGTTCCAAAATTGGAAAAAAATCAAAGCGGTTTCAGAAATATTGCGGAAGAACTGATTTTTTTCTTAAATTTCAACATCCTGTATCTCAGAAATAAAGCTGTTGCGGACCTATGTTCATATGAAGAATTTTTCTTAAAATAATCCAAGGATTATCGCCCTTTAGGATAAGCATTCAATTATGGAACACCCTGTAGATAAATATGACATACTCATTTTGTTATATGGTTTCCATAAAATATTTCATGTAAGCATCATCTCGTTCGCTATATTTGTCTTAATGATAACTGGCTTGTGAGAGTTTTTTCTTCATTTAAAAAAGTGTTCTTTCAACTTCCGAGGACCAGCTGGAAATTTATTGTGAGTAAAAGTTCTTTCCTCCTCCGAATATTTTTCATAAACGCCATCCATTCAAGAAATATATATATGGCTTGCGAAATATCGAATTTGTTCCATAATTTTGACGCGCACTGTATAAGAATCGTCGAAACTCATCAAAATGTTCATTAAAAATTCAAAGTTGATATTTTGTTTTGAAAATGTTTGTTTTTCTTTTGGAAAATAATTATTAAGAAAATGGAAATATATCTCGAAAATTTCTGGGAAGTGAACATTTCGCAATCAGAGAATTATTTATGCATAATATACCCTTAATCTACATTCTCGAATTATACACATATCCCAAACACAACTGCATTTCGGTATCTGTGGTTTTGTCCTGTTTGGCTTTGGCAACATTGTTTGAATTATTTGGTGATCTGTCAACAGGTTAACCTCACTTTGCATGATGTTCAAGTTTCTAACCTTTCTTTGTTCGATGTAAAAAGATTGGCGGCATCCTTATTGGTGAGCATTTGAAGCATTTTATCAGTTATAGTGTTGTGTATATCATAGTTGAGAAATTGAAATAAAATGTTGAGTTTAAGGTTGGTAAAACAATAATTAATTATCAAAATATTGAATGTAATCTTTTGGATCAAAGACTTGATTGTTTCAATAATATTGGTTATTCGATTCTGAATATTAAGTATGTTTATAGTATATTTATTATTCTATTATAGGTACATATTAATATAATGGATCGTAGGAGGAAGGTATCCTCAAGGCTAGAGAGAAAAAATACACTGAGTGAATATTATAAAAGGACAAGAACACTTGGAAGACAAAATGAAGAATCTTGAGAGGCTTGTGGGCCTTCTACTAGTCGATTAATGGCTGTAAATGATGATATTCGTATACCTTCTACAAGTTCAGATAAAATATTCCTGAAGTTGATCAATGTGAATCAAGTTCTGAAAATTTGTCTGATGGTTCCTCCCTTGGAGAATTGAGCCCTACATCAAGAGAAGACCTAGTTCAAAATTATCATGTTGGGAACTTCCATGAAAATGTTGAAAATTCAAATGATACCATAAATTCAAAGTTAACTGAATGGGCCTTGATACATAACGTAACACATGCAGCAATAATACTTGGTGAGTATTTTTATATATTACTGTGAATACCAAAAGAGCTATAACATGATATCATGTATTAGTAATTTTTAACCGACGAAACCAAAATGGAGGAGGTTCTCTAGTCGACCGGTATATTTTTTTTCCATCATTTTTTTTATGTATGATCACGCATAACTTTTTACTGAGGCGTCCGATTCCGATAATTCTTTTTTCAGTGGATAGGGTGTACTTCGAAGGTGGTCCCATTTGAATTTAAAAGATGAAGTCCACCCCTAAGGGTAGCAACATGAAGGATATTGATCACTCACCCTCTGAATTCTGGTCCGTTAACCGATTCTATCAGGCATAACTTTGTACTGGGTTCTTCGATTTGGATGATTCTTTTTTTAATACATAGGGTATACCTTATATTTAGATTTCGAATGGAATTATATTCCCTTACGGGTAGAAAAATAGGGGATAATTGATTTTTTACTTATGAACATTGGCACACACATACGTAGTTGACAATGACAGATCGCTACTGACATTATTTCTGTTCCACATCCGTCAAAAGCATTATATTCTATGAGAGGATGGAATTATATACAAAGTAATGAAATTAACTAACCAGAACAACAAAAATAATTTATATTACAACAAATATTGAAAGTAGATAATCATATTATTTAACTGGTAATAGTTGAAGTAAGGTGGGTAAGTATTTTGGAAGTAATCAAAAAACAAGTAGGTAGTAATTAGTATATTTCAGCCATGAAAAATTGAAAAATAAAAAAATAAAATAAACCTTCTTAGTCTCAGTAACTAAGCTCCTAAACTAATGAAAGTAACTAATTTTGAGTCGGCGCCAAACAAACAATCAACGAACATCATTAAATTACTTCAAAAAAATTATCAGAATGTCACCGCGCAACTCGATGCCATCATTTCGCCTTACCTAATTCATTTGCTTGTTTGTTTGGCGCCGACTCAAAATTAGTTACTTACATCAGTTCAGGAGCTAAGTTATTGAGACTAAGAAGGTTTATTTTATTTTTTACTCTTCAGTTCCGTATTTCGTCGGTTTAATTTTCTGTTAAAAAGTTTTTTGTCATTGTCAATTCAATCTGCGATGATATCTTTGTTGAAGGATCTCCTGAAGCCATTGGCAATAAAAAACAGATAGAGGAGACTTTGCAGAAAATTTTCAGGAGGACCAATGAGAGAAGCCACAGAGAAAAAGATAATGCAATGCCTGCAATAAATGCAACACCCTATATGTGTACAATTTTCAACTGATTCAAATAGTCTTTTTCTGTTTGTCTATTGAATTTATATATAGGATTAATTTTTGTTTGTCGTTTTTTTATTATATTTTTACACATATGACATAATTAATTTCTGAATGAATCCCGTTTTGTGTTGAGAATCTTATTTGGATTTAATTTTTTCCATATTTCCCATGAAATATTTCAAACTAAATGAATGAAAGAAAAGGACATTCGAGGACGTCCAGGGGATGTACCATATATCCCAGGGATGTCCCTTGGACATCCCTAGGGCATCCCTTTGATGTCCCTTGTCGGGACTTGGTACATCCCTTGGACGTATCAAAAGGACATCCCTTGGATGTCTTTTTTGGTGGAAAATAGATGTCCCTGGGACGTCCCTGGTATCTACCATGTCCTGACAAAGGATATCCCAGGGACGTCCTAGTAGCAAATGAAGGACGTCCCTGGGATGTACAGAGGATGTACTTGTGTTGTTAGGGTATTTGTAACGAATGCCCCCAAATACCAATTTTCATTATCAAAACTTTAAAACTAACTATACCCCCATTTTACTCCTGTAGGGTTGAATTTTCACAAACCCTGAAACACATTCATCTCTATTTGTGAAGAAGAGCCCAAATACTGATTTCCATGACTCTAATTTCGAAACCAACTGTACTTTCACTTTCACCCCCCTTCTCAACCACCTTTTCACCTCTTTAGGAATGAAATATAAAAAAAATATGCTCGCAAAATTTCAGCTCTCAGGTCCAGCGGTTTGGTCTGGGCCTTGATCGTATATCGGTCAATCAGTGAGTCAGTTAGTCAGGACATGTAATTATAAATGTACATATTACCCCAAACACGAGGTAGCTGCTGTGAACCGTTGGGAAGATCCGACGACAGTCTTCCATCACCACCATCAGATCAATTCCGGGCCTCCATGTAGTGTCATCAGAACTACATAAGTGTGCCAAGTTTCAACAGAATCGGTTCACAGCTGTAAAATCAAATCATCCCTTATTTGTCTACCCTTAGGGATGTGATTTTTTTCTAATCAAAATGGAACCAACTTTGCTTACCCTATACAATAAAAAAATAATCATCTGAATCGGATAACCCAGTACAAAGTTATGCGTGGTAGAATCGGTTAAAAAGTAAAAATTCAGACCAGTGTGAAAACAGAAACGGTCGTCGCGCCAGAAACGAAATATTAGTATATGTCATATGCTATTCCTTCAAAATCTTCCGAAATAAAATAGCAATTGGAATTTTCCACAGTATTATGATGGTGATGATGATGAATGAAAGTTTACACATAAATATAATAAAAATATGTTAATGGACAATAACATACAAGATGGGATAAAAAGGGCGTATCTGGAATTTTTTTTTTCACATTATATTCAGGACGAGCTGGGAAGGCATACCTACCCCATTTCGGATTTTGTATCTCAATACTCTAATTAATAATGGTATAAACGTTTTATTTTTTCAACAATTCTATCCAATATCATATGGAAACTACCCCCGTATTCAAAAAAAAAAATCGTTTCTGGAAATTTCTTTTTCACTCTATGCTTTCTTGGCTAGTTCTGAATATACTGTGAAGAAGACATTTCCAGAAACGATGAATTAACTCTGTTCTGGAGATTTTTTATAATACGGGGATATTTTCCAGGGTGAGTATTGAGATACAAAATCCGAAATGGGGTAGGTATGCTTTCTCAGCTCGTTTTGAATATAGAGTGAAAAAGACATTTCCAGAAACGATGAATTAACTCTGTTCTGGAGAGTTTTTTAATACGGGGGTAGTTTCCAGGGTGAGTCTTGAGATACAAAATCTGAAATGGGGTAGGCATGCTTCTTCAGCTCGTTTTGAATATAGAGGGAAGAAGAAATTTCCAGAAACGATGAATTAACTCTGTTCTGGATATTTTTTTAATACAGGGGTTTTTTTGTAGTTTCCAGGATGAGTATTGAAATACAAAATCTGAAATGGAGTAGGCATGCTTTCTCAACTTGTTTTGAATATAGAGTATGGAGATACAAAATCCGAAATGGGGAAGGTATGCTTTCCAAGCTCGTTATGAATATAGAGCAAAAATTAAATTTCCAGAAACAATGAATTAACTCTGTTCTGGAGATTTTTTTGGATACAGGGGTAGTTTCCAGGATGAGTATTGAGATACATAATCTGAAATGGGGTAGGATGCTTTCTCAGCTTGTTTTGAATATAGAGTAAAAAAAAAATTTCCAGAAACGATAAATCAATTCTGTTCTGGAGATTTTTTTGAATACGGGGGTAGTTTCCAGGGTGAGTATTGAGATACAAAATCCGAAATGGGGTAGGTATGCTTTCTCAGCTCGTTCTGAATATACTGTGAAAAAGATATTTCCAGTTACGCCCTTTTTATCCCATCTTGTATGTTATTGTCACAGCCACTGATAAATATGATATTATGATTTATTAGAAGCACCATTAACATATTTTTATCATATTTGTGTGTAAACTTTCATTCATCAACATCACCATCATAATACTGTGGAAAATTCCAATTGCTATTTCATTTCGGAAGATTTTGAAGGAACCAGCAACTCCAACAGAATATTTATTCTACAGAAAAGAGTCATCAGACTTATTTTCAACCTAAAGATTAGAGATTCGTGTAGAGAATATTTTAAAAGATTCAATATCTTAACATATCCATGTATATATATTTTTAAATGTATAATGTTATTTCTGAAACAGAAACATATGTACGACACTGTTTCCCAACATCATAACTATTCCTCTAGAAACGGAGATCTCATCAGGATCCCGACTCATAACACATCATTCTTTAAAAACAGTCCGTCATATACAGGAATTACATTTTTCAACAATCTTCCAACAGATCTAAGGAAAATTCAAAACAAAAATATGTTCAAATCGAAATTGAAGAGATATCTGCAAGAAAACTGTTTCTACAGCATTTCTGAATTTTTAAACTCGAGATAAAATGTTAGTTCTGTCTGTGTATATATGACATTTATATTTTACATTTGATTTGTTTTAAATTCCAGATAAAATGTTAGTTCTATCTGTGTATATGTGACATTTACATTTTGTATTTTGGCATTTTGATTATTTGTCTACCTTTTTGTGTTCTTGACGTATCCTATATCATGTATTTGATCTTAAAGGATTCAATAAATTATTATTATTAATAACATATGACACCCTTGCGCATATACTAATATTTCGTTTCTGGGTCGACGTTTCTGTTCTCACACTGGTAAAATTCAGAGGGTAAACCAACAATCATCCCCCATTTTCCTACCCTTAGGGGGGGATTTTTTTCAAATCCAAATGGAGCCAACTTCGAAGTACACCCTATCTATTGAAAAAAGAATCATCGAAATCGGACTACTCTGTAAAAAGTTATGCGACGACTAGAAAACCTCTTTTTTTTTTCGTCGGTTAAAAAAACGGGAAAGAGTGTTCCTCTTTAATCTTGAATTGACGGGTCCGAACGTTTGTCTAAAATGTTGACGCAGTTTCGTTTTCGACTGACCACCCTGTATATTGATTCTTTACATTGATGTAACCTTTTTATTTTTTTGTCAGATGATGGACCTTCGTAGGTTCACAACAAGTGTCATCCCTGAGCAAGACGATAAAAAACATTCTAGCGTTTGACTAGGAGTTTTCTTGGAACGACCCAAGAAATCTAAATCTCCATTTGAAATGTAGCAAGAGAGGGATCAAACAGAGCGAAGGCACAAACAACTTCCACTTACCTGTAGGACTGGGTGTAAGCGTCATCAAGACATAGTGCACATTCTTGTTGCTGAAATTGAACCTCCTCAAGAAACTGAACCCCCTCGACATGCCTTTGGAACGGTGCAGTCCAGCAACAGCATTGTTTATCGCTTTAATGTACTCGCGCACTCCAAAATTCGTATGGGGTAATATCAATCCGATATTTAACGAATCGTTATGAGAATTCTGGCTGGAAGAATGCGTATAAAAACACGAAACGCCCGAAATGAAAACAAACGTGAACAAAATGGCGCGTAACATTTTTATCTGCACTCGCCGAGCTGTTTGAGGAGCACATATTATCAAGTAGGACACGAAAAGGTAGCGTTTTGTTGACACATCACTTGAGTTATTAGAAAAAAAGCCGTGAGAGTAGGGTGCAGGTTGCACGCGATATTCCCTGCGCCACGGGGTTAGGAAGCTGCTTGGCGGCGTTGCCAGGTCGAAGATGGACCGGAACGTAAATATTGGCGGAGTGTTTTCAGTGGGACGAAATCCTGGCTGCGGAAAATAAGGGTCACGTTTGGTTCGTAATGGATTTCTCTGCTGGAGTTACACGGAGCTACTATCAATCTATTCTACCGAAGGAGTTGATTTTATTCTGCAGATGTTTGAATATTGATTGAATGAGAAGTAAATTCAGATTTTTTTAATCGACACAATCTATCAAAACTCGATGAAATATCAGGGTGACCCAGGGGTGCGTGCGAACTCCATAACTTTTTTCTATCCAAGCCATCAACTTGATTTTTTTTGGGATTACGGGGCAGAACCAAATGTCTAATTTTGTTAAACGACGAAACCAAAAAGGAGGAGGTTCTCTAGTCGACGAGTATATTTTTTTTATGTATGATCACGCATAACTTTTCACAGAGCAGTTCGATTCCGATGATTCTTTTTCCATTGGATAGGGTGTACTTCGAAGATGATCCCATTTGAATTTGAACAAAAAAATCCATCCCTGAGGGTAGCAAAATGGAGGATATTGATCGTTCACCCTCGGAATTTTGGTCCGTTAACCGATTCTATCAGGCATAACTTTGTAGTGGGTTTTCCGATTGGGATGATTCTTTTTTTATTAGGTAGGGTATACGAATTTGGAATGAAATAATCTACCCCTATGGGTAGAAAAATCGGGGATGGTTGATTTTTCACTTGTGAACATTGGCACACATATGTAGTTGACATTGACAGATCCTCCCACATCCGTCAAAATAATTATATTCTATGGAAGGATGGAATCGAGGGGGAAACAACTCTTTAAATAGGTGTACATGCAGACATTTAAATATTTCAATACGACTTTAAGTACATAAATATCTTAAATATACTTAAATTATTTCAATACGACTTTAAGTACCAAAATATCTTAAATATACTTAAATTATTTCAATATCAGTTTCAGTATCAACAAATACCGCTTCATACTCTAAATATTACTTTTATTTCAAAAATATCCACTCCATACTTTAAATATTATTTTTACTATCAAAATATCCACAATATATTTAAAATATTTCAATATAATTTTCAGTATTTCATTACAGTTTAAGTATTACAATATCCTTTTCAGCACTAGAATATATTTAAAATATTTGGGATGCAGTTCAGTGTACAATTTATGTTTGCCGCCGGGATTTACCGACATTTTCTTGCAGGCAGGTTGATACTGGTTGTAGGTAATATTCGAAGTGAACTGGTGAACTTGATACTTTTGTCGCAGTTTATTGTTTCTTATTAAAACCATGTCTTCAACAGGTAAGTTTTGTGATTTCTTCGTCATTTTAATTTCATGTTATTTATCTAATTATAATTAATACTTAGAGGTTATATATTAACAAACCAGGCATTATTTGAATTTTTAGTTTTTTTGTGGCAATGATGGAATAAGTGCTAACATTTAGTTCTATGCAATGTTTTTTTTGGGTGGTTCCTGGTGTACTGCGCGGCGGGAATTTGAAGTACAGAGTATATATATTTAATAGATAGCTTTTGTGGTATGGGTTTCGGCGGTCGGCGGCCGTTGACGACGCTGTTATGATTTAAATTTATGATTGAAGTTGGAGGAGAGGACGCACGAACATGATCTTAAACTGGATAGAATGGTTCGTTTTTGCTTTACCAGGAGTTTCAGAGCACGTAGAGCGTTGGGCCTTCAGGGTGGTTTGAGCACACGGCTGGCTAAGGTTTATCAAAAGACGTTTGCGGCGTGGACATATAATACGACGAATGAATAATTAGAAATACTGATTTTGGAAATTGCGAAAAAAAAATTGTGCCTGTTTTAATACTTTTTTTGCGACTTGAATATTTTAATCATTCCCCGCGGGATTTGTATCTATTGTAATCGACATGCTATGAGTTATTGAAAAATCGATATTACTGAGGGTGATTTGGCAGTAAATCCTCGTTTATTTTTATGGAAGTATGTGATGGTAGCCAGAACAAATAGGTATATTTTGATTTTGCAGGTTTTTCACAAGAAATCAAAGATGCCGGGTTTTATTATTAATTTACTCAATAAAAGTGGGTATATCAATTAGAATAGTTTCATCCACTTTGTCCGAAATTGATATCCACCAGTTGGAAAAATTTGCTAGAGAAGAGCTACCAAGTGTGATGAATATCACTGATGAAAACGAGCGAAAAACATATTTTGGTTTATTCAGTTCTAATTACAAAAAGTTCAAAATCCCATGTGGATATAGAAGGACACTTTTGTGTTTGAAGGATCATATTACCAAACTAAACTATTCCAGTCAGTCTCTCCAAAGTAAGAAGAGAAAGGCTGAATCACAAACTGCTGATAGGAATAAAAAGTCTGACTCGGATTCACAAGATATGAACAAATCCAACCGAGAATTCAACATTAATGAAGAACGACTCAAACTGAATAAATAGTTAGTTAATTACATAAAGTATCTCAGGAAGAAAGAAAATTCAAAATTATATAAAGAAATTGATTTCGATGTGAAGATAACTGTCAATGCTCTGGATTCTTCATCCACGAGTAATAATAATAATAATAATAATAATACATTTTATTATTCACCAAATGATACAATACATTACACTTTAATTTTAACATTAGGTTCATATTCAATGAATAATAGGAAAACTGTTAGGCTGTAAAGCCAATTCTTCCACAGCTCCCTTGAGTAAAGAAATAAACAAAAGATTAGGAGTATATAAGGATATTATAACAAAAAATCATGAATTTAATTGGAAATCGGTATAAAATAAAATAAAACAAAAACAAAGAATATCAAAAATCATTGTCGACCAAACAAGTATCGTTTGTACCAAATCCTGAATCCCTGTAACGTTAAAGAAAAATTTGGTACATCCAGAACAACGCCAAATAGTGCAATATTATAAGAAAAAGACCTCTTGAAGATTTCTTTTCTATGTTTTGGTATAGTTATCATGTTTTTCCGACGCAAGTTCAGATTGTGTACATCTGTTCTGAAGGTAATTCTCCTGAATAAGTACTCCGGTGTTTTATACAATAGTAATTTATAAAAAAAGCAAACCATATTATGTTTTCTGCGATTAAACATACTCAGCCATCCAGCCTCTTTTAATTTATGCGAGATACGCTGAGGGCGTTTTATTCCGTATATCAGCCTTAAGCAGGAATTTTGCGTCTTTTGGATCCGTTTGACGTTGACAGTGTCAATACAGAGGCCATAAACGATATCGCAGAGATTAAAATGAGAGAGTACAAGACTATCACACAACTGTATTTTCAATTTCCCATTCAAAAAGTGTCTTTGGCTATAAATGAACTTCAGCGAGGTATATGCGTTTCTCAACTTCCAAGTTATATGATCTTTGAATCTTAATTTGGAATCCATAATCAATCCAAGGTTTTTGCAGGTATTGTTGATTTCAATTCTATCATTTCTAATTCGGATATTCATTATTTCGATGGCCTCAGTTCTTTGATTATCAGATCCAAACAATATCGCAACAGATTTATTCGAGTTGATTTTCAATAAGTGCACATTAGTGACATCAAGAAGTTTATTCAAATCAGAGTTAATAAGTTCATTAGCTTCACGTATATCAGAAAAATTGAATGAATAATACCGCTGTGTGTCGTCTGCGTAGAAGTGATATTTACAATGATCAATGTGTGAAGAGAAGTTGCTAGTATAAATAGTATACAATAGAGGACCTAAGATACTTCCCTGCGGTACTCCTTGAAATATTTCCAATGGGATAGAAATAGAGTCATCTATCTTTACTTGTTGAGACCTGTCAGATAGATAGGACCTCATGAAAGAGCATGCAAAAGGATCAAAGCCAATAAAATGTAACATAGAAATCAAGATATCGTGATTCAAGGTATCAAAAGCTCATGAATAATCAATCAAGATTAGAGCACATATTTCATTGTCATCTAGTGATTTGATAACATCATCAGAAATCGCAGAGAGAGCTGAACCCAGATTGATGCATTGGAAGTACTACATTCGTATGAAGATGTTTTCGTATTTGTAATTCAAGTATTTTCTCTAGAACCTTTGACAGAGTAGGTAGTATGCTGATACTTCGTAAATGACTGAATTCTGTTGGTTGTTTAATTTTGGCTAATGGGAGAACTAGGGCGTGCTTCCAGGCTCTAGGAAAGTACGATTGGTCCAAGCATTCATTCATTATATGAGTTATATGAATAATTATGTATGGGCAGCAAAGCAATAATAAATGTATGTTAATGTGATCAGAACCAAAAGCCTTTGTTTTTATATTTTTTATTATAGCCAAAACTTCAACATCTGTTACATGAGAAAAATGCAATAGATTATTAATGCTTTCTTTCTTCCTGCTAGAGTAGAAATCTATTATTTCAGGTTCGGGGAGTCGGTCATTTTTTGATGCATTAATAAAAAAATTGTTAAGAGTATCTACGTTTTTTAGGTAATCGGGCAGCTGTATCTGGCTAGTTTCCAAGATATTAAGTTTCCTAAATGTTTGCCACTGTTGCCTGCTATCCGAATTTCGGAATGTAAATTCCAAGTATGCTTTTTTTTCTCTCTTGATAGAAGATGAAGTGAAGTTTCTGAGTTGTTTATAATATTCAAAGTGTACGGGTTGTCGAGTTCTTCTGTATCGTCTCAAGGCATTGTCACGTATTTTTTGCATGTATGTTATGTTATCGGTTATCCAAGGAGTGTACTTTTTCTTATCATTATTGAATCGTGACGTCTTCAACGGAGCGTGTGCATCAGCCAAAGATATTATATTACTATTCATGAATGCAATTTTATCATCTATTGATTCGATGGAATAAATTTCGTCCCACGGTAAAGTCACTAGATCTGTTTGAAAAAGATTGTAGTTAATCTGACTAAAATTTCTATAAGAAAATCGTTTCGATGTAGGAATTTTGTGAACGAATTGAAACGAAGAAGAAATGACGAAATGATCGGCTATATTTGCGTCATAAACATCAGTACTGGCTATGTCGAAGTTGGTGAAAAGTAAATCGATTAGAGTTATGTTAGTATCTGAAACACGAGTGGGATTTTTTATTCTCTGAATTAATCTGAAAGTTTCTGCTATGGCAAGTAAGTCACTTGACAAATTTGAATTAATATCTAATAAATTAATATTGAAATCACCCATACAAATGATTTCATCATCATAATCAGAAAATACGCTGATCAAGGTATCTTCGAATTGGTTCAGGAAAGCTCCACTATCAGAGTTTGGTGGCCTATAAACAATTCCCAAAGCATACTTATTCTTTTCCAACTTTATTTCAATCCATAGTTGTTCTAGATAATCGAATGTGCCCTTCAGAATAACCTTGTACACCAAGTTATTCTTTATATATACACCAGTTCCACCACCTCTCCTCACTAGACGGTCTGATCTTATGAACCTATAGCCCTCAATATCTAATGCTCTATCTGGGATTTCTGGATGTAACCATGTCTCAGTGAGACCTATTACGTCATACTTTTTCTCCTTGAAATCATTCAAATGAGGGACTAAAGATCGAACATTGACATGTGCAAAAGTAGAATACATATATATATTTTTATTATTACTTCAAGTTTTGATTAATATGAACTTTATCTTTGAATAAATGGAAAGAGATAATTTTAGCAACTGAATTGGACAAAGAAGAAAAATAAAAAAAATAAAAAGTCCTTATTGATATGGTCAATTATAAATCGAATATAATACCATGATTGAATTTATATACATAATGTCAATTCTGTTGAGATGAGGATGAACCCTTGGCGATTCTGAAACGAATTTCTCTTATAGTTCTTTTCGGGACGTCTGTACCTTTCCTAACCTTGAATTCCTCCACAGTTTTTTCTTTGTTAGTGCTAAAAGCATCCAACAGATCAGAATCTGCTGTTAGTTGTTCCAAAGTGAATTCCTCTTTATTAACTAGAAGGTGGTTTCGTGTCGAATAGTAGCTTTCAAACCTTTATTTTTGGCTGTTGTGACATACGAACGTAAGGCTTTATGGATAATTTGATCCGCTGGACTCAGATCATCGAATATAGAGACACCCAATCCTTTCAATTTACGGACGTTGCTCAGAACTTCAACTTTGGTTAAATAGGATATGAATTCTATTTTCAGTAATTGATGCTGGCCAGTCTTTTGCGGAATGAAGAATATATTGTTTAGATTAACAAAATCAACTTTAGTGCCTAGAATGTCATTTAGGTAATTTAATGCTTCCTCTGTTTCAGATAAAGGCAATCCACAAACAATTATATTATTTTTACGTGATTTTCTACCTACTTCTTCCACTTCGTTTTTCAGTTTTATATTTTCTTCTTCCAACGTACGTATGCGAGTATTGAAAGAATTCAACTCTTTTTTGATATCTGACAGTGTTTTTTGTTGGTCATCTGATTTTTGGTTCAATTTCAAGAGCAACTGATGTATTTCGTTAATTGTTTGTTCTGACATCCTATATTGTGAAAGTGTACATGAGCTCCCTTACTAATATTGTGTAGAAAGAAGTCGATAGTTTTTGTAGCACAGTTGATTTTTTGCAGCTGCAGAATATTTGATGGCAATGCTTATTGTAATATAATTGATTGAAATATAATAATTTCTGTGCCCACCTGATTAGATATACAATTTTTCTATTAGCTGCATCCCACGTCCAAATCCAGTTCTTCTTTTCTGAGAGATTTTGAGCCCTCTATAATGCTTCAATTTCAATTTGCAGAGGATTTTGTCACGAGCACACTAACACACGTCTGTATCGTACACAAGGAACTCGAAGTCAATGATGCCTCTGCTTTAATACCATGTTTTATTTGCAATTTAGAAGTAAGAGTGTCTACATATTCAATGGGTAGCAAATACTATTGGACCCTGTCAAATTTTTATAAACATTTAGATGAAAAATCATCAAAAAAATGTTTACTGACAACTTTAGATACATTTGTATCAAAAGCATCCACTTCTGGGCAGCCTGGCAATGGACCCAATGATACAAATATATCCGAGGAAAATGGTTTAGACTCAAATTTTTAGAAAGCAGAGATGTTTGTAATCAGGTAGCCAACATTCTCTGCTCAAAAAATTCGGTTGCGATACCTCAAATAATAAAAACCAATGAAGTATAGTCGTAGAGAAAGGAGTAGACGAAATCGAGATGCGGCATCGTTGGATGAACGACAATCAATTTTAACAAGGTTTTTTCCGATTATAAATGATATCGATATTACATTGATAAAGAACCTGTTAATCTAAGCAGAGAATTCTGTGAAAATGTTGAAAAATTATCATTAACGAAATCGAAAGCGTTAGAATTGCTCATTAAAGCTGCAGAAAACAACGCTTAAAAATCTACAGGCGAAAGATTTTAAAAAGAAGTGAAGCTGTTTTCTAATTATTTGTACCTGACGGGGGGATTCCTTTTGTATGAAACGCTCTATACTAATTTAAAACAATCCTTACCCTCTCTTTCATCAGTCAGAAAAACCCTCCAAAAAGAATTTGACGTTTTTGAGGGCAAACTCCATTTTGCAGAATTGAAAAAATATCTGGATAAACATAACTATCCAAATAAAATGTGGGTTAGCGAAGACGGGACTGCCGTAACCGGTAAGTAAGCGAAAAATCAATGTATCGAACATTTTATTTTCACAATAACTGTTCGATAATTGTCTCGTTTCAGGTCGAATTCAGTACGACTCCAATACAAATAACATAATTGGTTTTCAATTACCCATTGATGAAAAATCGGGTTTGCCGATGCCCGAGTCATACGAAGCTACAAGTGCTAAGACTGTTGAGAAAATCTTCAAAAGTAGATACGCCTACTTGATAATGGCAAACACATTCCTCTAGCCGAAAAGTACTATGCAATTGCATATAGCGATAGCTGGTATATTGGGAGATTAATGGAATTGAAGGAAAAACTTGTTATAAATTTTTTGAAATATGATCTTTATTCGTTTATGTGGCCAATGAAGGACGACATACAGGAAGTGTCGATTGAATTTATTTTCGAAGGTCCAATATCTTTGCAAGGTTCCCATCCGTTTCAACTCAGTACTTAGCCCATCATTGAACGAAATCCACAAAAAGTACAAATCTTTTAAAAAAGAAATTGGACTCAATTAGGAATTTGTATGTCTGAACCCCTTAATGATTATTTAAGTGTAATTCTATTTTTTTATTCAACACTTTTTTTTTACTCACGAACTGTGATATTTTATACATGTCATGAAAATTGACCTATCTTTGCGGTTTTTCATTATAATATGGTTTCGTTGATATTATTGGTTAATATTTATTTGTACACTCGTACACTATGTCTGTTTTTTCAGTGTAAGCATGAGTAAACTGGGCCGCAAAAATAGTAGTAATTTTTTCTGGTAGATTGTTCCTAGAGTTGATCTGAAGTTTTATCAGCATATCTTGTTTTTAGTTTGACATTAAAACTTTTATTTATTATATTGTAACGTAAATAAACTTAACTTGGTTTTACTAATTTATTTAACACTTAAATATACAACTTAATTTATATTACTACGCCACTGAATAGCTCGATCGTATGGGCTCGTTCAGACTGTCCGTGCCATCTTGAGGGCTACCTATTTATCTCCGTCACAGGATTCCCGATCTTTCGAATTCCGGCAGTTGGCGACGGCATGTTCCAATTGTTTCCAATATTGACCGTTGTTTTCCGCGGAAGAGCGACTGGATGGTTCTCGAATATCTCCGGGGATGATCTCATCGCTGTCGATGGCAACGTGTGAGGCGACAGGTCCGGCCTAGGTTCGTTACATTGCCCCCTTCTTAAAGACATTTCGTCCCGAAATTTCATCCTTGGAGTGTGACGATATCTGCATGACTCCCCATATCTGCACCGTGAAGTTCGATGGAAGTAACACTCCACGGTCTTCATGATCGGTCGTGGAAGAGGGTTACAGCAAACCAAAATCCTGACGCCGCTGGATCTGAATATCGCCTCCAGCATACTTCTTATGACTCTCCAGTCCAACCCATCAATACCACAGGATAGTTTTGGAATTGCTAGATCCGCCAGATTCTGGTCCACCATAGTATCTCTTAGTTTGGTGAGACTCTTCCAGACATCTTCATAGGACGGTTTATCTTGGGAATGCCTCTTGGTAACTAGGTAGTAGATGTTTCTCTGGCCTTTCTTCAACTGTAGCACCCCACCAACTTCTGGATTCTGCTCCCGCAGTGTTTGGAGTTGACCAAATTTCTTGGAGAACACTGCGGCGATGCCCCTGGACATTTGAAGATCTTCTGCCACACAGTGCCTAGTGCGTAGTCAGCAGGCACCTGGAAAAGGTCTCGTGACTCCTCTCTAGTAACCCCATGTAGAACTTTCTGCCCGTTTGAATACAAGGACATAAACTTCTCGAACGTCATATCATCCTCCGGTGGCTTGAGGGTGCGAACTTGGTCATGGTTTCCAGCGTAAGGGCCAACCTGTTGAAATGGACGACCCTTGGTTTCCTCGGGGTGGCTTATGGATTCGGTACACAAGGTCGTTTATCCTTTTCACGATTTTATACGGGCCTTCCCACGAGTTCCGCAACTTTGGTGATAGTCCACGACGACGTTTGGGGTTGTACAGCCAAACCAGGTCATCAACCTTAAATCCTCCTGCGTCGGCCTTGATGTCATAGGTCTTCTTCATTTTATCGCTGGCACTCTGGATGTTCAACCGGACTCGTTCGTGGATGTCGTCCATTCTCTGCCGAAGTTTGCTGACGTAGTCCTCTCCCGCAGTGTCTTGTCCTGGCGGTATCCCAAACTTCAGGTCACAAGGCAGTCGCAGTTCTCGGCCCATTATAATACTAGCAGGAGTTTGACCGGTTGACTCGTGTACTGCGGATCGATAGGCCATCAGGAACAAATGAAGATAGTGGTCCCAGTCTCTTTGATGGTCAGAGACAACCTTGGACAAGTGGCGGTTGATCGTCCTGTTCATCCGTTCCACCATTCCATCGGACTGCGGATGTAGGGCCGTAGTTCTTGTCTTGCGGATGTTCAGCAGTAGACATATTTCTTGGAAAAGGTTGGATTCGAAATTTCTGCCTTGATCCGAGTGCAGCTCCATTGGAATACCGAATCGACATATCCATTCTTTCACCAAGACGTCGACGACGGTGATGGCTTCCTGGTTGGCAGGGCATAGGCTTCCGCCCACTTACTGAAGTAGTCCATTGCCACAAGGATGTATTTATTCCGTGGTCGGATACGGGAAACGGGCCGGCGATGTCAATGGCGATTCTCTCGAACGGGCTGCCCACGTTGTACTGACGCATCGGGGCCTTGGGTCTATTCGAGGTCCATTGCTAGCAGCGCATACAGCGCACTTTCTGCACCAGTCCTGGACGTCAGCTTGACAATTGGCCCAGTAAAACCGTTGCCTCACTTTCTGCAGGGTCTTCGTCACACCCAGATGTCCTCCGGCGACTCCATCATGGATTTCCGCAGCACTTCCTCTCTTCTGTTCCTGGGAACAATTATTTGGCGTCTGTCTTCCCCACCAATGTCGGCCTCCAACACCCGTTTCAGGATCCCATTGTCCAGAATAAGAGAGTTCCATTGTGCCCAATAGGACTTAACAGCCGGCGAGTAACCTGCGACTTCCTGCCATGATGGTTTTCGATTGCCCTTCTTCCAGCTGACGATTAAGCCAAGGTCGGGGTCTCTCTCGGTCTTTCTGGATCTTGCTGTCATTCCAGTTGTCATCCATTGCCGCGGTTCTAAAAGTGTTGTCTTTCTCTTCTGCTCGTCGGCAATGTGAGCAATCATCTGGACATGGTCTTCGCGACAAGGCATCTGCATTCTTATGGCTAGTTCCGGCTCGATGTTCGATCTCGAAATCGAATTCTTGGAGTCTCTCGATCCAACGTGCTACTTGACCCTCAGGATTTTTTAACTGTAAGAGCCAATTGAGAGCTGCATGGTCAGTTCTCAACAGGAATCTTCTTCCATACACGTACTTGTAGAAGTGCTCCACTCCCTTACAACAGCTAACAGCCTCGCCTGGTGACACAGTAATTGCGCTCTGGTTTGCTAAGCGTCTTGCTGAAATAACCAATGACCTTCTCCTGTCCCTCCTGGATCTGAGATAGGACAGCTCCAAGTCCCACGTTGCTGGCGTCCGTATCCAAAATGAATTTCCCTTTGGGGTAGGGATAGCTCAGTATAGGGCGTTGATCAAAGCTCCTTTCAGCTTCCTGAATGAGTCTTGACATTCTTCGGACCACTGGAACTTTGTTTGGCCTTCCGTGAGCTTGGTCAGTGGTTTAGCGATGTTGGCGAATCCCAGCACATATCGGCGATAGTATGTGCATAAATCAAGGAAACTTCGAAGTTGGTGATTGTCTTTTGGGATGGGCCAATCCTTAACAGCTTTGATCTTCTGGTCATCCACTGCTACTCCTTCCCCAGAGACAACGTGGCCGAGGTATCGTACTTCTTTATGGAACAGATGGCATTTCTTAGGGCTCAGCTTCAATCCGGAGTTCCTCAGTCGCAGGAATACTTCCTCCAAGTTTTCCACGTGGTCCTCAAACGATCTGCCGACCACAATTATGTCGTCGAGATACACTAGACACGTGTTCCATGAGAGTCCCTTCAGTACTGTTTCCATCAATCTTTCGAATGTGGCGGGAGCATTACAGAGCCCGAATGGCATAACGGTGAACTGCCACAATCCTGAGCCGATGGTAAAAGCAGTCTTTTCTCGATCTTCCTGAGCCAGTTCTACTTGCCAGTATCCACTCTTCAGATCAAGGGTCGAGAAAATCGTGGAACCAGCCAATGTGTCTAGGGTGTCATCTATTCTCGGGAGAGGGTAACTGTCCTTCTTCGTGACATTATTAAGTTGGCGATAGTCTACACAAAAGCGTGTCGATCCATCCTTTTTCTTCACCAGTACGACTGGAGAGGACCAGGGACTGTCAGATGGTTCGATAACTCCTTCTTTTCCCATATCGCTGAATATTTTGTCAGCCTCTTCCTTCTTGGCAAGAGGAAGTCTTCTTGCTGATTGCCGGATCGGTCGGGCACCCCCAGTATCAATCTTGTGCTGGACCACATTAGTTCGACCTCCTTTTTCTTGTCCGGTATCGAAGATGTCTTGGTACTTTTAACTAAATCTCTTAGTTTGGGCTGTTGAGCTGGTTTTATATCTTTGGAAGAGATGGCAACAATTTTTCTAGTTCTGTGGGCAAGTTGTTGGGTTGGCTAATCGTACCTCGTACACCCGATCACTGAGGAAACTGACGAGCAGTGCCCCAATATTGTTCCTTTCTTCAAGGTCACTGGAAAATAATTGACATTCAGGACCCTTACGGGCACAAATTTGTCAGCACGCAACAAGGTCTTCCCTAGTGCAATCCCTCGTCCAATTTTCTCATCATGAAGTTTGGGCTCGAACATCACCACGTTTCCACTGCTCGTACTCCCGTCCAGGCGAGCCTCCAGAATGGTTTCAGCCCTCTCAGGTACGCTCACATCTTCAGCCAACAACACACGGATCAACCCCTCACTTCTCCCATGAAGCACCAGCTCTTCTCCGTTGACACGTAGGACGCCGTCTTTGAAATCCAATTCAAACCCTCTGGAATTCATGATGTCCATTCCGATGATTGCATCGTCTTCGATGTCCACTACAAGTGCCTGATGTTTCACTTTAGTGCTGCCCAAAATTATTTCAATCGGTAGCTCGCCATATACAGTAGCTGGCTCTTCTGTTGCTGTGCGTAGCTTCCAAGTTGTCGGTTCAATCCGTTCCGGTGTTCTGGCAAAGGAAGGCCCGAGAATTGTCCTAGTCGCACCTGTATCTAGCAGCATGGTGCAAGGCTCGTTATTGATGAGACCGTCTACGAAGACACCTTTGTTCTGTCGTTGAAGGATAGCGACATATGCGTTGTTAACCGGGGCTTGCTGACACATGCCGACGATTGCCCTTCTCGTCGACCTTTTTAGTTTTCCTGCATCGGAGTCGTTCAAAGACAACACTTCCTTCATCACTTTTCTTATGGCAGCTTCCAAGATTTTCCACAATTCCGGCTCTTATCTGTCTTTTCTCAGGCAACACTTCCTTCATCACTTTTTTATGGCAGCTTCCAAGTTAGCATGCTCCTTTGAGTCTTCCTCAATCGTTTGAACTTTACTTTGGCTTTTGCAGCATTGTTTTGCTGCTTCGAATTCCAAAGCGCGTGCCAGTGCGTCTACGAGATGTGTTGGACGAGCTAATATCAACGCTTGTCTGGTTCCTTGGTCACGGAGTCCATCCAGGAATGCTTGAACCGCTAGTCGCTCCATTACATTTTCTGGTGTGGCTGGATATGCGAGACGAACCAAGCGTGCAATGTCGGTTTCGAATTCTTGTAAGGATTCGCCCGATTTTTGGCAGCGATTTTTCAACTGGGAGTGGTATACGTGCTCCAAATGGGCGTGGCCATATCGTAATTCTAGATGTTTAATCAGCTGATCATAGTCCTCCTGTTCTTGGGCGGTGAGAGTTTGTAGAATATTTGTCGCTTCTCCACGTAATGCAAGTGTCAGTGCTACAGCTCTTTCCCCTGCATTCCATCCGTTTGCTTTGGCCGCTGCTTCAAACTGCCGGCGGTAATTTGCCCATGGGGTTTTTCCGTCGAACTGAGGAGGCTTCATGGAAAGCTTCCCTATTTCTGAAATGACCTTGACATCTTTTATACCCTCTTGAACTTTATCCACGTTCAAACTCAAGTCCAGCATTGCATTTTCGTTAACCATCTCTGTGGAGGACGCACTATTAATTTGTTTTTCCAGCTTACTGATCGTTTCCTTTATTTTGTCCATTTCTGTCTCAACGGTTCCCATTCTTTCTTCTAGAAAATTAGCCACACCACACAATTCTCTTTTTAGGCCTTCTGTGTTTTCCAGGAACTTATCTTCCAGGCTTCTTGAATTTTCTAGAAGCTTCTCTTCCAGATTTCTAGAATTTTCTTGAAGCTTCTCTTCCAGATTTCTAGAAAGCTTCCCTTCCAGATTTATAGAATTTTCCTGAAGTTTCTCTTCCAGATTTCTAGAATTTTCCTTAAAGTCACCCCCGGGGACTTCGAATAAAATTGTTTCGTGGTCCTCACCACGTTTTTAGTAGTTTCTTCCGAGGTTTATTCATTACCAAACTTAAATCACCTCCGGGAACTTCGAATAAAAATGTTTCGGGGTCCTCACCTTCTTGTATAAGTCCTTCTGCAAGTCTTTCCTGGAGTACTTGCTTTTTACCTGTTGTTTCCAGTTCCCTTTCCTCCAATTCCTGTTTCAATTCCGCTACCTTCAAATCCGCAAGGCGCACTTTTCTTGAACACATTTTGTCTTTGACGAGGTATCAGTCTGTTTTACACGAAAAGTTATCAGTTTGTTAAAAATTCACTTCGCGAATTCTTTTCCACGGGCCACCAGTCTATTGTCTGTTTCACGCGAAGAGTGTATCAGTTTATATTCCCACGCACAATTGTCCACTTCGCGAAAACCGGGCCACTGTCTATTTTCTGTTTCACGCGAACAGTGTATCAGTTTATATTCCCACGCACAATTGTCCACTTCGCGAAAACCGGGCCACTGTCTATTTTGGGCGTACAAAAAGGTCTATCAATTTATTTTTCTGACTATCCACTCCACGATCACTTGTTTATTTTCAAAATCCCACTTCTGACACCAATTGTAACGTAAATAAACTTAACTTGGTTTTACTAATTTATTTAACACTTAAATATACAACTTAATTTATATTACTACGCCACTGAATAGCTCGATCGTATGGGCTCGTTCAGACTGTCCGTGCCATCTTGAGGGCTACCTATTTATCTCCGTCACAGGATTCCCGATCTTTCGAATTCCGGCAGTTGGCGACGGCATGTTCCAATTGTTTCCAATATTGACCGTTGTTTTCCGCGGAAGAGCGACTGGATGGTTCTCGAATATCTCCGGGGATGATCTCATCGCTGTCGATGGCAACGTGTGAGGCGACAGGTCCGGCCTAGGTTCGTTACAATATTATTATGTTTTATTTATGAATAAATATTTATTTTGGAATACGTTTCTTTTTTCAGTTATTTTCCCTGATCCTCAAATGGAGGATTTTTTAATGAAATATAATGTGTCCCAATACCTTGAAAACGTTCATTTTAAGTTCTCACCAACAATTATACTTTCGGTATTTTTTAAAACGGGTTAATTTTAAACGTTGATTCCTTTAGTTCAATATAGCTTCATCACGTTTTAATTACCTTAATTACACCGAATATTCTATTCACTATTTCCATTTTTTTTTTTTCCTTTTTTACTGAGTACATTTCCAGTATTTTCAATACCGTCAGTATATTTTAATTATTTTCAATACATCTCTGGTACTTTAAATACCTTCAGTATACTTAAACATTCAAATACATTTTTGTAAATTAATTATCCTAAATATACTTTAAATATTTCAGTATACTTTAAATATTGTTAATTATCAGATATTTAATTATGGTGTACATATTTAGGGTAGTTGTTTCCCCCTCGGATGGAATTATATACAAAGTGATAAAATCAACTATCCAGAACATTCAAAAAAAATGTATATTATACAACAATAAATAGTTGGAATAGATAATCATATTATTTAACAGTTAATAGTTGAAGTAAGCAAAAATTAAGTAGGTAGTAATTAATAGATTTCAACCACAAAAAATTGAAAAATAAAAACGTTTCAACAAAAAATAAAACCGACGAAAAATCAACTGAAAAGCAGAAAATAAAATAAACCTCCTTAGTCTTAATGATAATTGAGCTCCTAAACTAATGTGAGTAATTAATTTTGAGTCAGCGCCCAAACAAACTAGCAATTGAATTAGGAAAAGTGTAACATGATGGCAGGGAGATGCACGGCTGCGTTTTGCTTACTTCTTCAAAGTAATCTAATGATCTTCGATAATTGTTTGTTTGGCGCCGAATCAAAATTAGTTACTCACATCAGTTTGGGAGCTCAATTATCATTAAGACTAAGAAGGTTTATTTAATTGTTTTCTTTTCAGTAGATTTTTTCCTCGGTTTAATTTTTTGTTAATAAGTTTTTTATTCCGTGCAAATTTATTATTTTTAATCGCAGAGCGCTTTTGACCTATATGGACACATATGTTTGAATGTTATCAAATGTCAAAGTATCACTTACTCGTCTGGCAAGAACAAGGGCAACCCGTAAAATACAGACATTCACAAAGGTAAAACGGTTAAAATGTATAAAATTTTGACAAACAGTGTAAACCATATTTTTTTTAAATGAAAAATATTCATCAACTGCCAGCGATTTTCAATTTTTCAAAGCCTAAAATTTTCCTTCTTATCTATTTGTGTTCCAAAATTCATCTGTTCTGTGCTAATTTCAGGGTTGACCAATTGAAAATCGCTGGCAGTTGGATGAAGATGTTTTATTTAAAAAAAAATATGTTCTACACTGTTTATCACAATTTTATACATTTTACCTTCGTAAATGTCTGTATTTTATGGGTTGCCATTGTTTTTGCCTGACGAGCAAGTGATTGGGAATTCAACATCAGATGCCAGCGCCAGAGTGGCGAAAATTCAAACCAGACATACATTGTTTGTCTGTTTTCTCAGAGGTTATACAGTTGTGTTTGGAGTTTTCCTTGAAATCTTTCCATGATATTATTTTCCATTTTTTTGTGTGATGTTATTCTTCTCAAGACTAGTGAAGTGGAGACAATATCATTTGCGAAAACTCACTTTGAAGGAAACAGAGTAGATTCTAATTTGCTTGTAAAAAAAATATTTTCCAAAGTTTCTGGACAGCTTAAAGTGAGTTTATACAGCACGTAAAATAAAATAAGAAATAAAATGAAGTAAAATGAGAAATGATAATTTTCAGAGTGTTTATAGAGCTGAGTAAATTAATGTAAGGAGTAGACGCTGGGATTTGGAATTATATTTCGAGTTCACCTCAATTTCAATGATGTATACTTGAAAAATTAGTCCCTGTTATTGTTTATTGAATAATAAATATTATAAAATCTTCGTCATCTAAAGACATTATTGGCCAACAACGAAATTTCTTAAAATGGCACTAAACACCATTTTTCAGTTATGAAAACAAAAACATATACTAGGACTGAATAGCTATTATATCATGTCATCTATCATCAAGTTTCTTCAATTTTTCTAAATTATTCAGTATGTACATGTGCCGAACAACTAGTATATACTTGTTATGGATGTTGTGCAGTTTTAACTTTTCAAATTACTTTATCTACTCTTATTAAATTATATATTGATTATTCAACTGCTTTTGAGCAATTAATAGTATCTATAAATAAACAACGTGAGTTATAATAACTCCCTACTATAACTCACTATAATAAATCGGAAAAGATTCTTGGAATTATTTAGGAACCGAATATCAAGGTGGCTCTGTTCTCCTGTACAAGCCGTTTGGCCGAAAGGGAACAGTCCGTTATTTTTATTGAGGGGAGTAATTTCACTTGAATAATTTTGACGTTTTCAAATTAAGTTAATACCTAATTATTCTGAATTTTGTGCTGAAAAAGATGAATTCAGATAGTGAAGATGAATTATCATGTACACCTCCAGAAATAAGACAAGTAGCTGATGTTACCATACAGAATTTATTTCCCTAAAAATCCCAAAACAAATATAAAGGTGTATACAAAAATTTTCAAGATTGGTGTAGCAGCAAGAACATTAAGTCATCGTTCACAGACAATGTACTTTTGGCATATTTTAATAAACTTAGCACTAAATATAAAGCCATCATCCCTATGGACTTTCTACTCCATGCTAAGAAGCACCCAACATAAATAATGGAATCAATATAGAGAATTATTTGAAATTACGCGAATTTCTTAAACGTCAATCAGAGAAACATGTAGCTAAAAAGGCAAAAACTTTTAGGCCAGAACAACTTAATAATTTCATAAATGAAGCTCCTGATGGGAAATATATGGCGACAAAGGTGGTAGATCTCACATTATGCAATCGTTTTTATCATCTAGTCAATTACATAATTTATTTTAGGTTGCTTTAATAATGGGCATTATGGGTGCTTGTCGTGCAGCAGAATTGCACTCTATGCAAATTACAGATTTAGAAGATCATGGATCTATTTCATGGTCAGTGTACGAAATACAAAAACAAAAATTGCCAGAAAATTCACTGTTACGGGAAATTTTTATACCATAGTTAAAAAATATTTAAATCTTCGTCCTACTGATATATCGCAAAAGATATTATTCTTTAAATTTCAAAATGGAAAATATCACTCACAAAGAATTGGAATTAATAAATTTGGAGCAATGGGGAAAGACATTGCTACATTTTTGAAATTACCACACTGTAATTTATATACGGGGCATTGTTTTCGCCTCTCGTCGGCAACTTCATTAGTAGATACTGGAGGGGATATAACCCCATGGCGGTTGGCGATCAACTACTGTGGCTGAGGGGTACGTTGATGATTCCGAAAAGAATAAGACAGATACTGCAAATAAAATATACAGTTCTATTACACCTCAACCAGTTAGTACATCAAAAATATATATGCAACAAACCCAAAATGAAACAATAAACTTGCATAATTCAGTCACACATATTCAGTTTACTGGTTGTTCAAACTTTACAGTTAATTTTATTAATAAAAAAAAATGAGTAATTACAATTAAAATTTGTAAGGCATTGTTATAGGTAACTATTAAGATTTGTGAATAAAGTTCTTTCTCTGTACTTGTATCTTAGTATATATTGTTATAGTCGTAAATAAAGTATAGTATTCAACTTGCGGTAATAGTCATAACTCACTTGATGAAATACAACACTCGCCTGCGGCTCGTGCTGCAAACTTCATCTGCGTGAGTTATGACCTACATTACCACTCGTTAAATAATATAGTATTATTTTATTTCTCATTTCATTTTACTTGCTGTATAAACTCACTATTAGTGAAGTCATCGGAAATTATTGTTATGAATTATTTGTGAATGTTCGAATTGAAAATAAAACTAACAAAAACGGTTTTTTTTTCATCTAAAACAAACAAGATGGTGTGAAAATGTGTCCTTATCATCTAGATATACATATATAGCCACTTTTTCCATTCTGTATGAATAATCTTCGGTATGTTGAATATTTCTTTTTTCTCTTCTTAACTCTCTTTTTTTTTCTTCTCTACTGTCTTTGAAAGTTCTCTTTTTCACTTTTTTTCTTGGCTAAAAACGATACAGAAACATTTTGGGGAGGAACTGTATTCTTCTTCGAAATCCCAAGAGCCCGTCATCTGTCTATTGACTCACTCAATCCTAGATTGGTCGGTACCAGAACGTTAAGTTCATTTTCTCACGGGATCGTTTTGCCCAAGAGTCACATTGAAGTAGACAACAATAATGATTTGAACTGGAATCACTCATTTTTATACTCGAGGACGTACAATAGTCAACAGAATATTCACCAGGTGAACCAGAATATTATTGAACGTCAACAATCACGAGAGATGCGACAAATTTTAAGTGTACAATGGCTAAAATCATATATAAACATTAATGTTTCGAAAAGTAAACAACACCTAGATATACATATATAGTCACTTTTTTTCCAAATAATTTTCGGTATGTTGAATAATATCTCTTTTTTCTCTTCTTAACTCTCTTTTCTCTCCTCTCAACTCTCTCTGAAGGTTCGTTTTCACTTTTTTTCTTGGCCACAAACGATGCAGGAGGATTTCAGGAAGGGACTGTATTCTTCTTCAAGAGCCCATCGTCCGACTATAGACTCGCACTTTCTCAATACCTATCAGATGTAGTTCAATGTCCAGCGTGGCTTAGGAGTTGTTTTCTGTTAGATATTCTCAAAAAATAACTTCATTTTTATCGAGGATTTTTCAATTCACAGAAAAATATTTCTATTCAATTTCAAATTGGGAATGTTTTCCTTTTCATCATTATTACTCCACAAGAGGTTATCTTGAACGATGGAAGATAGTGACTAAAATGTATCTTTCAGTCGCAGATGATTACACATATTATTTTATGAACATCCTGTTCATATTTTAAAACTCTCTATATGGGCGATCAAAAATAACAAACAACCAGCCCAAGACAAGAACAGCTTGTGTAATCAAAAAAATTGAGTCAAAATGGATGATTTATGAGATATTGAGGAAAATACGATGAGCTAGTCATAGTGAAATCAACTTATTCACAATAAACATATATGGCCGTAGAACTAGTTCTTGCGATACACAACACACAAATTCTCTTTAATTCGGCTTTCATCACTGATAAGTTATTTTCAAACCGCTTACATTAAAAACATACATAACTACCTCGGATGCATACCCGAATTCAATTGAGAGATGTCCATATATTTTATTAAAATCCATTGCCACCTGGGAGTTCGTTAAATTCGATACTTCTGACATTGCGTCACATGATTTGACAAAGCCAGATTGATAATGCTAAAGATATCGTATCGTTTCCAATGATTCTCATAAGAATCTTGACAAAAATGAATGGCTCAAACATAAATGACTACATTGAAATATTGCAAGGAAAACATAATGGACTCGTTTTCTCGAAACCACGATATGCACTCATGAAATACTAGTTTTGAACTGATGCCAACTACGTAAAACCAGGAATGATGATACATCCATCCTGTCCCAGTGGATAGGATATACCGATCCGATGAAAATGAGTTGAATGCATTAAGGAAAAAGAACCGAATCGATAGGGGATATGGGAACATGCCAAGAAACTCACCTCAATTTCAATATCAAGAAAGTACATGAATATCACGAAATCTCAGCACTAATATGCATTAGTTGAAGCATGCTTTCGAGGCGATAGAGTGTGACTACTGTTGAAAATCTCGAGGCATTGGGAATTCAGTAAAGAGTATATCATTGGCTAATAGATGACAGAAAGAAGCATATAAAAATAAACAACGAGCTGTCAACACCCACTTTCTTATAATTTTGGTGTACCGCAAGGAAGTGAACTGGATCCACTCTTATTTCTCTGTAAGATCAATGATATCAAGTTTTCCACCAAACAACTCCAAATAAAAACTGAAAAAATGCTGTAGACGGAATGGGAAACTGTTTGAACGACGCATTTATATACTTTACTAACAACAAAATGTAAACGTATTTTCAACCTTACTATAAATTGAGGAAAAGGTGATTTTTCAGGCCTGCGGTTTGTGACTAATTGAACTCATTCGTTCTTCATGTTTCTCAATATTTCTTTCAATTTTTCCTTCAGCAGAAGGCTAAAAACTTAATAAAAATGAACATATTACTAAAGTTATACAAACAATTCACAGATTACTCACGAGTCGGTCATTTAAAAAAAATGTAAAATGTAAAAACATTGTAGAAATGTGTGTGAACTAGACATTAAAAATAAAATGAAACGTATTTTCAGCCTTACTATAAATTGAGGAAAAGGTGATTTTTTAGGCCTGCGGTGTGTGAACTCATTCGTTTTTCATGTTTCTCAATATTTCTTTTAATTTTTTCTTCAGGAGAAGGCTAAAAACTTAATAAAAATGAAAATATTACTAAAGTTATACAAACAATAACAGATTATTCACGAGTCGGTCACTTAAAAAAAATGTGTGTGAACTAGACATTAAAAACAAAAATGTATTTTTTCTTTTCACATTGTGAAAGCAAGTCGATTCACAGGCTGTTTATAAAAACCCAGAATACAAAGAAAACAACAAACAATACAAAACCAGAAAAAAAAAACAACATTGAAATGTTACATCTCAAGGAATAATCTGTTTCTGTAGTTATTTTCGTCCGTTTTTACAAGCTTTTATTTAACTTTCTTCGTTCGTATGTGATTCGTTATTTCTGTCATTCTTTCCAGTTCAAAATTTGTAAAACATTTATGGAGAACTTGCCGACATCCGATTGAGCTGAAATATGGCAAGTGTTCATAATTCCGGTGACAATGCATTAAGAAATGGCGGCTCTAAAATGGCGGACGAGATTTGTAATTATTGTCCGATTTGATTCAAAATACGTATGTAGGGGTTTTTGGGGTCGGAGATTGGGAATTTTTTGCCAAAATTAATAAATTCAAGATGGCGGCTCCAAGATGGCAAACAAGTTTTGTGTTTATGGTACGATTCTATTCAAAATTGGTATGCGGGGTTTTGGGGGACGAATATTGTGAATTTTTTGTCAAAATTTGAAAATTCAAGATGTCGGCTCCAAGACGGCGGACAAGTTTTGTAATTATGGTCCGATTCGATTCAAAATTGGTATGTAGGGGTTTTCGGGATTGGAGATTTGAGAATTTTTTCTCAAAATTTATAAATTCAAAATGGCGGCTCCAACATGGCGCAGGAGTTTTGTGATTATGGTCCGATTCTATTCAAAATTTGTATGTGGGGGTTGTCGGAGTTGGAGATTATGAATTTGTTTGTAAAAATTTATGAAATTCAAATGGCGGCTCACGGAATTTTTGTTAGAGAAAAAAACAAAATGGCGCTCCAAGTAGAGGACGAGATTTAGGTTTATGGTCCAATTCGATTCAAACTTGGTATGTGGGAGTTTTCAGGGTCAAAGATTATGAATTTTTATCAAAAATTCATAAAATCCAAATGACGGCTCCAAGATGGCCAATGATCTCTGTGTTATGGTCCGATGCCATTCAAAATTAGTATGTGGGGGTTTTCAGGGTCGAAGATTATGAATTTTTCATCAAACTTCACGAATTCCAGATGGTGGATGAGTTCTGTAATTATGGCCCGATTCGATTCAAAATTGGTATGTCGGGGTTTTTGGGGTAGGATAATATGAATTTAGTCAAATATCATTGATTCTAGTTGAAATTCATGAATTGAAGATGACAACTACAAGATGGCGGATGAGTTAATCTTTAGATGGTCTCCTCATTGAAGGACTAGAGACCTCAGGACTCACAGCAAAAAAGGCCTCATAATAACGACGCTCCAACAAAAATGCATAGATTAAGACTGTTACGCCACTGGCCTTTTATTGTGGGAACACTCCTTCAAAGAAAGACTAATAAACGCTAAGGAATTTTCAAATATTATGAATTAATCACTTTACTTGATCACTCCTTTGTTGTAAGGTTGAGAATTTGAGTAATAAGAGCATCGACTGTCTGGGGAGGTTATTTCTCGAGAGCGACTTCAAGCAATATCCCTTTCTCTCAATACAGGGAATGTGGGGCGTTTAGATTTGGAAGCACGTACCGATCTCAGAAAGATTGTTAAATAATGCACTTGGAAAAGCATTAGAATAAATATGTATCTATATATATATATATATATATATATATATATATATATATATATATATATATATATAGCATTTCCATCAGTTCTATATACTGATAAAATGATACAATAATCAGAGAACAGTTGAGATTTTACATAAGGTCAGTTTTTGGCATTCTCAAAGTGGACTGAATATAAGTAAAAATGCCTCAATTTTAACAGCGTTGATAAATATTACTTGAAAATTATGGGAGCATTAAATATGGAGATACATTTAGAAACATATATAATAATAACTTTATTTGTTATAAAGAAAGATTGTGCAAATACAATTTCATTTAGATGACGACGAATACAATTTTTTTACAAATAAACAGAAAACCACAAAGTCAGTGACTGTCTGTGGTGTGAGTGTAGCCTATGTTTAAAATTAGTATCGATGAATACTGAATAAAACGATGAGAAAGTATGTTTGAATTCAATTTAAGATTTTCTCACATTATTGGATTTGATAAATAACACATATACGGTTTGAAGCCAAAGAGCAGTTACCAATGCAAAACTGTAAATTACAAAATACATACAATTTAAATACACAGCCTTTTGCATAAAAGTACAGGAAAGTATATGAAAAATGATATAGTGAAGACAATTGAAGTTTTACATCAACAGGAATTGATAAAAAAAAGAAAAACACTTGCCTAGTATACGACCATCCTAGTGGTCAATAAATATAAAAAATGGAAATTACAGAATTAAAATTTGCAATTTAATACATAGAAATGATATATAAAAAGGCAATTGAAGAGAGACATTAAACTGATTAGTTGAGATGGAATAAGATCTCATTACACCGTTATACCAGCCTCCACGAGCTCATGAACAGTAATTCTGGGTGAATTGAGTAAATAGTTTTTTAGTTTCTTCTTGAATCCTCTATACGAAGATATTTCTTTTATTTCAACTGGAATAAAATTGAAAAACCTTGGTACTAAATACGAAAAGCATCTTTGTCCTATAGACTTTGAAGCGAGAGGTGTTTTAAAGTATTTGGATTTGTATCTTGTTTCGTAAAAATGTTCTATTCTCCGAAGATTAGTTATTATAAAAATTATAATTGATTCAATTTGCCCAAACATAAATCCAGAAAAATATATGAACTTACTCTAGACCATCAGGTTTCAACACTTATCCACTCGATATTTGTTTTACACGATATTAGTTTAGTTGTATTACTCTTTTATTTATTTCCGCGAAAGTTGTTTACTTACTTTTATATCGCACTGTATATCAGACTACAGTTGTATTGGTAATGTTTTTCTATGAGAGCATGAACTAGAGGTTTTCGGTGTCTTATTGAAGCATTGATAACATAATTTTATTAATAGTAAATACTGTTTAACTGTGTATTCACTTTGTGAAATCATTACTCGTGCGTTTTCGGTTTGACTTGATTGGAATTATCTGTCTTAATAATTTCGCAATTTCACTGCAAGATGATTTGATTACTTGTCAATGAACTCATGACTGATGACTGTCTAGTCAAGAGCTGTTACTTGGCTTATAGCTATCGCACTTCTATATGTTATATTGTTATATGATAACTATGTGAAAGTCGAGCACTTCTCAACTTTCTGCACTACATGTTGATCAATGAAAGTTTTATTACCTCTGAGCTGACATGTTACTCAAACGACTTCTGTTTCTGTTTCTGTTTACCGAATCATACTTGTCGCGTTTTATATGATATCCCCTTCCATGTATTGCTTTGTTGGCTCGCGGGGACCCATTCCTAACGTTAGTTATCTTTATTTGTCTTAATAAATCACCTTCTTAGTAATTATTGGCTCGATACGGTGGCCGAAAGAATGTAAAAAATTAATGATTTATCTATTTCGTGGTCGTATTGCATTTAATTAGCTGTCAAAACTTATAATATATAGTTTCTTTGTTTACTATGAGATTCCTTAGATGTGCGTAACTCGGAGGGTGATTATTACTTAATAGCTCCGTGGTAAAAGGGTGACTTTTTTATATGCATTCCAGGGTTCGACGGTGCCCTTGTTTATCAGCTGGGTTGATTATTGGTTTCAAAATTCATTTTCATTCCCAGTGAATTATGTTTTCTGGCCATAGAGTTCATATTTATTAATGAATTGTTGTTTCTTATGTTTGGAAGTTTTTCTGTACTTATGGGGTATGACAAGAAGTACTGAAAAGCACAAAATAAAATAATAAAAAACTTTTTGAAGACTAGCTTTTATTCAAACGCACTAAAAGTAAAAAATAATTACTTTGGATGTGTGACGCTATTCCGTGGGTTATAGATTCAAAAGCTCGTCGCTTTTGTATTCAAACTGAAAACTTTGGGCGGCAAGCTTTTGAATCTGTAACTCACGGAATAACCTTCACACACATCAAATACAAGTATTTTTCACTTTTAGTGCATTTGAATAAAAGCTTGTCTTTAAAAAGTTTTTTTATTAATTATTTATTGTTAATTTCTTTATAACCGAATGGTTTTTATTGTCATCAGTATTTAAAATGGAGCTCATACAAAAATTATCTCTCTCGTATTCACTCAATACTCCATCTAATCAAAGTGAAAATAGGTGTGAGAAAAATATTTTAGCACCTCCACATTAGAGGGTTGTAATAGAAATTGGGCATATATTTATTCACAAACAATGAAGTTTATTGAAAGTTTGTAGATAAAGAACACATGACCAAATTCCCTCCTGAGCGAAGGGTAATTAAATTCTTAAGATATGAGGTTGCCCTCATTTAATAAATAAATAATTTATAATTGTAGCATGAACGAGGAAAACCCAACTCGTGCATAGATAAATAGAGTTCCATTAGAAGTTAAGATGTATTCCCTGGATTCCTGAAATAGTAATGAAACGGGAAGAGAAAATGACTCTTGGTGAAACAAAGAATTTTCCCGTTCCAGACAATGAGAATTCGCAAGAAACAGATAAACTTTCCTTTGTTTGTAATAGTAGTGAAATGGAATCGTAGATTCACTTGTAGCTATCGTCTCTCTGGGAGTTGTAATTCCATGAATTCATCCAGTTTATCTTCCAGAATTGATTTTATAAGAAACGGTTCGCTAGTATTTCCGGAAGCCCTTCAAAGTTTTTGTGAGTTTCTCAAGAACAATTTTTTTATTATTATCAACAACTTGTGTCGTGGGAACATGTATCGTCGCTAACTAGTACGTCTGTCTGCATGTTTTCAGAAACTCTTCGTTCATTTTTCTACAGTCGATCATGTGAGATACCTTCAAAGATGGAATTTATTCGTTCAAAATACCACATTGGTATAAAAACACGTCAACAATTTTGAATACATATTACAATACAGCACATGATATTATAAAAGGGTTATAACGTCAAATACAGAGTACACAATCATAAAATTCACAGTAAATGTATATGCTATATGTTAAAGTATAGAATGTGCCACCCCCTTAGAATTTTCATTAGCGATTTTTCGAAATGAAGTTCCTTTACGCGGCTTGCGCTAGGTGTTGACTGGTAGAAATCGTCACGTAAGAAAAAAGCGTTATACAACTTTTTTTTTCTCTCTCTCTTTCTATTATATGCGAGTCTGTGTGACAAGTGTCTAGCCCTTGCTCATACGATTTGGAAGATGTACGAAACCATCCGAACTGCCGAATGATACATGAGCGGTAGGATATATATGCGAATACAAGTCGGATATTGAGAGGTAATACGTGGAAGATATACATAGAGATTAATATTAGCAATATGGAAGGAAAACATTTCGGTACTTAGGTACACTTGAAATTACAAAATAAATACAAGATCGTCCATAAGTTGAATTATAGTTATAATTTCTAGAGAGCCGACATTATGTTTAAAATTTACTAAAGAGTACGTTCAGTTGAATAGGGGAGGACATAATAACAAAATACTTTACATTTGGGTACAGAAAAGTTGGCACCATTCCATTTATTTAGAGCCATGTGGATGGAAAAAAGCTTCAAATAATCAGGAATTATAAAACAATCAATATATCCATATTCTAATCGGGATCAATGATGTTGATTACTATCGTTTCGGACGTCCATCGTCTTTATGTATTTAAAAGGTTTTCACGACGTTTCGAATGCTTGTATCTGCAATCGTCTTCAGGTGAATACTGACAAGTTTAGGTGCTACTTACCAATTTATACGACTGTCGGCGCAATGATGCGTGCAATTCTGTCATATGCAGCGGTGCGTGTAATTTCGCGCGGTGTGGTGGTGCGTGAAGTTTCGCGGCCTCTGCAGCCCGCCAGAAAGAGCAATCAGGGGTTTCCATACGTTCTTGACAAGAAGAAGAATGACACGCATCGATTATCAAATAATCGACTTGAAATTTTCAAGTCAAAACGGTTGCTTATAGCGAATTGATTTTTATGAATCCTCGAAAAGGAAAAAGACGTGTAGGTGGCGCCCCCTATGAGTAAGAGCAATAATAACATCAGGATCGAATTTGACACCTTAGAAAACCCTTCAATACCAATTTTCGTTCAATTAAAGTCAGTAATTCGATAGTTTTTAAAAATAAAACGAAAATAGAACTTTAACACCCTCTATCTTGGAAACGAAGCATTTCCGGACATATATTTATTTGGACAATTCATATTAGAATATTGTGAGGAATGACCTCCTGGAGTTTGTCAGAGTACTTTTGAATAACCCTGTATATGTGGTTAGAAATGATTATCAAAGACTAAAAATTGAAAAGAAAGTGTACACAGAGAATAAAATCCTATTGAAGTGACAATAGGCAATAGGCTTCATGGAAAATAGAAACAGATGTGTCTTTGATAGGGCTCGGTATGGAGTTATAAACAGCAGATATATTATATGAGAAACTTCTTTCAAACATGCTTGTTTTATGAATAGGCGGGGTTATAATACCCTTCGTTCATATGTTTATATTGTGGACATCCGAACAGAAACAATTTTGCGGTATAAATAAGAAGGCTGTTTTGAGAGGATAATTTTGTGGTAAAAGTGACACAGTGAAGTTTACGGAGAGATTTCATATCTAGCCAACCATCTTCCATGAGCTTATGTCGAATAGGTGTTCGCTTCCTCACGCTATAGATGAATCGCAAACAATTATTTTGCATTTTCTGTATCCTTTTTGCATCGAATGCTGTTAGTCAGGGGCCGTAAACAGTGTCACAATGATTGAAGGTAGACAGTACTGAAGATTTACAAAGCATTTTTCTAAGATGGATATTCAACAAGGAACGTGAGTTAAGTTTCCAGATTGATTTATTTATACATTCTGAAACATGCTTTTGGAATCTCAAGATGGAATCGATCCATAATCCCAAGTTTTTTGCCACGTCGGCGAAGTTTATTGGGACATTATTATAGTCTAATCAACAAGTTCAAAAACGTGTTAAATAGATATAAAGTTCCTAAAAATATGAGCGATAGCTCATTCGATTCGGAATGACGTCTAGAATAATGTTTTTGCGATTGTTATTAACACAATAAGATTAAAAAAAGAAGGTATTTCGTTTTGCGTCAATAATTTCTAAAATAATGTTATTTGAGGAATTATGAAAAATGTCCCCTTTCAAATATAATTCGAAATATTTTTTTAATTAATGTTATTGATTAAAAAAAAATTACATATACCGGGTGTCCACGGAAGGTGGCTCGCCCCTATAACTTTTTTGTTTTCCGAGGTAATGGAATTAAATTTGTAGGATCTTTTTAATGCATGAAACTGCATTATTTGACAAGTAACTCAACTTCATGCAAATTCCGGATTCACCGAAAGTGACATAAACTCGATTTTTAAATGGGACATTTTCAGTTTTTTTTTCTGCATATGACATTTAGATTTCAACCATGTATCATTTGTTACTGTTTGTAACCGTTTTTTTATTTTCTTTTTTCGAAATAAATTTTTATTCTAGAGGGCTATGCATACGTTCAAATAACTAATTTCAGTCCTAAAATGTTTGTAAAAATACAACTTTACTGTTTTCGATCAAAATGTTTCTGCTATGCGATGTTTGATTTTGAAATTGTTATTACTATCTTTTTTTTAAATGGCAAAATGTTGGCTCGTCGGATTAGAAAAAAAGAGCATTTTATTACGATTAATTTAGGTTGTAAGAAAACTTTCGATTAAAAAACTGAAAACACCATAACGTAAGAACTTTTCTAAAATGAAGCACCTGTTGAAAATGAAATAATTGTATTGAAACCACCTATTAACATATCTTCAGGGTTCCAGATGTTCAAAGTGACCCCCATCTTGTTGCTGACAAAGGCGAACTTTTCTTATTGTTGCTCTTACAACGTTTCTCAACTGTCTTGGTGTAATTCTATGAATAGCTGCCCTTACTTTGTCTTCTAATTCATATCGTGTGGCAGGAGGTACATCATAAACCTCGTTTATAATAGATCCCCATAAAAAAATCTAGAGGCGTAAGGTCAGGTGACCTGAAAAGTTCTTTAAAAAGGAATAAATAAAGGTATAAATTGAAAACAACCCTATTTTACCTCGCCGGCCACCTAACTGGACCCATATTTCCAATCCAGTTTTCGTTGTATGTTCCATGCAGATATTCCGTAACTGCCCTCAGGTTGTGTGGTGGAGCACCATCTTGTTGATAAAATAATCGAACTCGATTTATTAATGGACTTTCATCCAAGAAATGCTCAATTTCCTTCGTGAGGACACTTAGATATCTAGCCCGTCAGGACACCGTCAAAAATTATAGGGCCTAAAATTATGTCCCCCAAAATCCCAACCCAACAATTGAAACCAAACCTTCCTTGGAAATTTCCTTCCTCCATCAAGTGTAAATTTGCATCGGATCAATATCGCTTATTATTTCTGTTGAAATGTCCCAAATTAGTGAAACGGCTTTCTTCAGTATACAGAATTTTCATCCTCCAAATATTTTGCAATGAAGCAATTGCAATACTCAAGTCTCCTTGCATTATCGTTTTGGTACAGGTGCTGGTGTAGTAGGTATTTAAATGAATGATATTTATGTCTCTTGAAAATGTTAGCTGCAGTTTTGGAAAATAGTGCCGGGTCGGGTGACGCCGATCAGGATATCTCTGTGCGTAGAGACGTGCAGCATCGGTTGAATTTTGCCGACACTCTCCAAAAACTAATAACATATCAACATTTTCAGTTGTTGTATGAATATTTTCCATGATTTTCAAACAATGAGGTACACAATAACTACCTAATTGACTTTGTAGAAGAGATGTAAAATAATATGTCGACACGTCAACATTTACCGCAACAATTTAATGATTTTGTTTCAGTTGTGTTGGTCACAGGCTACTCGATGATGATAAATCTTATTTTAATCTCAATAAGATTCTTTATTTAACGAAAGTTCTAACGTTATCTTTTCAGTTTTTTATCGAAAGTTTTCTTACAACCTAACAGAGTGCGGTATCAAATTAATCGTTATAAAATGATCTTTTTTTCAAACCCGACGAGCCACCATGTTGCCATTTGAAAAAAAATAGTAATACATTTTTTCAAATAGATAGATAGATAGATAGTTTATTTCACCACGTTACATAATAGAATGTTTGTAGCAAGTCAAAAAATAGCATAAAGTAATAAAATAGCATAAAAGTAATAAAATAGTATAAAAGTAATGATCAGATTGAACAATTAAAATAGTATAAAATGATCAGATTAACAATTAAAATGGTATAAAAACAAGCAAGAAACACAAGTACAAAAATATAAAAACATAGATGACATTATAAACATTTAAAATGATTCACGTATTCTTTGACAGAATAGAAGCAAAAACTCAAAAGATAATTTTTTATTGTTTTTTTGAATTTGGTCATACTAAGAATTTTAAAATTATCGGGAAGATAATTGTAGAGGTTGAAATCCAGAGTATTCTTTTGTGATTTACTCAAACGATAGCGGTTTGTTCGAATTTTGTTACAATGTCTGGTATCATAGTCATGAAGGTCTGATTGCTTAATTAATGAAGTTGATTTTTTATGAATTTCTATGAGAACGTTGTAAAAAAATAATGTGGGTAACGGCATTATTCTCAATTTCAAAAAAAAAGTTTGACAATGATCTCTATAACCAGAATTTGTTATTATTCTGCTTTTTTCTGCAATTTAAATTTTTTTAAAGCCCCAGTTGAGTTGCCCCAGAGTATAACACCATAGCTAATGTAAGAGTGGAAGAGGGAGAAATATGTTATTTTCAATGTATCGAAACTAGTTACATTTTTCAGCTGACGCAATAAAAAAAGTGTTCTTGATAGTTTTTTGCTCAATTGGTTGATATGACAGGTCCAAGTGAGAGTACTATCGTCAACAATCCCAAGTAATTTAACGCTATCTGCACTTGATGTAGCGGCAGAGCTTGTTGAAAACTGTAACTGTTGCGTTTTATCTGTATTAAGTTTGAGTCGATTTGTCACGAACCAACTTTCTGCCTTCTCATCGACTTCATTTGATATTCTAGATAATTCAATCGCATTTTTGCCAGAGTAAATAAATGTAGTGTCATCGGCAAACAAAACAGATTTATATGGATGCATGAAGTTACTGATGTCATTCACATAAATTAAGAACAGAAGTGGTCCCAATACTGATCCTTGGGGAACACCATGTTCAACAAGTTTAAAATTCCAAATGCAATTATTGCTACTGACTGCTTGATATCTATTCGAAAAATATGATTTTATGAGGGATAGAGATACTCCCCTGATGCCATGATAATATAGTTTCTCCAATAATATGTCGTGAGAGACGCAGTCAAACGCCTTGGAGAGGTCGCAGAGCGTAGTAGCTGTGTGATTACCTTGCTCGAGATTGTCGACAACTTCACTCACCACATTGAGAACTGCCTCTGCCGTAGAGCGGTCCTTACGAAAACCAAACTGGGATTCGTTGAATAATTTATATTTTTCAAAATATGCGTAAAGACGTTGTTTAATGATAATCTCAATTATTTTGCTAAAAATGGATATCATTGAAATGGGACGATAATTGTTAACAAGAGAAATGTCACCGTTTTTAAATAAGGGAATAACTTTTGATATCTTGAATGCATCAGGAAAAATACCACTTGTGAATATTAAATTTATCAATTCAGAAAGAGGCTGCAACAATATCTCGGAGGTCTCTTTAATGATATCACTTATTTAGTTCATAGGCGTCTAAGCATTTGGGATTTTTGAGTGACTTGATTGCATTTTGAACGTCTTCTTCAGTCACTGGGCCCAGAAAAAAAGAGCTGCAGGGTGCTGGAAAATTTCTGAAATTCAGTAAATCCGCTTTGCATACCGTTGGAAGAGATTGAATGATATTTTCAGCAATGTTAACTAAAAAGTCATTGAAATGTTCAGGAGATATATCAGTATGAGTTCTATTATTATTGTTTTTGTTTCTCTCAAAATTTATTATTTGCCAACATGCTTTCGCCTTATTTCCCGGCGAATGAATATAATTGTCATAAGCTAATTTCTTAGAATTTTTGAGCTGGGCAATGTAATTTTTCTTCAAAGTTCTATATGTTATATAATCCCTTGGTTCTTCAGTTATATCGGCTACAAGTTTCGAATTTGACAAAGACTTTCTCATACTTTTTAGGGATTCATCATACCACATAGCTGGTGCCTCTCCGTTCTTTGAGTTGTATGTTTTTATTGGAAATATTTTTTTGACCAAATCACTATAAGTATTTACAAGATGGGAAGATAGAATTTCAACATCAATAATTGTTTTGTTGAAACCCCACTCATTTGATAGAGCTTCTTTCAGCTTCATTAATCCATTTTGGGTTACTTTTCGAGAAATCGTTTTTTCATTTGAGCTCTCTGGTGTTTCCTCGATTATAATATACTGGGCGCGATGATCGGACAAGCAAGGCTCAAAAACTCCGCTTTTTATATTGCTTTCTTCCAAATTGGTAAATATATTATCTATACAGCTAGATGAAGTAGCTGTGATTCTTGTATGTTCATGAATAATAGAAACCAAACCAAATGATAAAATGAGGTCTTGTAAATCTTTTAAAGCAGTTGAGTTTATTTTAAAATCTACGTTGAAGTCGCCAGTAATCACCACTTTACTATTGGGATTAACCACATGGTTCAAGAGGTTCTCTAAATTTTGTAAAAACGTATCAAAATTCCCTCTTCCAGATCTGTATACAGCTATAACAGTAATTTTTTCATTCAATAATTCTATGCCACAAAATTTGGAATTCAGTTCACTATTGAATTATTGAAAATCTAAGGCTTTACTTAATCGAATTTCTAGTGAAAATAGCACATCCTCCATTATGTAATAGTTTTCTGCGAAAAGAATTTGCGAGAAAATATCCATCAAGGTTTATACTTTTGAGATTTTGCTCTCTCTGCCAATGTTCGGAAATGCATACTATATCAAAGTGACAATCATACAAAAGAGTTTGAAGTATCTCAATTTTGTTAGATATACATTGAATGTTTATATGAAAAACACTCACCAAGCTATCGCGATTCACAAGATTGGATATATCATAAAAGTTTTGTTCATACTCTATGTCACATTTTGAATGAACTAAGGATTTTCTGTTGAAACACTGATTTTCTGAAAATTTTCTTTAAATCGGAATCGTCTGATTGCCGCACCTTTTGGCCATATATCTGGATGGTAAACGTCATTCAATTTATCCAGAGGAATTGACACTTTGTATGTTGATGCACGATCAGCTCTATTCGAATATAACGTCACATAGCTGAAACATTTTGATCGAAAACAGTGGAGTTGTATTTTTACAAACATTTTAGGACTGGAAATTAGTTATTTGAACGTATCCATAGCCCTCTAGAATAAAAATTTATTTCGAAAAAAAAACAAAATGAAACGGTTACAAATAGTAACAAATGATACATGGTTGTATTCTGAATGTCATATGGAGACAAAAAAACTGAAAATATACCAGGTGTTCCATTTAAAAATCGAAAGTTTATGTCATTTCGGTGAATCCGGAATTTGCATGAAGTTTAGTTACTTGGCAAAAAATGCAGTTTTATGCATTAAACAGATCTTCCGAATTTCATTCCATTCCCGGTATGTGAAAAATCTTGGGTAATATTTTTCTACTCATTTATTTTATTTATGTTAGATGTCAATTTTTTCTTGCGTGTTTTTATCCGTTTAGTTTTTTTTCTATTTATCGACAATTGCAAAAGATGTAAAACATGTCGAAACATGGAAATAAATATTGATTGATTGATTAATTGAAATGAGGGTTTTGCAAAGATCGGACAGACGCACGAATGGAGGTACATTTTTTAATGTCTTGCTATCGAAAGACTGACCTAAAAGTGTCACCGGATATCCGTTCCTCTCTGAGGTTTGTCACCTCCCATCAAACTCTTGATAAGTGGAAGAAAATCGTCGAACTGGTATTCAATAGCGCTCGTGATTTCTTTTCATGTTTCCATAGCCATTTTCCGCCATAACGAGAGGAATTGCCAACTCCGGAATTATTTTCACGCCACTTCATAACGATGAATAGAGATATGAGATGAATCGATAATTTTAATCGGATTACAAGTGGGAGGGGTATTTTTATTTCAATGAAAGCAGAATTCGATGTAAAGAGTTGGAGAGAATTCGGGTGTCGGACAATTCGGATGAAATTGGATTTATAACACGCCAATTGAATTCTATTCTATTATCCCGAAGTAAAAAGTTGTAGCTATGCATCAGTTACCTTTGAACAACATACAAAATGAACAGACCTAATCCATTTTTTTGAGTTCCTTAAAGAATAGATTTTCAGTGAAAATTTTGAAATACTTTTTCGAAGAAGGTATATTATAAAAACGAGTTCCATTAATTCTAATATTTTCCAATAAACTCATTCACGGATATATTTTTTTTTTTGGCTTGGACATTTCGTCATTCGGCCAGACACAAGTAGAATATTATTAAAACACGTCGAGGACCATCCTCGGCCCGGCTACGAAATTTAACATTTAATTCTCTCTAATTAAATAGAAAAATTTCTGCCCTGGCCGAGAATCGAACTCACGACCTTTCGATCATGAGTCGGACGCTAACCCACCGCGCCAATCCCCGCTCACGGATATATTGATCACTACAATATATCACTACTAAATTCAATAAAAACTTTATAACAAAAAATTAAACCGACGAAAAAATCAACTGAAAAACAAAAATTAAAATAAACCATTTTAGTCATAATGATAATTGAGCTCCTAAACTAATGTGAGTAACTAATTTTGAGTCGGCGCCAAACAAACAATTATCGAAGATCATTATATTACTTTGAAGAAGTAATCAAAACGCCGCTATGCATCTCGCTGCCATCATTTTACGCTTTACCAATTCAATTGCTAGTTTGTTAGGCGCCGATTCAAAATTAGTTACTTACATTAGTTTAGGAGCTCAATTATCATTAAGACTAAGAAGTTTTATTTTATTTTTTGCTTTTCAGTTGATTTTTTCGTCGGTTTATTTTTTTATAAAATATTTTTATTTTTCAATTTTTTGTGGCTGAAATCTACTAATTACTACCTACTCAATTTTTGATTACTTCCAAAATACTTACTTACCTAGCTTACTTCAACTTTTAACTGTAAAATAATATGATTACTTCAACTACTTATTGTAACATAATATAAATTATTTTTGAAAGTTCTGGTTAGTTGATTTCATCACTTTGTATATCCTTTCATAGAATGTAATTATTGTGACGGATGTAGGAGGATCTGTCAATGTCAACTACATATGTGTGCCAATGTTCACAAGTGAAAAATCAATCATCCCCTATTTTTCCACCCATTAGGGTGGATCATTCCATTCCAAATTGAAATATGAGCAACTATGAGGAAATATCAAATAAAAAAAAATATCCAAATCGGAAATCCCACTACGAAGTTATGCCTGATAGAATCGGTTAACGGACAAAAATTCAGAGGGTGAACGATCAATATCATCCATTTTGCTACCCTTAGGGATGGAGTTTTATGTTCAAATTCAAATGGGACCAACTTCGAAGTACAGCCTATCCACTGAGAAGACAATCATCAGAATCGGAATTTTATGTGAAAAGTTATGCGTCGTCATAATTGAAAAATATAAAAAATATACGCGTCGACTAGAGAACCTCCTCCTTTTTGATTTCGTCGGTTGAAAACCAAAACGATTTCTCTATTCGTTGACCTTTCTAAAGCTCTTAACACGGTATATGTCACGATAGAATTCGCTTTGCTACACTGTTGATCCACCTAAGTAACTGCCCTTTAAATTGTAACTTCTGCAGATTTGTTTCCATAAATTTCATTTCATTTATTCTTTCTTAATTGACAATCCTAAAATTGTATTGAAAGTTGTCACAGCACTACACTAATAATAAAAACTTTTTAACAAAAAATTAAACCGACGAAATACGGAACTGAAAAGTAAAAAATAGAATAAACCTTTTTAGTCTCAGTAACTGAGCTCCTAAACTAATGTAAGTAACTAATTTTGAGTCGGCGCCAAACAAACAAGCAAATGAATCAGGTAAGGCGTAAAATGATGGCATCGAGATGCGCGGTGACATTCTGATAATTTTTTTAAAGTAATTTAATGATGTTCGTTGATTGTTTGTTTGGCGCCGACTCAAAATTAGTTACTTACATTAGTTTAGGAGCTTAGTTATTGAGACTAAGAAGGTTTATTTTATTTCTTACTTTTCAGTTCCGTATTTCGTCGGTTTAATTTTTTGGTAAAAAGTTATTATTTTTCAATTTTCTATGGCTAAAATATACTAATTACTACCTACTTGTTTTTTATTACTTCCAAAATACTTACTTACCTACCTTACTTCAACTATTACCAGTTAAATAATATGATTATCTACTTTTACTATTTGTTGTAATATAAATTATTTTTGTTGTCCTGGTAAGTTTATTTCATTACTTCGTCTATCATTTCGTCCTCTCATAGAATATAAGGGTTTTGACGGATGTGGAACAGAAATAATGTCAGTAGCGATCTGTCATTGTCAACTACGTATGTGTGTGCCAATGTTCATAAGTGAAAAATCAATTATCCCCTATTGTTCCACCCGTAAGGGTATATAATTCCATTTGAAATCTAAATATAAGGTATACCCTATATATTAAAAAAGGAATCATCCAAATCGAAGAACCCAGTACAAAGTTATGCCTGATAGAATCGGTTAACGGACCAGAATTCAGAGGGTGAGTGATCAATATCCTTCATTTTGCTACGCCTAGGGGTGGATTTCATCTTTCAAATTCAAATGGGACCACCTTCAAAGTACATTCTATCCACTGAAAAGAATTATTGGAATTGGACGCCTCAGTAAAAAGTTATGCGTGATCATACATAAAAAAAAAATATGGGAAAAAAAAAATACGGGTCGACTAGAGAACCTCCTCCTTTTTGATTTCGTCGGTTGAAAACCAAAACGATTTCTCTATTCGTTGACATTTCTAAAGCTCTAAACACGGTATATGTCACGATAGAATTCGCTTTGCTACACTGCTGATCCATCTAAGTAACTGCCCTTTAAATTGTAACTTCTGCAGATTTGTTTCCATAAATTTCATTTCATTTATTCTTTCTTAATTGACAATCCTAAAATTGTATTGAAAGTTGTCACAGCACTACACTTATAATAAAAACTTTCTAACAAAAAATTAAACCGACTAAATACGGAACTGAAAAGTAAAAAATAAAATAAACCTTCTTAGTCTCAGTGACTGAGCTCCTAAACTAATGTAAGTAACTAATTTTGAGTCGGCGCCAAACAAACAAGCAAATGAATCAGGTAAGGCGTAAAATGATGGCATCGAAATGCGCGGTGACATTCTGATAATTTTTTTGAAGTAATTTAATGATGTTCGTTGATTGTTTGTTTGGCGCCGACTCAAAATCAGTTACTTACATTAGTTTAGGAGCTTAGTTACTGATACTAAGAAGGTTTATTTTATTTTTTACTTTTCAGTTCCGTATTTCGTCGGTTTAATTTTTTGTTAAAAAGTTATTATTTTTCAATTTTCTATGGCTAAAATATAGTAATTACTACCTACTTGTTTTTTTATTACTTCCTAAATACTTACTTACCTACCTTACTTCAACTATTACCAGTTGAATAATATGATCATCTACTTTTACTATTTGTTTTAATATAAATTATTTTTGTTGTCCTGGTTAGTTTATTTCATTACTTCGTCTATCATTTCGTCCTCTCATAGAATATAAGGGTTTTGACGGATGTGGAACAGAAATAATGTCAGTAGCGATCTGTCATTGTCAACTACGTATGTGTGTGCCAATGTTCATAAGTGAAAAATCAATTATCCCCTATTGTTCCACCCGTAAGGGTATATAATTCCATTTGAAATCTAAATATAAGGTATACCCTATATATTAAAAAAGGAATCATCCAAATCGAAGAACCCAGTACAAAGTTATGCCTGATAGAATCGGTTAACGGACCAGAATTCAGAGGGTGAGTGATCAATATCCTTCATTTTGCTACGCTTAGGGGTGGATTTCATCTTTCAAATTCAAATGGGACCACCTTCAAAGTACACCCTATCCACTGAAAAGAATTATTGGAATTGGACGCCTCAGTAAAAAGTTATGCGTGATCATACATAAAAAAAAAATATGGGAAAAAAAAAATACGGGTCGACTAGAGAACCTCCTCCTTTTTGGTTTCGTCGGTTAAAAATATGAAAATATACACACTAACATAAAAACATAAAAAATATGAAAAAAATTACAGATTACATACAATCATTTAGATAATCGGATACTGAGTAGTAACGTTTTCTTAAGAGAAACTGTTTCAATGATTTTTTTAAAACATGTTAAGTATTCCTACGTTTCATTTGAGGTGGAAGATTATTGACTAATCTAGGCCCCATGCAATTTGGAGATTGATTACTCAACCTTGAACGGATCGTTCGAAAATGTATATTTTTTTTTCTCGTATGATGATTGTGCGCGTCATCATTAAAAGCCAATTTATTTTTGTTTCGGAAAACATACATACATGCTTCATATTGTAACGTAAATAAACTTAACTTGGTTTTAATAATTTATTTCACACTTAATCTACAACTTAATTTATATTACTACGCCACTGTATAGCTCGATCGTATGGGCTCGTTCAGACTGTCCGACTCCACTTGAGGGTTGCCTATTTATCTCCGATACAGCATTCTCGATGTTTCGAATTCTGGCAGTTGGCGACCGGCGTGTTCCAATTGTTTCCAATATTGACCGTTGTTTTCCGCGGCAGAGCGACTGGATGGTTCTCGAATATCTCCGGGGATGATCTCATCGTTGTCGATGGCAACGCGTGAGGCGACAGGTCCGGCCTAGGTTCGTTACAATATATATACACAAATGATAACGTCAATATACCAAAGTTTGGAAACTATTGTTTGCATGAGTGAGAGCTAGACACTCCTGCTATGCAGCGAACAATCTTTTTTTGTGCTATAAACACCTCAGAGCACCTAGTTGACATACCCCACAATAAAATGCCGTATCTAAGTTGAGAGTCAATATAAGCGGTATAAAGAGTTATTAACTGTTTTCTTGTTAAAATACTACGCATGTTCCTGACTAAAATTCATTGAGTGACGCTTGGAAATAATATATCCCCATTGTGCTTTCCAGTGAAAGTGCTCATCAATATGAAGCCCTAGAAATTTCATTGTCCCATTAGAGCTGGATAAAGGCCTGGCATTCACTTTGATTTCTATTGGGTTACATGTATTCTGTTTGTTATGAAATCTATATAAAGTTGTCTTGTCTACATTTTAGTACAGGTCATCCTCATTGGAATAGCTGATAATTTTTTTCTTTTCCTTAGAGCCTATCTTTTTTATTTCTATGTTGTAGGAGCTGATATTATCAATGAAAAATCATCTGCATATGCAGTGTGCTTGCCTGAATTGATATTCTGATCAATATCTGTCACATACAGTATAAATAGTATAGGGCTTAATATTGAACTCTGGGGAACAACCCTCTCAATAGTTCTCAATTGTGAGTTAAAATTTTGAGACATTAAGAGCCAATTTATTTTTGTTTTGGAAAACATACATACATGCTTCATATATATATATACACAAATGGTAACGTCAATATACCAAAGTTTGGAAACTATTGTTTGCATGAGTGAGAGCTAGACACTCCTGCTATGCAGCGAACAATCTTTTTTTGTGCTATAAACACCTCAGAGCACCTAGTTGACATACCCCACAATAAAATGCCGTATCTAAGTTGAGAGTCAATATGAGCGGAATAAAGCGTTATTAACTGTTTTCTTGTTAAAATACTACGCATGTTCCTGACTAAAATTCATTGAGTGAAGCTTGGAAATAATATGTCCCCATTGTGCTTTCCAGTGAAAGTGCTCATCAATATAAAGCCCTAGAAATTTCATTGTCCCATTAGAGCTGGATGAAGACCTGACATTCACTTTGATTTCTATTGGGTTACATGTATTCTGTTTGTTATGAAATCTATATAAAGTTGTCTTGTCTACATTTTAGTACAGGTCATCCTCATTGGAATAGCTGATAATTTTTTTCTTTTCCTTAGAGCCTATCTTTTTTATTTCTATATTGTAGGAGCTGATATTATCAATGAAAAATCATCTGCATATGCAGTGTGCTTGCCTGAATTGATATTCTGATCAATATCTGTCACATACAGTATAAATAGTATAGGGCTCAATATTGAACTTTGGGGAACAACCCTCTCAATAGTTCTCAATTGTGAGTTAAAATTTTGAGACTTGCTGTCAATGTTTTGGGTTATGCTGACATACTGTGTACGATTTTGTATGGAAGATGAAACCCACGTATTTGCAACCGCTCTAATACCAAATATTTCCAGTTTTGCTAATAACTTTGCATAATTTACACAATCAAAAGCCCTGCTCAAGTCACAAAATACTGTGGCAGGACTTTCTCCTTCAATATGTTCTACTACTGTACTATAAAAGGAAACTGAAGCTGTTATCGTCGACCTTGATTCTCGAAAACCATGTTGCTTCTCGGTTATAATTTCGAATTTTTCAATAATGGTTATAAGACGATCTAGAAAAGAGAATTTGAATACTTTTTGAAAACTGAAATGTATCATTACTGGTCTGTGATTTTCCATTTTTTTTTTTGTAAACGGGAGTAACTTTTTTGCTTTTTAGACCTTTTGGGAAAGCACCATTTGTGAATGACAAATTCACCATAAAAGTGAGAGGTGTTATTACAGATTTCAACACTTTTTTTATTAAAAAAGGAGAAACTTTATCTGGTCCTGTCGAACATTTATTCTTGATCTTTTTCGTCAATACACTGAGTAGATCATTTTCCTGAAACGGACTTAGAAAAATAGAATTTAAATTAAAATCTTTGTATGCTGCTATTGGTTCTATGCTATTTTTGTAAAGTTGAGATATCAAATCATTTGGAGCTATAACAAAGGAGTTGTTGGTAAGTGTTGCTAACTTAGAGGGATTCTCAATCATTTCATCTCCCATTTTTTTTATGTTTTGGAAAACTTTGGATTTATTTGACAACTCCGCAATCACCCCCCATCATGTTTTTTCAGGGTCTTCCGATGCAAAAATCCTGTTTTGATAATGTTCCTTCTCAGTTTTTTTAACTAGGACTTCATGTTTCTTTTTTGAGGTACGATACACATCTGTGGACAGTGGGTTATATTTTTGCAGTATAAAGATCACTGAGCTGTATGCTAGACAGACGAATGTATGCGTTAATTTTTTCAAAATGAAGATAGAGAAAAATCACGGTCTTCTATTTTATTCAATATCAGAAGAGAATATAAGGAAACCTCATGCGAAATCAATTGATAAAGCTTTTGGATGTAACAAATTTCAATGGTAGACTTTATATTGGATAAACACTCAGTATCGTATCAAACCATGAATGAGCAATCTGATATGACGTGTTTGATGGATCTTTTTCGGATGAATGATGGAATTTTGAACAGAAAATGTTCGTCCACAAAAATCCAATTTCAACTTGATGGACTTTGCACTCTGATTGCGTTTGTGTTGTGGGTACATAAATTCGGTTTCAACGATATTTATAGCTAATTCAATCTGAACTCAATGGACTATGAGGAAATCGGCTAGTTTCCGATTGTGGGCAAAAGCTCGCTATCGGCAACTACACGGTGATTCGGTTTAAAAAACAGCTTTTACTTACATGTGTGGAAATGTATTTGTTGAAGAATGATAAAATGCCGAAAGAGTTGGGTATACCTTTGGTGCGGCTATCAAGAATTGAATTCGTTTCCTTATGTTCGGATTTTCGTGTCTTGAATATTTCTTATTTCAATAAAGGCATTTTTCAACAAAACTCTCACTTTGGCGACATCCGATTCGAAGAGGAACTAAACTCTTGATTTCGAAGTGGGAAAAGGGGATAAAGAATAAGTAAACATTAACCTCTGAGCTTTCAACATACTACATTTGTTTTAATGGCATTATTTTTGTAGTGAGTCGACGATGAACTCCAGATGCGGTTTTCACGTTAACGATTCTCACCAGGCTATGTCGTACGAAGATTTTAATGATCTTCCCCTCTGGTCATGTACTTCATAGAATAGTGTCATCAGCCAGAACGACTATATGGCATACGGTGACGTTAGTTTTGCTATGCTGCCACTTGCTTCATTTCGATAGACTTGCATTATACAGGGTGTACCATAATTGAATGCTGATCCTAAAGGGCGATAATCTTAGGATGATTTTAAGAAAAATTCTTCACATGAACATAGGTCCGCAAATGCTTTATTTCTGAGATACAGGATGTTGAAATTTAACAAAAAAATCAGTTCAACCCCAATATGTCTGAAACCGCTTTGGCTTTTTTTTCAATTTTGGACATGCAAATTACGCATAAAAATATTTTTTTTCCATAATAAATGATTTCTCAATTTCCATCAGTGGCGTCCCTGTTAACATGTCCTGTCATATTTTTGATCAAAATAATGATACGCCACTGTCTTTTTTCCAAATAAATATTATTTTTGTAATTCTCCTCTAACTTCTCATAAAATTGGTCGGTTGCCTTTTCTTCGTCCGGCGGACGTTTTTCGATTTAGAAAAATACATTAATTTGCTTGTCCCTATTCGATTTTTTCTCTTAGTCTTTATTTCATAATTGTGGTAACCAGAGGATCTAGGCAAGATTTTTATAATTTTACGCTAAATATTATTTAGTTTTTGTAATAAGTACGCATAAAAATACATTTTTTATTTTTAAAAACCTAACTATTATGAACAAAAAACACCAAAATCAAATTAACTGTTCAAAATGTCCGCTTCCTGCAAGTAATCACGCTTCAGCCCTCCTTGTCATTGACTCGCATACTCTTTGGAAAATTCCTGGAGTATTCCTTATTGCTTCTCAGGAAACTATTACGCGGTTTCGCAATTCTTCCTCAGTTAAAATTGGTTGACTGTACACCAAAGTGTTAAGATGTCCCCAGAGAAAATAATCAAGGCTGTTTGAGTCTGGGGATATAGCTGGCCATGACTCTGTTCCCCCACGACCTATCCAGCGATTATGAAAGTTTTGGTTTAAATATTCGCGTGCCAGAGCACTAAAATGAGCGGGTGCATAAACCACATGCGATTTCGCATTGAAATAGGAACATCTACCAACAGAATTGGCAAATTATCTTCAAGAAATGGGCGATAATGATGTCCATTCAATCTGCGTAATAAAAAAAGGTTCAATTAGGTAATCTCCAATAATTCCAGCCCAGACATTTGATGAGAACTGCTCCTGGTGATGAGATTCCACAATTGCATGCGGATTTTCCTCGGCCCAAAAATGATTATTATGAAGATGTCTGGCCCTGTTTTTAGTAAAACTAGCTTCGTCTGTGAATAAAATCTCCCTGTCACATAAAGGATTTTCGGTAACTTTTTGGAGAAATCATTGGCAGAAATTCACTCGTAATGGAAAGTCTCGAGGAAGTAGAGCCTGAACCCGTTGAATGTGATAGGAATATAATTAATAATCAAGAAGATTCCTCCATACTAGAACATGAGCGATATTCAAATGATTGGCAACTTGCGTCGTACTTACTTCAGGATTTTCGTCAACTGAATATAAAACAGCTACCTCAATTGCTGGAGTTCTTGATGTCCGATGTGCTTCTTTCAAGTGATGATTTGGCTCAAAACTTCCTGTTTCACATAACTTTCTGTGGGTGCTTGAAATCGTTCGAGCATCAGGAACCATTCTATTGAGGAAGCGCTCTTGATACAGTCGCCTGACTTCATTTGCGTTCCCGTCAGCAAGCCCATACAAGTAATGCATGTCTGCCAATCCGGTATCTGTAAAATTTACCATGTTTTTTTTAATAAACAAATTTTTATAACTTAAATAATATCACGTATCTAGCTGAAGAAGTGTCAAAATTGTTGGAAACAAGGAAATGTGTTCTTAGCATACCAGATGATCCTACTACTCTTCAACGGCTGATTTCGCATAGGGCAAGCAAATGAATGCATTTTATTTTCAAACACAAAAACCGTTCGCCGGACGAAAAAAAAGGCAATCAACCATTTTTATGAGAAGATAGAAGACAATTATAAAAATAATATTAATTTGAGATAAAGACAGTGGCGTATCATTATTTTGATAAAAAAATAAGACAGGGCATGTTAACTGGGACGCCACTGATAGAAATTAAGAAATCCTTTATCATGGAAAAATTGTATTCCTATGCGTACTTCGCATGTACGAAAATTGAAAGAAAAAGCCTGAGCGGTTTCAGAGATATTGGGGAAGAACTGGTTTTTTTGTTAAATTTCAACATCCTATATCTCAGAAATAAAGCGGTTCATATGAAGAAAATTATTTTAAATCATCCAAGGATTATCGCCCTTTAGGATCAGTATTCAATTATGAAACACCATGTATATTTCTGTGGTCATATTTTCCATAATCCCGCAAATTTGTGAAAAGGTCGCTTAAATAATAATATAATAATAATAATGATAATAATGAAATAGTGATAAATGAATAGTGAGATACAGTGAACAATTGTTACCACTCTGGACTACTCGCTTCACCATAACATCAGGAACCGGTTATCTTCAGGAGAGGTGTGTTCCAAGGGGATTCATTCAGCCCCCTCCATTTTGGCATCTCACTTATGCCATTATCCGTTGCGCTTAGAAAAACCCGTGGTTACAACTGCGCCATCACCAGAGTCCGAAGGCATAAGGTCACCCATCTATTTTATACGGATCACCTGAAGCTTCATGCCTCGGGTGGGGGAGATCTGCATCAATCTCTGAGGGTGGTGCTATCGGGTTGGATAAATGTGCACTGGTTCACCTCAGAAGTGGACGATGCGAGGATTACAGAGAGGCCAAGCAGCTGGTGGATGGAAGCATCCTCCGCCATCTGGATGCCGGAGAGGCGTATACCTACCTAGGAGTGCAACAACGTTGCACCCAAGAGGTAGTGGCGGTTAAAAACGCTCTCCGCGGCAAGTATCAGCAGAAACTCCGGCAGATCTAGTCATCAGAACTGTTGGGCGGGCACAAAGTTTTTGCCACCAACATGCTTGCCTCTCCGATACTAATTTACTCCTTTGGGGTAGTGAAGTGGACACTAGAAGAGCTGCATGAAATTGACGTGAAGACTCCCAAAATGATGCACCTACATCGTAGTTTGCATCCAAAATCGTCCGTTCCATGGTTGTACCTCCCCCGACACCAGAGAGGACGTGGACTCATGAGTTTGGAGTACATACACGACAGGATGGTGTTGGATGGAGCCTGTTGAGTTATCAGGAGCTTGGATCCTCTTCTCTGGTCAGATACTATGAGATCACAGGGAAAGGCGCGTTGCTTTTCAAGGCAGCAATCCGCGCAGCCGATTAAATCGGTATTGTATTCGACCCCAAGCGGGAATTCCAAGACCTGTTCGACGGAAAGCCCACATAAAAGCTGCAGAGAATACTGTACATCTACAGCTCCACAAGGATGAGCCAAAACACGGAATCTTCTACAAAAATATTGATATTGACCATGACTCATCCGAAAGGCTAACCTCTGCTTACCTTTAGTCAGGTGGACTCAAGTCGGCGACAGAGGGATTTATCATGGATTTCCAGGTCGTTGTTTTCAACACTCTTGTCTACCGAAGCCGCGTGATAAGTGTAGAGGTCCCTGACATGAGATGCAGGGCCTTCCGTGGAGCGCCTAAGACCATTATGCACTTGCTGTCAGCATGTTCAGCATATGCGGTCTCACGAACTACATCCATCGTCATAAGGCGACGTTACGAGTGCTGTATTACCTTTTACGACACTCGTACGGTACTGATGAGACACCAGTGCTGCCATACACTCCGGGGAGATTGAGTCCGTTACAGTGAATGAGAACTGCCGAATTTATTGGAACTACTCAATCCCCACCCTCAGGCAAATACAAGCCAACAAGCCAGATGTAGACCTCTTCGACCGCCAGCTGTAAGAGATATACGTCATATCGACGAATATTGTGCGAAAAGAGAAGGAGAAACGGACGAAATATCGAGATTTATTCTTCAAACTCCGCAAACTCTATCCAGAACATTCTGTTAAGATAGTGGTTCTAATTATAAAGGCTCTTTATGGAATGCTGCCAATACTACTCTCAAACCTGAAGTTTATACCGCCATGTCGTAAATCGGCAGAATCTCTAGCCGGCCGCATGCAGAAGGCAGCCATACTCGGATCGTTACGTCTGCTCAGGACTCATGATTCTCGGACCCAATGATCTCTCACCTCAAGGAGTGTTTTATGTAACCAGCACGCCCTTCTGTCTGGGTCGAAGCTTCGGAAGTAAGGACCTGACTGGAATGGTTTAGCATAATGATAATATTAACATTAATTCACAACAAACTAGTTTGTAAAGGTGGAGAAACAATTGCTCTGTTAATTTACATACCTCATAGAAGTGTAGAACATTGCAAATCAATATTCTTAAATATGAGTACCACGATTAAGATAAAATATTTACATGGTATGTCGTTTCATACTGCCTGTCATGATAAAATCAATGAAAAGATATAAAATTGAGAAACTTGCCCAGATATTAAAAAGGAAGGTAATCAATCCCAATTACCAGACTTGTCAAATACAGTTAAAAACGAAATAAAGTGTTTCTAAATAATATAGTCTAATAGGTAACGACATGCACTTACACACACCTTTGTATATATAGATAAATCGACATATATTCTCACATACTTATAGACCAACATTAGGTATCTGCATACACAATTATTACAAACTTTCTATAATATGTTGAAAATATTCTTCAATGTTATAAAATGGATTGTTGCCTACAAAAAATTGCACCATTTACATCAATCTTATGTTATTTGGCAGCTTATTCCATATTTTCACCAAACTATACTGCCCATTTTTTCAATATACCTAAATTTAACTTTGTCATTCAGTAAATGTTTTTTTTCTTGTAGTGTGTTTATGAGTTACTTCCCTATCACCAAACAGGTATTCATTATTCAGAACAAAATTTATAGACTCATATACAGTGCTTCTCAAAAGTCCCCTCCCCCTCTCTTATTTTTGGAACGATTATACATAAACAAGTGAAATTTGGAAACTGAATATGAAAGGTTGTAAACTTCCCTACTAGTGATGATAGATGACGAAATCGTCAAAGATGACGTCACAAGGCCATTGTGACCAAAAATTTCAAATGGAACCCTACGGCAAGCGACACCTCTTTTGAAAGATATCGAAAAAACCTGTTCAATGATAGTAATTTTGTTTGTGTTTATGGCAGTTTTAATGGCTCATTAGTAAACATTAAAATTTAAATTCCATTCAGTATGATATTAATTATAGATTTTAAATAAAATTGCTCGAAGTGACGTCCATTCACTTCCTGACAGTGGAATATCCTATTTTTAAACTCTTCTCGTACTTTTGCAAATGTGTCTGCGGAAAAAGCCTCACATTCTGCAACAATACGTTGTTTCAAAACGTCAATATTGTCAGGTTCAGTGGCGTAAACCTTCGATTTAAGGTACTCCCACAGAAAAAATCCAAAGGTGTGAGGTCCGGTGATCGAGCTGGCCATTCCGTTGAACCTCGTCGTCCAATCCATCTACCACGATACTCCGCATCCAAATACCGTCTTACTGCACCGTAAAAGTGTGGAGGAGCACCATCCTGTTGAAATGTTATTTCCAAATTGCCGAATTCCTCTGGATTATCTTCCAAAATTTCAAGGATTAACGGTTCTATTGCGTTTTGCAACAGCTCCAGATAAACCTCACCAGTTAAATTAGTATTTAAAAAAAGAGGCCCAACGATGTGGTTTTCCAGGATACCTGCTCAAACATTCACCTTCTGGGGAAATTGGGTATGTGTTTCACGAAACAGGTGAGGATTTGCGTCACTCCAATACCTCACATTCTGTGTATTTACATTTCCATTTGATAGAAAGTACTTTCGTTACTAAAACAAATTGTTTTGACATAGTCTGGCTGTTGGTTAATTTCAGTTTCCATATTTTCACAGAATTCGAGTCTTCGGTCTGGGTCGTCGTCTGAGAGTTGATGAACCATTTTTAATTTGTATGGATGAAATTTGTTTTTTTTCAACACCCTGTGTACTGTACTTCGACTGACTTCACAGGTAGATGCAACGTGAGTTGTTGAAGAAGTAGGATTAACTATTACTTCTGCCAGTATATCAATTTTTTTCTCATCAGAAATTTGTGGTCTGCCAGATCGTTTCGCATCATTAATACTACCCGTTGTTTCAAACTTACGAAGAACCGTTAATCCTTGAAATTTCGGAAGATAATCCAGATTAATTCGGCAATTTGGAAATAACATTCCAACAGGATGGTGCTCCTCCACACTATTACGGTGCAGTAAGACGGTATTTGGATGAGGAGTATCGTGGTAGATGGATTGGACGACGAGGTTCAACGGAATGGCCAGCTCGATCACCGGACCTCACACCTTTGAATTTTTTTCTGTGGGGGTACCTTAAATCGAAGATTTACGCCACTGAACCTGACAATATTGACGTTCTAAAACAACGTATTGTTGCAGAATGTGAGGCTGTTTCCGTAGACACATTTGCAAAAGTACGAGAAAAGTTCAAAAATAGGATATTTCACTATCAGGAAGTGAATGGAGGTCACTTCGAGCAATTTCTTCAAGTAGATACTGATTCTTAAATCTGTAATTAATATCATACTGAATGGGATTTAAATTTTAATGTTTACTAATGAGCCATTAAAACTGCCATGAACACAAACAAAATAAGTATCATTGAATAGGTTTTTTCGATACCTTGTAAAACAGGTGTCGCTTGCCGTAGGGTTCCATTTAAAATTATTGGTCACAATGGCCTTGTGACGTCATCTTTGACGATTTCGTCATCTATCATCACTAGTAAGGAAGTTTACAACCTTTAATATTCAGTTTCCAAATTTCACTTGTATAATCGTTCCAAAAATAAGAGGGGGGGAGGGGACTTTCGAGAAGCACTGTAAATACAAGGAGAAAACCATTAAAATGACATTTTTTATATAGAGTGGTTTGCAGCTCTCCCTTCAAGCCATTTTGAAAAATTTTCTCTTACATTTTTTCTGAAGCATAAGTACTCTTTGTATGTGGGAAGGGTTTCCCCAAAATATTATTCCATATCGGAGTTTGGACTGTACATATGCGTGATACGTTATTAAGACAGCATGCCCATTAATATTTTCCAAGAGTAGATATAGAGCATATGTATATTTTGATAAATCTCGAGTCAACTGATCTATATGAGCTTTCCAATTTAAAAGATGATCTATGATCACCCCTAAGAAAGATTTATTGCTGGATGTCTCAACTACTGCCTTGTCAACTACTATATTTTGTTTCTTGTTTTGTCTATCAAAATGTATGATTTGTATTTTATCTACATTCAACGAGAGATGATTTTTTGAGAACCAGCCATTTAACTTTCGCAAGTCTTTATTGACCGTAGCTGTACCTGACAAAAAGTTATCTTCATTGATAATCAGGGACGTATCATCGGCGTACAATATAAGCTTGTTTGACTATTTCTGGAAGTTCATTCGTATGTAAAATGTACAGGAGTGGACCTAAAATAGAACCATGTGGTACCCCTCTCTTTATCACAGCCTTTTCTGCTTTGATGAGGTTTCCAGTTTCATCTTTTTCTACTACAAATTGTTGTCTATTAAATAAATGAGATTCAAGCAGTCTATGTGCCACTCCCCGAATTCCGTATTTTTCCATTTTGTCCAGTAATATTTCATGTTCCACACTATCGAATGCTTTTGAAAGATCTAAGCACACTGCTAATGTGGATTGGCCATCATTTTGCGCGTCAATAATTTGTACCAAGGCTTGATAAATTGCCAATGCGTACATGGGGAATGGGATTGAACGTTAATGATATGATATGAGTAAAATATGGTTCGAGTAGATCATATGCATGATTATACGATTACGATTGCGAAAAATATATATTTTTTGTAATCATACATTGATGCATTTGCATTATTGGTTGTTATTGCATCCAAAATTTCAGTTTTTCCTGAATAATAGAGAAGAATTAATTTCCCACATAGAACTAGAAATAGGCAAGTTTTTCGACCGGAATGGAATGATCTCTGAAGCCCATTTTCTTCAACAAATTCAAGAAAAACTCTAAATTTTGTATGCCAAGTCACGGTTTAGCAATGAATAGCTTTTTCCAGTAAGCAGTTTCTCTCGTGTTCCATTCAACCAGCTATAAATATCACCGAGCGCGGAGTCTATCAAGTTGAAATGAGATTTTCGAGAACATACTTTTTCGAGTAAAAAACATCCATCAAACAAGTGATATGAGATTCCTTATTTGTTGTTGGATACGATAGTGTGATTGTATTTTATTGAACATGTGGATGAAATTGATTCCGTATGAGATTCCCTTTTATTCTCTACTCATATTGAAAATATGCAACACATATGTTGTATCTGATGGATTTATGCAGAACTTCATGTAATCGGTAGGTAACATAAAGAGAGTGACAAGTTACTTGGGAGGATCAGCAGCAGTATTTGGATAATTATATACAACACAAATTTTATCATTTATAATTGCACGAGAGCTTTCTTTGTCGAAGTAAGCTTGACATTTCAATGATAATTTTGTTGCTCGGCAATTTAACGAAAACAACTGTCTCTGAAAAATTTACCAGTCCGTAAAACTTGAATATAACCATAGGGTACCGCAATTCTGCTTTGTTGAACTTAACAATCGCTACTTATTTACTCGATTTACCATGTATCTTAGATGGATGAACTTGTCATTCGCTACTGTTAACCAATTTAAAAAGTTATACGCGAAAGAACATAGGAAGTCCACTGAATCTCACGAAATTTTCACAATATCTTTGAACCTATATGATTTGAACGATCAAAATTAAATTTGCAGAAACACACGCATATACGCTTTTTGACCTCAGTTTATTTGACATTTTGCTTCTATGACTATTGCAGTGTCATTCAAATATCTCGGTATGAGCAATAAAAGTCAACAACAATGGTTTCACCGAAAAAAGAAATTGTCTGAGAACTTGAGTCTCACCGTTTTGTGATCACAAACAGTGACGTAATATGGGGACAAAATATGCATCTTCGTTTGAATAATTATGAGTATTTTGAAATCGTACGGAAAAATACTTTCCTACGACAACCTCGATAAATGTTCATTTTATAACCGTAACTTCAATCATAAACAAGCACATTTTGTACAGAATTTCATTTTTGCATCGGTTGCTAGGCAAGTTGCTAAGCAACAAATGCGAAATGGAATATTTCGTGTTAGGTCTAGGTTCACTCTAAAACCACGACGACTATGGCTTGTCAAATTATGACGTCCAGCGACAAATTGATGAAATGTCAGCAGATCGTTTCTGTCAAAGTTTTAGTAGGTAACGAGTATTTCATAGTTGTTTTCTATAAAAACTAATAATTAAAATGGAAACTGATAGTGATATTGACTTAGATATGACACCTCCGAACATAATAGAAGCAGCGAAGGTAACAACACTGAATGTATTACCGGAAACGTCGAAGAGTATGTATCAACGTGCTTATAACCTTTTTTGGAATGGAAGGTAGATCAAAAGACAAAATCGTTTTCCGAGAAAGATTTAATGGCTTATTTTGGCCACTTTGTGGTCACACTTCTCAATGCTGAGAACGACTCCCAGTATCTATAATGATATAGATATTGCCAAATATTTGAAACTGAAAGCATTTCTCAAGCGGCAGTCTAACGGCTACAAACCCAAAAATTCAAAGATCTTTACAGCAAATGACATCGATAATTCCATAGAACAGGCTCCAGATGGAATATATCTGGCAATAAAAGTAAGTTTTATATTTCCATTTGATGAAAAATATGTTTAAGTAAACTAATTTACATTGTAGGTTGCATTAGTTATGGGAGTAATGGGTGCATGTAGAAGACATGAATTACATCAAATGACAATTACTCATTTCAATGAACTTGGTTCAGCTGTTTCAGTAACAATACCAGACAGTAAAACCAAAATACTACGGAATTTTACTGTAACTGGCAAATTCTACGAAATTTATAAAAAATACCTAAATCTTCGCCCTCAAAATTCTAATGGTCTATGGTTTTTCATTAATTATCAAAAAGGAAAGTGTACCATTCAGAGAATAGGTCTGAATAAGTTTGGAGCTATGGGAAAAGACATTGCCAAGTATTTAAAATTGCCAAATTACGAATTATATACTGGGCACTGCTTTCGCCGATCCTCCGCACAATTCTTGTTGATGCTGGAGGTGACATAACCACGTTAAAACGCCACGGTGGCTGGAAATCTACTACAGTGGCTGATTGATGAATCGAAGAAAAGTAAGCTTGACATAGCAAATAAAATTGCAAATGCAATACAGAACATACCATCAGGCATACCAACGAATTTAGAAATGGAAAATCGCGAGAAGCCGTCTACTTCAACGTCGACAAATTATCAATTTCGAAAAGAATTAAGTATTCAGCAATCAAGTTCTCCAAATATGATATTCAATAATTGCACATTCAACTTCAATTAGATACATACATACATTTATAGGCTTCTATTTCTGTGTACCTATAGAAATAGCAATAAAAAAAATATTTACATATTTCTTCAATTTATATTTTAATTCTGATAGAAAGCCCATTAGCGGCGAATTCGGAGTAATGAAATATCATCAGTTTATTTCTTTCAAAGTTTTTGCAATGTATGCATGTATTGAACGTGAACGATATGTTGTCATAGAAAAAGTATAGTATGCAACTCGCAACAAAATGGCTATTTTGCACTCGTATGAATTGCAGCACTTGCCTTCGGCTCGTGCTGCAAATTTCATACTCGTGCAAAATGGGCATCATTTTGTGCTCATTGCATAATATACTATTTCCTACAACTGCTATGAAAAGTAGCGTATCTCCTCATAGCTTACTCAATTTCAAAACAATGTATTGCTCATACTGTGAGAAATATTTTTTCTCACGGCACTTTGCCCACACCTCATATATTTATATGGAGAATCAACAAAAATCAACAAAATCTTAGTTGGCTGCTGTTCAGCTTCAAATATTTATCACAACTGTCAGATTATAGAAGTTTTTTGAATTCTTAAGGTAGTTTTCATTCGTGCTTGATCAAAATCGCAATTTCTATTGAATATCATTTTAATCTATTTATAATAAATAATATGGATACTGATATTTTGATAATACTCCGCCAGAGATATTGGAAAAATCTGCAAAAGTAAAGTTAGATTTGTTGCCGGAAATTTCAAGAAAAAAGTATGAATCGGCATACAAAAAATTTATGGAATGGAAAAGAAATACAACAAAATTTTTTTTTTTCGGAAAGTGTACTTTTGGTATACTTTGAAGAGATGTCGAAAACTTTAAAAGCGTCTACACTTTGGTCACAATATTCAATGTTGCGAAGTACTATCAGTATAAGAAATAACATGATATATCCACGTATCCACGTATCAAAAATTACGTTCATTTTTTTAAATAAAGTTGACAATTACGTCCCCAAAAATCAAACATATTGACAGCAGACCAATTGCAGAAATTTTTATACGGGGCTCCAGACAAGGATTATCTACTAATGAAGGTAGGTTTATTCAAAAGCAACTATTTTTAGAATTTCTTTCGCTTTTTTCCCGAATTAACAAAGCTTTTTGTAATTAGTGAGTTTTTTAGTTGATAAAGAGAATTAGATAATTATAAAAATTTCTGTTTCAAATTCTGCTAGATAGATATATGTACTTTTGAACAAGACTTTTAAAATAAGGCTCAGTGGTGCAGTGGATAGTGTATCCGCTTGGCACACAGACGACCCGGGTTCAAATCCCGGGATATACTGTTTTTTTTTTAAATACAATTTTACATCCTGATATTTTTATTTATAATGGCTATTGGCGTAGCAGGGGCATGCCCTAAGAAAAGAGTTGTGGAAATTAAAAACCGATAATTTAGAGGATTTAAATTCGGCATTACTGGTGAAATTAGATAACACCAAAACAAAAAAGTCAAGTACGTTTACTGTGACAGGAGAATTTTAAAAAATATGCTGCTCTTCGACCGATTGATTTGCCAGAAAAACATTTCTTTTTAAATTACCAGCAAGGAAAATGTACTAGACAGGTAGTCGGCATTAACAAATTTGGTAGTATAGCTAAGACAATTGCAATTTTTTCAAAATTGGAAAATTTCCATCTATATACAGGTCACTGCTTCAGACGTTCTTTGGCAACAATTCTAGTAAATGCAGGAGGGGACATATCAACCTTAAAGCGCCATGGAGGATGGCAATGCAATACCGTGGCAGAAGGATACAGGAGTCTACTAGAAATAAAATTAACGTTGCTAATGAACTCGTCGACTCTATTGGACAGCTAACTCTTCACTGAAATGGAGACAGAAAATGCACCATATATGAATGATCAACCCTCAACTTCTACAATTAATATAACAGAAAATGTACTTAAGAAATTACATTAAAGCCCTTTTTATCCACTTATACTTTAATATACTATAACTGTTAAGAGGTAGGATACTTCGAATTTATTTTAGTTTTGCCAACCATAAAAATAAATATTAAGGTACATTACGTGTATTCTTTAAATTTGTGCAGTTGTAGGAAAAGAATAGTGTGCAACATGAGGGGAAAGTACTTTTTCTCACTCGTTCCACACTTCCACACTCGTGAGAAAAGTTGAACTTTCCCCACTTGTTGCACAATATACTATTTCCGCAGTGGTGCGGCAAAGTACTTTACCGCATTAGAGCGGAAAAGTGATTTTTTCCACACGACAAATCATCAAAAAATTGCACTTTTCCGTAGGAAAGAGTTTACGATTTGGTTGTCATGTCGAGGTAACTGAGGACCCTATCGGTGTTTTGCTAGACCTACTAGAATTAGTCCGTTTTGAAAGTTAGGTGCCGTTTTGTCGCTGGAAAAGTTAGAACAAACTGTTCCCGCTATCATAGTGACAAAAAAACCGAGATTTTTGGTGACTGCATTGAATTGTCCATAATAAATCGAATCAGTACAGAAATTGCATGACTATGATCCTGACAATTGTTATACGTAATGGATTCATGCAGCACTTCATGGAATCGGGATCAGTTGTTAACACAAAGAGAGTGATAGGTGACGAATCTATAGAAATTGCAGTTCAAGTAGCAAGTTATTTAGGAGGATCAGCATCAGTATTTGGATAATTATAAGAACAATCAATAAAAAATAAAATTAGGACCGGAATTGCATGAGAATGATCCTGGGTTTCGGGTTTTGTGATCTGGTGAGTGGAACTTCAATAGGTAATCAGAAATTGCAGTTCAAGTAGCAAGTTATTTAGGAGGATCAGCAACAGTATTTGGTAATTTACGAAATATCAATAAAAAATAAAATTAGGACCGGAATTGCATGAGAATGATCCTGGGTTTCGGGTTTTGTGATCTGGTGAGTGGAACTTCAATAGATACAATTGCAGATATGGGCTGGAAGTGATTAAAATGTCATGCAAGAATTTCGTACTTAAGAAAGTCTGTTTGGAATGGTATTCTAAGATTGTTTGTCATTGAAGAAAAACTAAATGTAGATTTATATTTGAAGATGCACTTGATACAAAAATAATTCGAATATCAGTGAAGACCTACCCTCTTTTCGAAATTTTCCTACATTCCAATAAAATAGAGCAATCTCACACTTTTTGTAATATCTGTTAATAACTTGATGATGAATTCCCTGGTCGTTGGGTGAGTAGTAGGGAACCTAGCTAACCAGACTTGACTTTTCTAGATTTCTTTAAGGAAGTATTTGAAGACGACAGTTTATGCAACTCCACCAGAGTCGCTTGATGATAAACTATTAAGTAATATTGTCAAAGATTGTCAATATTCAACGCCACAAGCTTCTCGTAATGCTGTTTCATTACATTGAGGTCAATAAAAGTCAGTTTCAAAACCTTATGAAGTGATTCTCGTTATTCAATCGTCTATTACTTGATTTTTTTTCTGAATTCATAATGAAGTGTAGTCTTTAAACGAGAAGAGATCTGACTATTTTTCAAGACTTTCCGTTATGAACCAGTCTCGCGATTGCTGGAAAACCTGTATGATATGAAATATCGGTCAAATACATATTCAAGCTTGATGTGTGCATGATGGCGTAAATTAATAGGATAATGCTTCTGTCATTTGCAACAAATTGCCTGTGAAATAATAATGGTAGTCATGAACAGAGTCGGAAACAGACATTAAATCTGACAATGAAATTCAAAAGAGGATTTTATCAAGAAGAATGAATCGTTTAATTTCCTTTATGTTGCTTTTCGCTTGGGAGGACGATGTTTCCATTGAATTCTGAGGTTATACTCGTGAAGACTGAGAAAGAAATAATTGTTATATAGTCTGATTAACAAGTTAAAAAACGGGTTAATTCTTGTTCCCAGTCCTAAAAATATGTGCGATAGCTCATTCGATTCGGAATGACGTCTAGAAAAATGTATCTCGAGCATTTATTAGCACATAAAAAATTGCAATTGTTATTAACAAAATAAGATGAAAAAAAAAAGATATTCAGTTTTCATTAATATCTCAAAAACTATCAATATTTGAGAAATTTTTAAAAAAGATCTCCAAAGAGGAGGAAATTTTCAATGAAAAAGTTTCGAATCCCGGAATTCTATCTCCACTATTTATAATTTTATTCCAATGCCGGAAATATGTCTCCGCGCGGCCGTTACGTCATGAGCGTAACACCGCTGGAGACAGTATATCACACAAAATAATTTTTTTATAGTTTCAAATATTGATTTTAAAATGTAAAAAAACGACGGTGTCATCAGAACACTTGGAAGAATGAAGTCCCGATGGAAAAAATTATTTATGTCGATTTTTCAAAAAGTTATACGATTGTTAATTAATAATTTTTTATCCAAGCTCTGTTTTTACAAAATTCGACATAAAAGTTTGAATAATTGACCTATTCATTTATTGCTTCTTGGAGCCCTTCTCAACAAGATCACGTGATGAGAGTTCATTAAAGTTTTATTTTTTGTTTTTTATAATTTTTTTAAATTAACAAAACTTTTATATTAAAAAAATGTTGATAAAAATGTTGTTGACAAATGTTTACATTTGTTAAGAAATTGTTTATAAACAAATAGACAAGTATATTATTTGAAAAAATATATTTCTCACCATTTTATTGTCAATACAAAATAATGATTTGAAAAAAGCATCCAGAGTAAATTTTCTCTTTCTGAGTTGCTCGACATGTCTATTAAATTCAAATTTTTTGTTTATGTAGACTCCCAAGAATTTGGTACAGTCTCTATTTTCAATGATTCCGTTATCCAAGTGAAAATTATCCAGTGAGTAACTGAAAGTAACTATATTTGTTTTATTAATATTGAATGAAAGAAGATTCGAGTCACACCATAACTTGATCTTGTTTACATCGACAGATATGTTTTTCTCCAGATCCTCAACTGTTTTACTATGCCACAAATTCGTGGTGTCATCTGCGAAGAGTGTTACTTTACCTGTCAAGTCCATATTTATGAGATCATTAACATAAATCAAAAAAAGTATGGGACCTAGCACAGATCCTTGGGGCACTCCAGAATTTATCCAAATTTGTTTCGAGTGTTCGGTCGAAAGCCTTTGTAAGATCACAAAATACTGCTGCTGCAACATCTCCGGCATTGATGTTAGAGTAGATCGTAAAGGAAGGCAAACACAGCATTATGGGTGTTTTTGTGTTTTATGTTATCCAAGGGAAAATTATCGAGTGAGCTCCTGAAGGTAACTATGTTTGTTTTAATAATATTGAATGAAAGAAGATTCGAGTCACACCATAACTTGATCTTTTTTACATCGACAGATATGTTTTTCTCCAGATCCTCAACTGTTTTACTATGCCACAAATTCGTGGTGTCATCTGCGAAGAGTGTTACTTCACCTGTCAAGTCCATATTTATGAGATCATTAACATGAATCAAAAAAAGTATGGGACCTAACACAGATCCTTGGGGCACTCCAGAATTTATCTAAATTTGTTTCGAGTGTTCAGTCGAAAACCTTTGTAAGATCACAAAATACTGCTGCTGCAACATCTCCAGCATTGATGTTAGAGTAGATCGTAAAGAAAGGCAAATACAGCATCATGGGTGTTTTTATGTTCTTGAAATCCAAACTGATTCTTACAAATAATATAATGTTTTCATAGGAAAGCGCTTAGTCGTTTCTTAACAAGGTTTTCTATTATTTTCACCAGGGTTGGGATTAGGCAGATTGGCCGATAATTTGAGGGGTCGTCCAGGTTGCCTCCTTTGTGAAGAGGAATAATTACAGAGGTTTTCAGAAAGGAGGGGAACAAACATTTTGAAATCAGTGATTAATCAGTGATTCTAGTATTTCGAGTACACTAACTGGAAGATTTTCAATAAATTTAATGGATATATTGTCACAACCGGATGCATTTTTATTCTTGATATCCTTAATGGTTTCAATCAGTTCATTTATGTTGGTGTCGAATAATATGAAATTGTCATTCACTGTGTGATTCTTTGAATTGATCAAGGGATCGAAAGGTACAACTATTTTTTCGGTGAATTTTTGTGCTATGGAACAGTAGAATGTATTCATCTCGTCTGGACTAATTGGTATGTCGTTATGGTTTCTTTTTTGCATTTGCCTCTTATATCATTTATAATCGACCAATAATCCACCTATATCCCGCAATGTTGCGAAATATGATGCAAAACACAATTGATAGAGCCAGAAAATGTCAGGAAGTTGGCGGAATGCACCTCAAACATTTAATTTCCCTCAACTGATCCTGGTATTATGGGTAGTTTTTTTTGGTGGAATGGATTATGAACTTTTGTTATGAGAGAATTGATGTTTTTTAATTCAGTTTCATTCAATTTTGTATCCACTGCATACTTGATGAGCGATACACCCCAATTACCTCATAACTTTTCGACGACTAATTAGCGTATCAGGATTATTATCCATCCGATTTTCGATTCAAAACCATCAATGGATTCGTCGTGAAAATTAGAATCTGAGGGATGTGTGTCTGAAAGATGTCATCTGAAAATAAATACTTTTTTACAATTAGTAGATTTGGAGAAATCAAACCGGCATAGGTACTCAACTGGCATATCATATTTTTCACTCATTATTCATGCCCATCAGATTGGCCCAGTGGGTTTAACGCAGTCTAGATGCAAAAATAAAATGCTTCTGAAAAATCAAATGTACCTACCAATTTTTCCTCACAAAACTATGGAATCGTACTAGAATCGTCCCTAGAATCCAAAAAAGTAAAAATATACAGGGTGTTCTATTTGAAATTCCCAAGTTGGGATCGTTTCCGGTGAAATAGGTAGTGATGGAAGAGTATGAAATATTGACACTTTTTCCCATTCTTAAATCCAACACCCCTGCCAAGTTTGGATCTCATACTCTCTGGAAAACATTACTTGTCTGAAAAATACGTTGACATCCGGTATAGTGAACAGACGAATTTAGAATTTACTTAACAATCGTTTCTTGAATCATCTGGAATTTCTTGGAATTAGCGACGGTTCGGTTGGAAAGTCCGGTAATGTCAACCAGTCCACATTCATTAAATTGACCAGATGTAACAACGGGCAGTGGCGAAATATATTCGCAACAATTATATTCCATAATTTTCGTATTCTCCAAATTTAAACAAAAATTCCAATAATTGAAAAATGGCTTTTATTTTTATTGTTGTTGTTATTATTATTAGAAAGCTAATGGTTAGTGATCCAGTATAAATGTTTTGGTTGTGGTTGAGTTGGAATTGGTATCAATATAGATTGTAGAAAAAACTGTTGTTTTCTTGCCGACGTTTCGAATTAATTTATTTCATTCTCAGGGCTCGAAAAGTAGTTATTTCCGTGTTAAAATCCTTAAAATTTAAAAACATATTCAGACGTGATAAATGCAAAGAAACAAAACTCCAAACGAGCACAATGTTGCTTGTATACTAACGAGACGAAAAAAAAAATTTGTGCCCGTTTGGAGTTTCGTTTCTTTGTATCTATCACGTTTGAATATCAAAACCATAATCATAATCATAATTTATTCACTCAAGTTTATAATTTATAATTTCACAGTGTAATTGCATTCTTGGAATGGCGAATGGTGAATAAATTGAAGAAAATACTTACGAAGCAGGGTATGTATATGTATGATATGAAATATCGGTCAAATACATATTCAAGCTTGATGTGTGCATGATGGCGTAAATTAATAGGATAATGCTTCTGTCATTTGCAACAAATTGCCTGTGAAATAATAATGGTAGTCATGAACAGAGTCGGAAACAGACATTAAATCTGACAATGAAATTCAAAAGAGGATTTTATCAAGAAGAATGAATCGTTTAATTTCCTTTATGTTGCTTTTCGCTTGGGAGGACGATGTTTCCATTGAATTCTGAGGTTATACTCGTGAAGACTGAGAAAGAAATAATTGTTATATAGTCTGATTAACAAGTTAAAAAACGGGTTAATTCTTGTTCCCAGTCCTAAAAATATGTGCGATAGCTCATCCGATTCGGAATGACGTCTAGAAAAATGTATCTCGAGCATTTATTAGCACATAAAAAATTGCAATTGTTATTAACAAAATAAGATGAAAAAAAAAGATATTCAGTTTTCATTAATATCTCAAAACTATCAATATTTGAGAAATTTTTTAAAAGATCTCCAAAGAGGAGGAAATTTTCAATGAAAAGTTTCGAATCCCGGAATTCTATCTCCACTATTTATAATTTTATTCCAATGTTGAAATATGTCTCCGCGCGGCCGTTACGTCATGAGCGTAACACCGCTGGAGACAGTATATCACACAAAATAATTTTTTTATAGTTTCAAATATGATTTTAAAATGTAAAAAACGACGGTGTCATCAGAACACTTGGAAGAATGAAGTCCCGATGGAAAAAATTATTTATGTCGATTTTTCAAAAAGTTATACGATTGTTAATTAATAATTTTTTATCCAAGCTCTGTTTTTACAAAATTCGACATAAAAGTTTGAATAATTGACCTATTCATTTATTGCTTCTTGGAGCCCTTCTCAACAAGATCACGTGATGAGAGTTCATTAAAGTTTTATTTTTTGTTTTTTATAATTTTTTTAAATTAACAAAACTTTTATATTAAAAAAATGTTGATAAAAATGTTGTTGACAAATGTTTACATTTGTTAAGAAATTGTTTATAAACAAATAGACAAGTATATTATTTGAAAAAATATATTTCTCACCATTTTATTGTCAATACAAAATAATGATTTGAAAAAAGCATCCAGAGTAAATTTTCTCTTCTGAGTTGCTCGACATGTCTATTAAATTCAAATTTTTTTTGTTTATGTAGACTCCCAAGAATTTGGTACAGTCTCTATTTTCAATGATTCCGTTATCCAAGTGAAAATTATCCAGTGAGTAACTGAAAGTAACTATATTTGTTTTATTAATATTGAATGAAAGAAGATTCGAGTCACACCATAACTTGATCTTGTTTACATCGACAGATATGTTTTTCTCCAGATCCTCAACTGTTTTACTATGCCACAAATTCGTGGTGTCATCTGCGAAGAGTGTTACTTCACCTGTCAAGTCCATATTTATGAGATCATTAACATAAATCAAAAAAAGTATGGGACCTAGCACAGATCCTTGGGGCACTCCAGAATTTATCCAAATTTGTTTCGAGTGTTCGGTCGAAAGCCTTTGTAAGATCACAAAATACTGCTGCTGCAACATCTCCGGCATTGATGTTAGAGTAGATCGTAAAGGAAGGCAAACACAGCATTATGGGTGTTTTGTGTTTTATGTTATCCAAGGGAAAATTATCGAGTGAGCTCCTGAAGGTAACTATGTTTGTTTTAATAATATTGAATGAAAGAAGATTCGAGTCACACCATAACTTGATCTTTTACATCGACAGATATGTTTTCTCCAGATCCTCAACTGTTTTACTATGCCACAAATTCGTGGTGTCATCTGCGAAGAGTGTTACTTCACCTGTCAAGTCCATATTTATGAGATCATTAACATGAATCAAAAAAAGTATGGGACCTAACACAGATCCTTGGGGCACTCCAGAATTTATCTAAATTTGTTTCGAGTGTTCAGTCGAAAACCTTTGTAAGATCACAAAATACTGCTGCTGCAACATCTCCAGCATTGATGTTAGAGTAGATCGTAAAGAAAGGCAAATACAGCATCATGGGTGTTTTTATGTTCTTGAAATCCAAACTGATTCTTACAAATAATATAATGTTTTCATAGGAAAGCGCTTAGTCGTTTCTTAACAAGGTTTTCTATTATTTTCACCAGGGTTGGGATTAGGCAGATTGGCCGATAATTTGAGGGGTCGTCCAGGTTGCCTCCTTTGTGAAGAGGAATAATTACAGAGGTTTTCAGAAAGGAGGGGAACAAACATTTTGAAATCAGTGATTAATCAGTGATTCTAGTATTTCGAGTACACTAACTGGAAGATTTTCAATAAATTTAATGGATATATTGTCACAACCGGATGCATTTTTATTCTTGATATCCTTAATGGTTTCAATCAGTTCATTTATGTTGGTGTCGAATAATATGAAATTGTCATTCACTGTGTGATTCTTTGAATTGATCAAGGGATCGAAAGGTACAACTATTTTTTCGGTGAATTTTTGTGCTATGGAACAGTAGAATGTATTCATCTCGTCTGGACTAATTGGTATGTCGTTATGGTTTCTTTTTTGCATTTGCCTCTTATATCATTTATAATCGACCAATAATCCACCTATATCCCGCAATGTTGCGAAATATGATGCAAAACACAATTGATAGAGCCAGAAAATGTCAGGAAGTTGGCGGAATGCACCTCAAACATTTAATTTCCCTCAACTGATCCTGGTATTATGGGTAGTTTTTTTTGGTGGAATGGATTATGAACTTTTGTTATGAGAGAATTGATGTTTTTTAATTCAGTTTCATTCAATTTTGTATCCACTGCATACTTGATGAGCGATACACCCCAATTACCTCATAACTTTTCGACGACTAATTAGCGTATCAGGATTATTATCCATCCGATTTTCGATTCAAAACCATCAATGGATTCGTCGTGAAAATTAGAATCTGAGGGATGTGTGTCTGAAAGATGTCATCTGAAAATAAATACTTTTTTACATTGTAGTTTCAGAAATAAACGATAGTACTCAACGCATATCATATTTTACTTATTCAGCCCATCAGATTCCCGTGGTTTAAAGCTAATGCAAATAAATGTTCGAAAAATCAAATGTACCTCCAATTTTTCCTCAAAAACTATGGAATCGTACTAGAATCGTCCCTAGAATCCAAAAAAGTAAAAATATACAGGGTGTTCTATTTGAAATTCCCAAGTTGGGATCGTTTCCGGTGAAATAGGTAGTGATGGAAGAGTATGAAATATTGAACTTTTTCCCATTCTTAAATCCAACACCCCTGCCAAGTTTGGATCTCATACTCTCTGGAAAACATTACTTGTCTGAAAAATACGTTGACATCCGGTATAGTGAACAGACGAATTTAGAATTTACTTAACAATCGTTTCTTGAATCATCTGGAATTTCTTGGAATTAGCGACGGTTCGGTTGGAAAGTCCGGTAATGTCAACCAGTCCACATTCATTAAATTGACCAGATGTAACAACGGGCAGTGGCGAAATATATTCGCAACAATTATATTCCATAATTTTCGTATTCTCCAAATTTAAACAAAAATTCCAATAATTGAAAAATGGCTTTTATTTTTATTGTTGTTGTTATTATTATTAGAAAGCTAATGGTTAGTGATCCAGTATAAATGTTTTGGTTGTGGTTGAGTTGGAATTGGTATCAATATAGATTGTAGAAAAAACTGTTGTTTTCTTGCCGACGTTTCGAATTAATTTATTTCATTCTCAGGGCTCGAAAAGTAGTTATTTCCGTGTTAAAATCCTTAAAATTTAAAAACATATTCAGACGTGATAAATGCAAGAAACAAAACTCCAAACGAGCACAATGTTGCTTGTATACTAACGAGACGAAAAAAAAAATTTGTGCCCGTTTGGAGTTTCGTTTCTTTGTATCTATCACGTTGAATATCAAAACCATAATCATAATCATAATTTATTCACTCAAGTTTATAATTTATAATTTCACAGTGTAATTGCATTCTTGGAATGGCGAATGGTGAATAAATTGAAGAAAATACTTACGAAGCAGGGTATGCCTGCTTGTGTGTAAGAATACAGTAGATTAACAATATAGTAAGATTGTGCAATAATAAACATTCATTTGAGATATAAATAATCAACTATGGAAGGTATACAATATCAAAAGATTGGTAATACAGACAACAAGAAAATGGTGTAAAAATCAGGGTATATAACTGTCACAAGATAAAACTAGGGAGAATGAGCGAGTGCTTGAACGAGTTAACACCGTTTATATTTTGCTCCGTAGTTCTTTTGTTTTACTAGTGATTTACCAAAACAAATCTAGTCAATCAGTGTTACAAAAACCGACGTATGTAATGAACATTTTTACGTACTTTCAAATCGTGTTTTTGTTGACGCGCCGACCTGGTTGTTTTTATCCTAACGCTTCCACTTATTCATACGATCTGATAACAGCCAAGACATCAATTGAGTTTCGACAAAATTCAGTTCTTGCCTACCCCTCATCACCAGAGGCGTAGGCAGTATTTCAATATGGATATATTGCCGTACAATAAATTAAAACCATCAAGTGAAATCAATTAAGCCAACCTAATAAATTGCTTTTGTGTACAAGGGCAACAATAAATCAAACAGTTTTACCTCAACCCACTGACACAAAAATGTTGCACAATATGAATATCAACAATCCAGCTCCAAGCACCAGTTACGTAACAGCCGTTAAGACAGCACCTAAACCATCTTTCCCAAAAAAGGATCAAGCCATAGTGATGCACGCCGATGATAACCTGAAGTTATTCGACTATGTTAAGGCAATAGGCGATATTGTAGGCCCCAAACATATTTTCTTTGCGTCAAGGATTTCGAATAATAGAATCTGCATCTATTTAGCTAATCCCAATCTCGTTGACGATCTTCCAAAATCCCATCCATCCGTAACTATAAACATCCGCAGACTCGTTTCCCCGACAAAACGAATTATCATCTCGAACATACCTCCTTATATATCTCATGATCTAGCTGAGAACGCTATAAAGAATCTTGGTTTACAGTTAACCTCCCCTGTCTCGTTTTCGAGAGCTGGTATTCCAGGCGACGAATATTCCCATATATTAAGTTTCAGACGACAAGTCTACGTTCTACCCCCATCAGACGACTTTGAATTGCAGACTTCATTATTAATTCCATTCGACGGTAACGAAAACAGAATCTTTCTGTCTACAGACAAAATGGAGTGCTTCATTTGCAAGCAACCTGGACACATCGCTTCTAAGTGCCCAAATCCTCCAATAATCAATTTACTGTCACAACCCACTCTGTCTGAACAAATTTCACAGGTATTATCCACAAACCTAATAGAAAGTAACGAAATGACCTCAAATGGATACCTGATTATCCCACAAATAAATCAGCCCCCTGCCGTTCTGACCCCAACCCCAAAACGCGGACATTCCCAGCTTTCAGATCTAAGCGAAAACTCAAGCCTACTCACAGAAACAGGAAATAACAATGACGTCATGCCCCCCCCCCTATATCATCTCCACTTCCGACAGCACTTTATAAAGCAAATAAGAAGAAGCGCAAGGTGGGTGTAGCTACTGAATCTAACCTCACAACATCCATAAAAGAATGTATGGCAAAAGCCTATCAGAAAACGCCAAACGCATTCATACTGCCCATAGAAAACCTTTATGACTTTTTAGAAAATACCTTTGGTAACTCTGATCCGTACATGGAAGCCCGAAAACACACAGATGACATCAACGGCCTAGTCTCAAACCTAAATCTAATTTACCCAGACCTCACAGACAGGTCCATAAAGAACAGAATAACCCGTATAACAAACAAGATTAAGAAGAAACTTAAACCCGACGCTGAAGAGACTGAGAATTCGGACATGACAAACGATGATGATTCTGATAGCTCACAGCAGTCGCAGAGATCGTCATACTAAAGTTTTAACACTATGCCCCTCTCTCTAATACAGTGGAACTGCGATGGTTTTTACCCTCGTTTGGAACGATTGCAACAGCTCATCTCTGATTTCTCACCAGATTTCCTTTGTTTACAAGAAACTAATTTTACTAAGACTCACAACCCTCACTTGAAAAGTTACGTTGGACATCACTTCATTAGAACTACCCATCTACGTGCCAGTGGCGGATCCTCGGTTTTTGTCGCTGATGACATTTTTCATCAAAAACTACACTTAAATACAAACTTAGAAGCAGTTGCCATCACGGCATGGTGCCCCAATAAAATCGTAATTTGCAGTGTATATATCCCCCCAAACCACACCGCAAGAGACACAGACATTATGGATCTCATAAGCCAACTTCCCATACCTTTTATCTTGGTAGGTGACTATAATGCACACAACACAATGTGGGGTTCAGAACGTACGTTTGGCCGTGGCAAAATGATCGAAAACGTGATTAACAACTGCAATATAAATCTACTAAACACTGGCAGCAGCACATATTTTCACGTACAATCCGGATCCTTCTCCTCAATAGACCTCAGCATCTCAGATCCAGGAACAGCACCCTTACTAACATGGCACACGCTTGATAGCCTCTATGATAGTACCCACTTCCCTATCCTAATTTCAGACAACGAATCAAAACAAGTTAACATTGAAGGAAAGTGGAAAATCGCAAAAGCAAATTGGGAACTTTACAGCCAAACGCTAAAGGAAAACACAGAAAATATCAATTATTCGAACGATGTAGACGAAGCTGTTGGACAACTGACCAACTCCATAATTTCAGCTGCCACAAATTGTATAGAAAAGTACTCCGTCAACCCCACAAAACGAACCGTTCCCTGGTGGAATGATTCTTGTAACATTGCAGTGAAGGAGTTCAAAAAGGCGCTTAATAAATACCGAAGAACCAGAAATGATTCAGACCTGATAAACCTAAAAAAAATGAGAGCGAAATCTAAAAGGGTTCTAAAACAGAGTAAACGAGAGTCGTGGAATAAATTCACAAGCACTATAACGTCTGATACCTCTCCTCAAATCTGGACCAAGATAAGACAGATGAAAGGAAAAAACACCAGTTTTAAAATTTCCGGCTTAACCCACGAGGGTCAAGTCATTACCAATGACCAACAAATTGCCAACATTCTTGCCCAACACTTTCAAAATAAAACAAAACCCAACCCCGAACCTCCTAACACAACGAACAACTCTCAACCCAAACAAAACCCTTACAATTGTCACTCTCTCAATCTTCCTTTCACACTTTCCGAATTGAATTCAGTCCTACTCTCACTGAAGAACACAGCTGCAGGACCAGACGATATACCGATGATCTTCCTAAAATATATACACTCAGCAACAAAAACTAAACTGCTCGAACTCTACAATAAAATATGGTGCAGCCAACAATTTCCAGCTCTATGGAGAGAATCTCTCATAATACCAATCAAAAATAACGACTCGAATACCAATCTTCCAAATTCCTTCAGGCCCATTTCTCTAACATGCACGCTATGTAAAATTCTCGAGAAAATGGTCAATAGACGCCTACATTGATACTTAGAATCACACAACCTTCTAATCACAGCGCAGGCAGGCTTCCGAACAAATAGATGCACATTGGACAACCTGGTTACTCTACTCACAGATATCTCACAAGCTATTGAAAGTAAAAATGACATAATTGCCGTGAGCCTAGATATTGACAGCGCCTTTGACACGATTCGCAAAAATTCCATTCTTGAAAAACTCTCAGACTTTAACTTAACTGGAAACATTCTCTCCTTTTTAGAAAGTTTCTTAACCAACAGATCTTTCAAAGTGGTCACAAACGGGCAAACATCCACATTACATGTCCCAGAAAATGGAGTACCACAAGGCTCGGTTCTTAGCACCACCTTATTCCTGATGAGTATCAATGACATCTGTTCATCAATAATTTCACCTGTCAAATACGTACTATACGCCCACGATCTCATTCTCTACTGCCAAGGCAAAGTCACGGCTAGTACTTGTACCTTACTTCAGAAGGCTCTAGATAGCATCCACAATTGGGCCCTCAGATTAGGTTTTCGCTTTTCAAAAACCAAATCCAAAGTTATTCAGTTCAGCAAAAGACTCAACCCCCTTCCTCCACAATTAAGTCTCAATGGGGATCCGTTACAGGTGACTGGTCAACACAAATTCTTGGGAGTACTTTTTGATAAAAGGTTCACATGGAGACAACATATTCAGGAGACTAAGGCTATTTGTTCAAAGCGGATCAACATCCTGAAATCATTAGCACATCACCAATGGGGAGCAGAAGAAGAAATACTAATAAGGATTTACCGATCACTGGTCCGCTCCAAACTAGATTATAGAAGTATTCTTTATATGAGCGCCTGCAAAACGTACCTTAAATCTCTTGACACAATTCAAACCACAGCATTACGAATATGTCTAGGCGCTTTTAGATCCAGTCCGACGGAAAGCATCTACATTGAATCTTCTGAACCACCTCTTTTCATACGACGAGAATACCAACTATTATCCTATTTTTCCAGGATATCTGCCTACTCACAAAACCCAGTATTTAAAACAATTGACCTTATACAACCAGCTCCTGAAAACAGACCTAGAACTCCGCTCTCACCCCTCAAATATTATATCCCATTTTAAGAAACATTAACCTCACAGTTACAACTCCCATAAAACTTTCTAAAACCCCTCCATGGACCAAAAAACCGCCGATATTAAACATAAGCCTAAGTAACTACAATAAGTGCGAAACGCCTAACATAGTCTACAGACAAAAATTCAGAGAACTGATAAATCACCAACAGTTCGACATAATTCTATACACTGACACCTCCAAAGAAGTTAATGGTGCCGGATGCGCTGCTACTACATCAGATACAACAATAGTAACATACAAACTTCCTGACGTATGCAGTATACACACAGCTGAACTATATGGAATACTACAAGCCTTGAGGACTCCAGTACACGTCAACAGTAAGCTCGCCATATGTACAGACTCCCTTTCATCAATACACTCCATCAAAAACAACTACTCACAACATCCCTTAGTTCAAGATATCCTCGATACCTGCCACCACCATCACACTAGAGGCACCTATGTGAATATCATCTGGATCCCTTCTCATGTAGGTATCACCGGCAACGAACATGCAGACCAAGCAGCGAAACAAACTTGTTCCTCCGACTTGCCAGTAGAGCGAATTCAACTCCATCAAGACCTAAAATCAGCAGCTCGACAAACAATGATTCAAACATGGCAAACACATTGGGATACAAGTAACACAAAACTACGTACAATCCAAACCACAGTTACCGCTCGGGAGATGCCTCCAATGACAAGAAAGGACAAAAGTGTTATAAGAAGACTCAGAATAGGCCACTCCCGGCTCACTCATGGCTACCTGATGTCATCACAAAATCCCCCTACCTGTGAATACTGTGATAGTGTAAGACTTATAATTGAGCACATACTTTTAGATTGCCAACATTACAGCCCAACCCGTCGCAAACACAAACTAAGTGGAACTCTCAAAAACATTCTTGAACTACCTAACCAGTTTAGTGCTGTGATACAGTTCCTTAAAGACTGTCGACTATTTAATTTGATTTGAATCCTGTTATGTAATCGAATGTAACACAGATCCCGTGTCAGTGGCCACTAGATGCCGAGACACGTTAATTATAATAAAAAAAAAAGATAAAACTAAGGTATTAAAAGATTTTGAAGTAAAACGAATTGTGATAATAAATCTATAAAATGATATATAAGATTGGTAATATAGACAACAAGAAAATGGTGTAAAAATCAGGGTATATTACTGTCACAAGATAAGACTAAGGTATTAAAAGATTTTGAAGTAAAACGGATAGTGATAATAAATCTATAAAATGATATATAATATATATATATATATATATATATATATATATATATATATATATATATATATATATATACATATATATACACACATACATATATATATATATATATATATATATATATATATATATAAATAAGTGTTTGACAATCGTATATGAGAAAGAGTCAAGTCTTGCATTTAGTTTTCGATTTTCTCATGTATTTCTGCACGGGAAGTATGCTGAACGAAAAGTTTAAGTTTGTTTTTAAATTTTCTAGGGTTTGGCTCGCATTTTAGTGTTTCAGGTAGACAGCTGAAAAGTTTAGGGTCCTTTTAACAATAGTTCCTTCGACCGACTGACTTGTGCATGACTGGTATTACGATACGTTTTTTGTGGCGGGTGCTATAGTTATGACTGTAAGTGATCAATTCGTATTTGTGTTTATATTGGACTGCGGTTATGTTTATGAAGAATAGTTGCCTTGGGTCAAATATTTCGGTTTCCGAGTAGAGGAGGTTGCTAGGATAGTTGTATCCTTTTTGCAGGATACATCTTAAGAAACATCTTTGAATGACTTCAAGTGAATGTAGATGTGTTTTAGAGACTCCTCCCCACCCAATTATGCCATAGTTCAAGTGATATTCTACCAAACTTTTGTACAAAATTATTTTTTGTTTGTGGTCGAGTATGCTGATTATTTTTCTAAATTTGTACAGAATGCAACGTAGTTTTTTTACAAGATGTAATACTTGTTGGTCCCATCTTAGATGGGTATCTAGAATAATGCCGAGGTATTTGATTTTTTCGACAGGTTTGATGACGGCCGTGTCGGATATTGCTATGTCATATTCTGGCAATGATACATTATAGCTACTGAATGGTACGTAGTGCGTTTTGTCAAAATGTATTGATAGTAATCTATAGTTAAACCACTTCTTTATGTCGCGTAGGTCGCACTCTAACTTGAGTTTCAGATTGTCTGTCTTCGCAGAATATGACTGTGTCATCGGCAAAGCTGATAATTTTCGAGTGGGTACTCAATAAGAAGAGATTATTGAGGTAGATATTAAATAACATTGGTCCTAAGACTGTTCCTTGGGGTACATCACATGAAATAGTTTTTTCATCACTCACACTGTCATCGATTTTCACTCTTTGCCGCCTATTCAATAGATATCTTCTGAAGAGGTTATGTGGTATGCCTCTTATCCCCATATCTTCTAGAGTTTTGAGTAATATAGAGTGGTCCACGGTATCAAAAGCTTTTCTCAAATCTATGAAGACACCAATTGATGGTCTAGACTCATCTAAACATTGATATATATTTTGAGTCAATATTTTTATCGGATCTTGTGTAGACATGTTTTTTCTGAATCCATACTGGGATTTTGACATTATATTGTATTTTTCGATGAATTTATTCAACCTTTCCTGAATAACCTCCAGTATTTTGGCCAGACATGTTATCAAAGTAATAGGCCTATAATTTGCGACATCGGTTTTGATTCCACTTTTATAAATCGGTGTCACCAAGGCCGTTTTGAATGCTGTGGGGAAATACCCCTGTTCCAGCGATTTATTGACTAAGTACGAAAGTGGTTTTGTTATATAGTTGGAGATAGCTTTGAGGGTTTCTGATTTGATATTATCAATGCTGGGGGCTTTTTTATTCTTGAGTTGTGATATTATTTCTATCAATTCATTTTCATTCACAGGATGTAGAAAAATTGAGTGGTCGCATAAACTTTTCCTTTCTATATAATCTAGATTTCTGTTTATATTTTTACCTACAGATATAAAGTATTCGTTGAAATTGTTCGCTATTTCGACGCTCTCATTGATTTGTTCATTGTTCTGTGTTATGATCGATTTTATTGGTGCAGGTTCTTCGTTAGTCAATACTCCATTCACAGTTTGCCAAAGTTTTTTAGAATCGTTTCCTTCTGCTTCTAGACGTTCTCTATAATATGAAGTTTTGGTAGTCTTTATGAGTTTATTTAGATTTTTTTTATATCTGTTATATTCTTCAGAAAGGGCGGTATTATTTGGATCACCTTTCAATCTATGGTACATACTATTTTTTTTATTCACCGAATTGACGAGGGATTTGGTCATCCACTTTTTCCCTTTTCTCTGTTTGTTGTTGATCTTTATAAATTTCGTACATTTATCAATGTTAGTTTTTATAATTTTAATTAATTCATTTGTTGCAGAGTCAAGATCGTCACAATGATAGATGGCAGCCCAGTTTTCTTTTTCAATGTTATCAACAAACCTTTTTTCATTTATTTGTTTATAGTACCTTACCCTATTTTTATTAACACTCTTACTATTTTCAAGAACTATTTGCGCTAGAATTGTGTAATGGTCTGTAATGGATGTTTCGAACGTAATTGGTAGGATTGCGTCATAGTTATGATATTTTGATTTAATAAATATATTTTTATATTTTAAGGATTTTAACTTGGAAATAACTACTTTTTGAGCCCTGAGGACGAATTAAATTAATTCGAAATGTCGGCAAGACAACAACAGTTTTTTTTAAATCCATATTGATCCCAATCCCAACTAAACCACAACCATTCTATTATTATTATTATTATTATTATTGTGGTTATTATACAGGGTTATTCATTGGGAAATGGGCATACAGTAAGGGTAGATATAGGACACCGAGGTGCTTCTAAATAACCTATATTTTATGGGTTCATCGTTCTTTAAAACCAAGATACAGGGTGATTTAATAATTTCCCCATTTTTTCACTTAATCAAAACTTATGAACCACCCTATACAATTTTTATAATATTTGGTTCGTATGTTCTTTGTCCACAGTGGTGTCGATTAACATAATAAAAAAAAATTCTTATTCCATGTCCGGCATTAAAAAAATTAATAAGCAGTTGTCGAGTCGAAACATCACCATGTATATCAATATTTTAAAATTGTATTTACAAATTTGGAAAGAGCCGAAAAAATAAGTGAGACTAAATGTATTTGGTGTTTCCGCATACAATTTATTAACTTGAGTCAAATCTAGATGTTTCGATAATGAGTTGGCACAAAAATTTTTTTTTTTCCTAAATGGTACTTTTCCAGCTTTAATCCATAAAATCACCAACCATTTCCTATTCTCCTAATTTCGGGATCCCAACCTCATTGAAAAACGAGAGGACATGTCCGTATTTGGTACAAATTATTATTATCAATAACTAACTTTCAAACACCTGTGTGCGTAAAAAAATTATCATAACATTTGTTCATTGCGCTACATTAAAAAAAAATATCAAAAAGAGGAAAAATGCCCATTTCAAGAAAAGTATAACTTTATTATAAACAAAAATAGCGATGCCACAAATCTACATTTTAAAGGCTAAACATAACAGAAAATCAAAAAAATTGAATTTTCTTTATCCGCGTCTAATTATTTTTTTAGCTAGAGCATGATCATTTCTCTACTCTTCTGATGCATTCTTGATAATAATAATAATAAAATCAAGCAGTCTGTACGTATTACCATGTTTGGGGTTATTTAAAATCGAAAGTTTACTCAACTGAAGTAAACACTAGAGAGGACCTTCTACGGAGAATTGAGGACGCATGCGACGAACTGAGAAATGACCAAGCTATGATTAGAAAGTCAATCACAAATCTTTCCCCAAGACCACGGAAATGTATTGAGCAAAATGGAGGCCACTTTGAATAACTGTTATAAAATATGTTGTTCACGTTTTTTATGTGTCTGATTCTTTTCGTTTAACTTAATACAATTTGTTGCAACGTTATTTTTGTTCAAAATAAAGTTATGTTTTTTTTTAATGTAGCGCAATGAACAAATGTTATGATAATTTTTTTGCGCATACAGTGTTTGAAAGTTAGACATTGACATGTCCTCTCGTTTTTCAATAAGGTTGGGATCCAGAAGTTAGGAGAATAAAAAATAGTTGATGATTTTATGGATTAAGGTATTTCCTCCACGAGACAGTTGAATTAGGAAATTATTTTCGACGGAATCGAAAAATTTCAAGGGACTTTTCGATTTGGAACACGAAAAAAAAATTTTTGAAGGGGGGCACTTGCCCCCCCAATCAACTATAGAAAATGTCTTCATTGTAGAAAGTCGGCGACTCAAAAAATTGATGTCCCCGAAAAGCGCAGCACAAAAAAATTCAGACCCGGGCCCCCCCTCACTAGAAATCATACGTCATGGGAAGAAAATATCGTTTTTCGATAAAACCTCAATGGACTTTTTTGTAGTACTCTTTTTGAACTTTTTTTTTGGGGGGGGGGAGGGTATCGTTAAAATCGATGGGGTCAACTAGGAGAAGGAGTTTTTTTTTTCGCGTTCAGACCCTCAAATGGTCCCCCGTCCTTCTTTAAAAAGTCGAGAGTAGTTTTGATTATATCTGTCAAACTAGATGGTCAATCACTTTGTTTTTTTTTCAAAATATCTGTGATATCCTGCTATAGCTCCTCCTCGTTTTTCATAAACTTCTTAATTTTAGTACTAACGGTAGAATTAATAATGTGCGCTTCCCCGTGGACTATTTTGAATAACGAGAGTAGTTTTGATTATATCTGTCAAACTAGATGGTCAAGCACTTTGTTTTTTTTTCACAATATCTGTGATATCCTGCTCAAGCTCCTCCTCATTTTTCATAAACTTCTTAATTTTAGTACTAACGGTAGAATTAATAATGTGCGCTTCCCCGTGGACTATTTTGAATAACGAGAGTAGTTTTGATTATATCTGTCAAACTAGATGGTCAATCACTTTGTTTTTTTTTCACAATATCTGTGATATCCTGCTCTAGCTCCTCCTCGTTTTTCATAAACTTCTTAATTTTAGTACTAACGGTAGAATTAATAATGTGCGCTTCCCCGTGGACTATTTTGAATAACGAGAGTAGTTTTGATTATATCTGTCAAACTAGATGGTCAAGCACTTTGTTTTTTTCACAATATCTGTGATATCCTGCTCAAGCTCCTCCTCATTTTTCATAAACTTCTTAATTTTAGTACTAACGGTAGAATTAATAATGTGCGCTTCCCCGTGGACTATTTTGAATAACGAGAGTAGTTTTGATTATATCTGTCAAACTAGATGGTCAAGCACTTTGTTTTTTTTCACAATATCTGTGATATCCTGCTCAAGCTCCTCCTCATTTTTCATAAACTTCTTAATTTTAGTACTAACGGTAGAATTAATAATGTGCGCTTCCCCGTGGACTATTTTGAATAACGAGAGTAGTTTTGATTATATCTGTCAAACTAGATGGTCAAGCACTTTGTTTTTTTTTCACAATATCTGTGATATCCTGCTCAAGCTCCTCCTCATTTTTCATAAACTTCTTAATTTTAGTACTAACGGTAGAATTAATAATGTGCGCTTCCCCGTGGACTATTTTGAATAACGAGAGTAGTTTTGATTATATCTGTCAAACTAGATGGTCAAGCACTTTGTTTTTTTTTTCACAATATCTGTGATATCCTGCTCTAGCTCCTCCTCATTTTTCATAAACTTCTTAATTTTAGTACTAACGGTAGAATTAATAATGTGCGCTTCCCCGTGGACTATTTTGAATAACGAGAGTAGTTTTGATTATATCTGTCAAACTAGATGGTCAAGCACTTTGTTTTTTTTCACAATATCTGTGATATCCTGCTCAAGCTCCTCCTCATTTTTCATAAACTTCTTAAATTTTAGGCCCAACCTTAGAATTAATTATCTCCGCTTTCCCACTTTGACTATTTTGAATAACAGTTTTTATTATTCTGTCAAATAAGGCAAATTTTTTTTTTTTTTTAAATTCCAATTTGTAGAATTAATAATGTGATGTTTGCCTATGCATGGTCCATATATTACGTATTAATTGAGTCAACTGCAATTATATATATCTCGGGGTCGGGATGGTGAAACTTGTTATTTCTATACAGGTGTTGTTCACATGTTAAACAATACGTATGCAAATTTCAATGATTTCCTAATTCAATTGTCTCGGGGCGGTACTACCTTAAAGCTGGAAAAGTACTATTTGGGGAAAAATTTAATTTTGTGCCACCTTATTATCGAAACATCTAGATTTGACTCAAGTTAATAAGTAAAAAAGTTGTATGCGGAAACAAATACATTTAGTCTCACTTATTTTTTTCTGCTCTTGCATAATTTGTAAATAAAATTTTAAAATATTGATATACAGGGTGTCGTTTCGACTCGAAACCTATTTATAATTTTTTTTAAGGCCGGACCTGGAATGAGACTTTTTTTCATCATGTTAATATACACCACTTTGGACAAAGAACATACGAACCAAATATTACAAAAATGTTTAGGGTGGTTCTTAAGTTATGAATAATTGAAAAATGGGAAAAATTAATGAATCACCCTGTATCTTGGTTATAAAGAACGATAAACCCATAAAATATAGGTTATTTAAAAGCACCTCGGTGTCCTCCATCTACCCTTACTGTATGCACATTTCCCAATGAATAACCCTGTATGAAGCATGTTATTATAGTACTAAAAATTGATTCATCCAATTTAATTATGGAATTGGAACGGTTGATATGAATTATGTCCCTCGCTAGATAATATTCGAAGTCGGCTGCAAACTCGCGAAAACGCATAGGCCCAGAAAATCCATCATTCCCTCAAGAAATTTCCGAAAACGAATACTTTTAAAGCAGCCGGCAACGCCGCACTCCCAATTCAGCCACCGCCCAGCTGACTTCCCCCGATGACAAGGACGAAACCTCGCTATGATGAAAAAGACGACGGATCGGAGCAGGTCCTGGCGCAAGCGTTGTTACCCGGACAACGCAGCAGCAGCATCCTTGGGCATCTTCGATGACCGAGATAACTGGAGCGACTAATAGGGTAATGTGAAAGAACGCGCTGCAGTTTGAATGATACAGGTGGTTGCTTTAATTCGATTAACAGCCAGCCTCTCGCGGTGGTTACCGATGAGGCGGGCGCGAATGAAAGAAAATCGCGTTTGAAGGCTTCGTTTGGATGAATGGAGTGATTTGTAATAAATCGAGCTAATTTTTCCATTGGATAAGTCAATTATCGAAAATTGGCTGTGTCTTGGCTATTCGCTACAGATAGTTTTCAGAATGAGTCCTGAATTTTTCTCGGAATATGAACAGGATTTTAAATTCAGATATTAAATCCTCTGCAACGAATATAAACTTTACCATTGCAGAGATCTTCACAATAAACACATCTAAGTATTAATAATAATAACAACTTTATCTACTCCTATTAAATTATATATTTTATGGGGTGATTCCTCCCAATCCATTAAAATGTTCAGACAACAAAAAAAGGCCACGAGAATTATTATGAACGCGGAGTACAGAGACCATTGCGAACCACTTTTCAATAGCTTGGGTATCTTACCCCTTTCATCTCTCCACATCTTCCGTTCTTGAAATCCATAAAAATAAACATTTATTCTCTACACATCAGGATGTTCATCAGTATCATACAAGGAATTCTGAACTGCTCATACTACCGTACTTTAGACTAACAAAGTCCCAGAAAAACTCCCCAAATATTAACCTTTACAACCATATATCTGAATATATCAAACAACTTAACCCAAAGTCATTGAAACTTAAAATTAAGTCATTCATGTTGGAAAACTGTTTTTATAGCACAGAGGAGTATTTAAATGCAACTTTTTTGTTTTGAGTAAATACATTTTTGTCACCTTGCCAGGGTCAATTCATTTTTTCGTACACGTGCTTGTTATAGATGTTTTTTTTTAATTTTGTCATAGTTAATTTAGGATTTTATATCCGAATATTTATTATGTGAATCGTTTTTATATTGTATATTGTATATATATATATATATATATATATACAGTGCTAGTCAAAAGTCCCCTCCCCCCCTCGTATCTTTTGAACGGGTAGACTTATAATAATGAAATTTGGAGGGTGGAAATAAACGGATGTAGGCTTCTCAACTGGTCATAACAGGTGACGCAATAGTCATAAATGACGTCACAAGGCCACTGTGACCAATAATTTTAAATGGGACCCTATGGCAAGTGACAGCTCGTTTGAAAGGTATTGAAAATACCTATTCAGTCATACCAATTTTGTTTGGGTTTCGGCTGATTTTGATTGATAAATTGAAGAAATACGAAAATTATAATTTCGCATTTAATTAATAAAGATTTTAAAGTACGCCTCTGGTTAATTGTCAAAAAGGTTGACGTTTTTGAATTCTCTACTTGTCAAAAGTGTTTATACCTTGAAAATTGTTTAACGAGACGTTTAAGTGTTTACATAGGCAAAATGGTACATACTGTAGCCGACAAAGTAGCAGCTATCTTAATAATTGGTGAATGTAGAAACAATTTCCATGCAGCGGAACGACTGTTTAATGAGAGGTACCCCGATCGCCCTATATCGAGGGTTTATTTGAGGGAGCTTCTTCGGAAGTTTGAAGCATCAGGTAGTGTTCATGATGCCAAACGATCTGGTCGACCAACAATTAGTGATGACAAAAAAATTGACATAATTGGAGAAATGGTAGTAAACCCTACTTCTTCCACAGCCCAAGTTGCGTCTATCTGTGAAGTCAGTCAAAGGACAGTACATAGGGTGTTGGCTAAAAACAAATTTCATCCATACAAATTAAAAATGGTGCACCAACTTTCAGATGATGACCCCGACCGAAGACTAGAATTCTGTGAAACTATGTCCAATTATAAACACATACTCAATTTCCAGAAAAAGTAAATGTTTGGGCAGGTATTTTGGAATTAACACTCAAAATGTGAGGTATTGGAGTGACACAAATCCTCACATCTTTCGTGAAAAACATACTCAATTTCCAGAAAAAGTAAATGTTTGGGCAGGTATTTTGGGAAACCACATAGTTGGGCCTCTTTTTCTCAATGCTAACTTAACCGGTGAATTGTATCTGGAGATGTTACAAAATGATATTGAGGCGTTAATTCTTGAAATTCTAGAAGATAATCCAGATGAATTCGACAACTTGGAAATAACGTTTCAACAAGATGGTGCTCCTGCACACTATTACGGTGCAGTAAGACGTTACCTAGATGAAGAATATCGTGGTAGATGGATTGGACGACGAGGTTCTATCGAATGGCCAGCTCGGTCACCGGACCTTACACCATTAGATTTTTTTCTATGGGGGTACTTGAAATCTAAGGTTTACGCTACAGCACCTGACAGTATTGCCATTCTGAAACAACGAATTGTTGAAGAATGTAGGGCAATTTCCGCTGACACACTGGGACGAGTACGACAAGAGTGTAGCAAGAGGATGCATTACTGCCAGGAAGTAGATGGAGCACATTTTGAACACTTATTATAAGAACTGGTTCTTAAATCTTTATTAATTAAATGCGAAACTATAATTTTCGTATTTCTTCAATTTATCAATCAAAATCAGCCAAAACCCAAACAAAATTGGTATGACTGAATAGGTATTTTCAATACCTTTCAAACGAGCTGTCACTTGCCATAGGGTCCCATTTAAAATTATTGGTCACAGTGGCCTTGTGACGTCATTTATGACTATTGCGTCACCTGTTATGACCAGTTGAGAAGCCTACATCAGTTTATTTCCACCCTCCAAATTTCATTATTATAAGTATACCCGTTCAAAAGATACGAGGGGGGGAGGGGACTTTTGACTAGCACTGTATATATATATATATACATATATATATATATATATACATATATATATATATATATATATATATATATATATATCGAAAGGAGGATTAGAGGAGAAAAAATTGAATTTTTTTATCTTTCTCCTGAGGTTGCAGTCAGTTCACCTTTGTTTTCAATCTCTTTCTTTCATAGTCGAAGTAGACAGAGGTCTCATTGTTCCTCAGAATATTATATACCTGTATAATGAAAGTGTTTGTGTTTTAGTGAATTACATTTTAAGTATGTTTTATATTGTGTGTCTCGCTATTTTTTATTTGTAACAGTCTCACGTTGGTAAGTTTCTTATATTTTTCCAAGTTCCTTTTGTGATTAGCAATTGTTTTCTTGTTTCTAGATGTCTTGAAAATGAATTAAAATAAATTTCAAAAGCTTGACAAATAACAGAGAGTACTCATTACATTGGCCTTCTGAACTGACTGCAACCTCAGGAGAGAGAGATAAATAAATTTCCATTTTTTCTCCTCTAATCCTCCTTTCGTAAATAGTTTTTCAGTCAAGATACTTTTTTTCTCATATATATATATGATGTATATATTTATATCTTGTTTTTTTAAGGACTTTTATATGTATAATTCTTGTAACTCTTGACTTGCAGCAAACATTTATTGTAAAGTTGTGAAATAAATCTATCTATCTATCTATATTGATTATTCAACTGCTTTTGAGCAATTAATAGTATCTATAAACAAACAACGTGAGTTATAATAACTCACTACAGTTACTCACTATAATAAATCGGAAAAGATTCTTGGAATCATTTACGAACCGAATATCACGGTGGCTCTGTTATTCTGTACAAGCCGTTTGGCCGAAAGGGAACAGTCCGTTATTGTTATTGAGGGGAGTAATGTCACTTGAATAATTTTGACGTTTTCAAATTAAGTTAATACCTGATTATCCTGAATTTTGTGCTGAAAAAGGTGAATTAAGATAGTGAAGATGAATTATTATGTACATCTCCAGAAATGAGACAAGTAGCTAATGTTACCATACAGAATTCATTGCCCGAAAAATCCCAAAACAAATATAAAGGTGTACTTAGGTATACAAAAATGTTCAAGATTGGTGTAGCAGCAAGAACATTAAGTCATTGTTCACAGAAAATGTACTTTTGGCATATTTTAGTGAACTTAGCACTAAATATAAAGCATCGTCCCTATGGACTTTCTACTCCATGCTAAGAAGCACACATAATGGAATCAATATAGATAATTATTTGAATTTACGCGCGATTCTTAAACGTCAATCAGAGAAACATGTAGCTAAAAAGGCAAAAACTTTTTGGCCAGAACAACTTAATAATTTCATAAATGAAGCTCCTGATGAGAAATATCTAGCGACAAAGGTAGTAGATCTCACAATATTCAATAGTCTTTATCATCTAGTCAATTACATAATTTATTTTAGGTTGCTTTAATAATGGGCATTATGGGTGCTTGTCGTGTAGAAGAATTGCACTCTATGCAAATTACAGATTTAGAAGATCATGGATCTATTTTTATGGTCAGTGTACCAAATACAAAAATAAAAATTCACTGTTACGGGAAATTTTCATACCATAGTTAAGAAGTATTTAAATCTTCGTCCTACTGATATATCGCAAACGATACTATTCCTCAAATTTCAAAATGGAAAATATAACTCGCAAAGAATTGGCATTAATAAATTTGGAGCAATGGGGAAAGTTGCTACATTTTTTAAATTACCACACTAATTTATATACAGGGCATTGTTTTCCCCGCTCGTCCGCAACTTTATTAGTAGATGCTGGAGGGGATATAACGGCTCTGAAACTCCATGGCGGTTGGCGATCAACTACTGTGGCTGAGGGGTACGTTGATGATTCCGAAAAGAATAAGACAGATACTGCAAATAAAATATACAGTTCTATAACCCTCAACCAGTTAGTACAACAACAACATATATGCAGAAAACCCAAAATGAAAGAATAAACTTGCATAATTCAGTCCCACATATTCAGTTTACTGGTTGTTCAAACTTTACAGTTAATATTAATAATGAAAAAATGAGTAATTACAATTAAATTTTTTATAGCATTGTTATAGGTAACTATTGAGATTTGTGAATAAAGTTCTTTCTCTGTACTTGTATCTTAGTATTTATTGTTATAGTCGTAGATAAAGTATCAACTTGCGGTAATGGTCATAACTCACTTGATGAATTACAACACTCGCCTGCGGCTCGTGCTGCAAACTTCATCTGCGTGAGTTATGATCTACATTACCGCTCGTTAAATAATATACTATTCTACAAACATTTCCAAATTATTTGGTAGATCATGATCATATTACATTTCATTAGGATATATTGATGTTTGTTTGAAGGTTGTAGACGATGTGGTAACTTGATTACTCTCGTTTCGGACGTCCATGATCTTAATGGATTCAAAAGATTGTCACGACGTTTCGAATGCTTGTATCTGCAATCGTCTTCAGGTGAATACTGACAAGTTTAGGTGCTACTTACCAATTTATATGACTGTCGGCGCAATGATGCGTGCAATTCCGCCATGTGCAGCGGTGCGTGTAATTTCGCGTGGTGTGGTGGTGCGTGAAGTTTCGCGCCTCTGCAGCCCGCCAGAAAGAGCAATCAGGGGTTTCCATACGTTCTTGATCTCAACGCTTGGTTGACTAAAGGCGTTATTGGCTTCGATGTAGGCGGCCTCTTTGAACTTTCGTTTGAACCAATGCTCCTCTCTATGTAGAACACTTGCGTCGTCCCATAGAACTCGATGGTGCTCAGTCCAGGCGTGGTCAGCGATTCCCGATTTTGATGTTTCTCCACGTTGAGTCCATTTCTTGTGCTCATCCAATCTTACCGATAACGGTCTCTTTGTCTCTTCAATGTAGGAATCTCTGCATTCACATGGAACTTCATAAAGTTCGACGAAGAGAGGGATCGTGAGAACATTGGTAGAGAGAGCGACGCACATATGCAACGACGTGGAGTCACTAGATGATGAATTAAACCACATCAGAGAACGCCTTTAGTCTACCAAGCGTTGAGATCAGGAACGATCGCAGATACAAGCATTCGAAACGTCGTGAAAACCTTTTGAATACATTAAGACGATGGACGTCCGAAACAATAGTAATCAAATATAATCAGCAATCGATAATACAAACAATCATATTAAACCATGTCAGATACCTGTTTCAAGTTGCATATTGCATTGTCAGGATCTATATCTAATACTTATATCGATCGAAATTGAGATGAACGTTTGTGTACCTCTGATAATGGGATATATCACGGCTAAATTGGTTGTTAGATTTGGTAAATTGAGGTGGTTGTCACCCAATTGTCTTGCTCCATGTTTATTTATGTATAGCTGCTATTCATATAATTAGAATAATACAGGCGGTTATACGTAGGACGTGCATTCGAGGTTATTCAACTTGAAATTGGATTAGAAACTTGAATCCAATGAGGGTTCACGTCAGACCAGTAGTGACAATTATTTTTGTTTATCATGCCTTTGTTATGGTAACGGCTTTCATCAATCAATTTTTTTTCTCATTATGACATTCAAAGTGACACTTTTCAAAACTCGTTGGCGTTATCAAATGTTTTACTTTTCAACACCAGTTGCGAAAAGTAAAATTTTTTGGAACTGGCGGTGAAAACTAAATTTCACTGCCAGTTGCAAAAATACAGGACTGAAATTTGTTATAATTTTAAGGCTAAACTACTTGAAGTACTTCTTCACTGCACTAAAAAGTGAAAAACAATTTCAATATTTAACGACTATGCCGAAAAGCGTGGGGTGCTTTGTCGAAATCAATTAAAATAGTCCAAGATCCCAGAACCGGCAAAGCTGAAATTTTGTGTGTGAGTAGTGTGATATGTAGTTGAGAACGTATGCGTACTTACTATCTTGAAAGCAGGTACAAAAATACATACAAAACTTTATTACTTACCTTAAAGTATGGTAATGACAATTATTGTCATCCAGTTGGCCGAGCGGTCTAAGGCGCAAGACATAGCTCTGGATCTCAAAAGCATGGGTTTGAATCCCCACGCCCGACGATTTTTTTTATTTTTCACTTTGAAATTGAGAAATGGTTTGTTTTTTTTCAATCAATCAAAAAATCAATCAATATTTATTTCCATTTTTTCGACATAGTTTACATGTATTGGAATTGTCATTCAGTTAGTACAATTACATTAGTATATCTAAATGAAAAATTACACTTTAAAACAAGAAGAATGTATATATAAAAAAATTGACATGCATAGTATATACAGAAACCAACAATAGAATAATAAAAAAAATATTAAAAAGAAACCCTTTTGTCAAACATAATTATCACAAAGTCTAATTTTGTATAAAATCACTTATACTATAAAAACATTCTTTCAATAAAAAATTCTTCAACTATGTTTGAATGAAGAAAATATGTTAATACCCTTCAGTTCTTCCGGAAGATTGTTGAATATTTTAAGCCCAATATGATCAGGAGCACATGCATTTTTTTTTCGAGCTAAATTTACATGAAAATGGTGCTTGTTCCTTGTTTCATAACCATGAATATCAGAATTGCGTATAAAAGATCCCTTATTTTTGAAAACATGGACACAGGTTTCGAAAATAAAGAGGCATGGAAGTGTCAAGATACAAAATGTTTTGAAAAATGTTCTAGACGATTCTCTGTCAGAAATTCTTGCGATACATCTCAAGATTCGTTTTTGTCCAATAAAGATATATTTCGTACCTGGTGCATTGCCCCACAGTCTCGATTCAACTTGAGCGTAGTAAACATTCAACATCTGTTTCACTTCTAGTACAGTTCGTAAATTGATGAATAGATATCTTGAAGAATTCAGTTTGGAACATAATTGTTGGCAATGGGATTTCCAGGAGAGGTTTTCATCCAGAGACACCCCCAAAAACCTAACCACATCATGTGTATTGCACATGGTGTTTCCTCCGATTTTAACAGTTCTTTGACGGGAGTAAATTCTTAACATCTGTGTTTTTTTAATATTGAAAAATAAGTTTCTGCTATTGAAAAAAGATGATACTGTGGAGGACAAAACCAACGAAAAGTCATCTGCATACGCAGTATAATCTGCGGTACCAATGATAGCATCTGGGTGATTTACATACAAAATGAATAAAATTGGGCCCAAGATGGAGCCTTGGAGAACACCCATTTCGACTTCCCTACTACTCGAACGTATGGTTTTGATTTGGCTTTCGTTTTTGAACTGCATCGTGACAATTTGTTTCCTTTCTTTTAAAAAGGATGAAATCCAGTTCAATGGTATACCCCTTATGCCTAAACTCTTCAATATATCTAGCAACTTCTGATGGTTCACACAATCAAAAGCTCTGCTCAAGTCGCAAAATATTGCTACAGGGCATTCATCGTTATCGATAAACTGGGCAATGCGTTTATGGAACGAATACATTGCCGTGGATGGTGGATGTAGACATTTTATGACGAAAACCGTGCTGACTGTTGCTTATGACTTCGTGTTTTTCCAAGAATGATGAAAGTCTATCCAAGAATGCATATTCAAAAACTTTTGCAAGACTATATGGTACAGTTACCGGGCGATAATTCTCTGATTGAGTACGATCATTCTTCTTGAAGAGAGGTACAACCTTTCCAGTTTCAATGCTTTGTGGAAATGCTCCAGATTTTAAAGACATGTTAACCAAAATTGTCAATGGCTCAATAATCACCCTCAATACTCTCAACAATACAAATCCTGGAACTTCATCCAATCCCGCAGATTTTTTGTTTTTTAATCAAGAATTTAATAGAGTGTACAGTTCATCCTCAGAAAAAGATTTCAGAAACAGACTATAGCAATTGAAATTATTCTTGGGTATAGTAAACTCATCATTACATATATTTTCCATTATTTGTTTGGGTGCATCTATGAAAGTGTTATTTAATTCCTCAGCAGCTTTATTAGGATCAACTTCTAAATAGCCATTCAAATTCAACGTAATATTATTTATTTCTTTATGTTTGTTTGTCAAATCAGCCACTACTTCCCAGGAGGCCTTCATATTATTTTCAGCATTTGAAATGCGATTTTGATAATGACCTTTACCCTTACGTTTGATTAGAGAAATATGTTTCCGCTTCGATTTTTTGTAAGCAGTGCCCAAGTTTGGATAAATTTTTTGTAATATGTAAAGATCTTTCAGAGCTGCACTAGAACGAATGACCTTGCTATCAACCTATTTTTTACCAGTATCGCGATATATGAAAGTTTCTGTAGGGAAAGCCCCGTAAAAATGATACATGAACGTATTATAAAAAGTTTCAATAGCCTCATCGAAGTTACGAGCAGAATCAATTTTGGACCAGTCTTCATTCTCAAGATTCTTCTCAAATTGAATGATGTTATTCATCCGGAAGTTTCTTCTCAAACATTTTGTTTGTTTTCGTTGTGATTGTTTTCGATACAGATCAAGTTCCAAAAGAATTGATCTATGATCTGATATATTATTATCAAATAACCTACATGTTCCTTCATTTTCGGAATTTATAAAAATTTGGTCAATTACCGTGCATGAAGTGCTCGTGACACGTGTTGGCCATTTAATGATCGGACTCAAATTAAACCCTGCTAGTAATGTTGCTAATGTAAAGAAATTGCAATGCTGCGATACATCTATATTTTTTGATTGGAAATTTAATTTTGTCCAAATACCAACACCTCCACGTTGTTTGGTCATTCGACAGAAAGAACTGATTGAATGGTAGCCTTCAATATGGCAAAAATCGAGTGAGCTTGTCTTTAGACCTGTTTTAACTAAACAAATGAATTTCAAATTCTCAGCATAATTTATTTCACTGATAATCAAATTAATTTTTCCCGTGTTCAATGAATTCACATTCAGGAAAAACATGTTCGGATCAAATATTTTATTTGAATATTCATTGTCGATCATTTTTTAATTTTTAGAGCGTGAAAGAGTGTTCTTCAGTTTTTTTAAATATTTATTTTTTGTTTCTGACTTTAATTAAAAAGGATCACATTATATCAAAATAAGAAAAAATATTCTGTGAAACACGTCGAGAAACACTATTTTTCGTAACTCGCCCAAAACGAAAAATGGTGCTTTTCCCAACAGGTTGCACGAATAACTGGTGTAGAATCTGATCATAATCAATCTCCTATCAGCATCCCCTGAATGTGGGAATGGATATGGTTATGAAAAAAACAATTAAGATTATTACCTGGCTGTAGTTCTTAAACCAAATATATTCTGTAGGGATGGAGTTTGTTTTCTGTGAAAATATACAGGGTGTAACTGAATAAGTGTAAAACATTTAAGGAGGTGATTCCTCATCGAAAAAAAGATAGGATCTTTCATATAAAGAAACTTCATTGGAGCATCCCTTGTTAAGATACAGCCCCTTAAAGGGGGTACATAAAATTTGTATAACAATTTTTTTCACAAGCACTGAAAAAGTTACAATATTGAAATTAACCTGACGTTTTGTACTACCAAAAAGACACTTAGCCAGTAATTTATTTGGTTTACCCCATGGTTGTAAGGGGTGAAAAACGCAACCCTAAAATTTATTTCCAATGTAACTTTTTGTCTTATTATTTGTTTACCGATAGCCTGTTTCATTCTAAACAAAAAATGTCTCTTGGGTTTTTTGCCCAAAATAAACCAGTAAGCAGCAAAACATTATTTTACGAACAACTACAGAGATACATCGTCATAAATGCGAAAATACGAAACTAATCTATCTAGTAGGTCGCTATTAGCGATAGTGACAATTAAATTGGTATGACGCTGTCAGTTTGGGAATTTTCGAAATTGAATTAATACTAATTGTGTGTTGTTGTTCTGTTCTTAATTTGTTACTTTAATAATTCACTTGTTAATAAAATGGCATACACAAATGAGGAAATGGCTGATATGCATTACGTTTACGGTCTGTCGCAGGGAATGGGTTAGAAGCTTCTAGAAGATATGCTGAAATGTATCCTCAACGGCAGCATCCTTCACATAGAATATTTGCTCGACTTCATCAACGATTACGAGAATATGGTTCATTCGACAAAAGAACGCAGGATTGTGGTCGCCATCGAGAAATACGAACACCACAGCTTGAGGAAGCAGTACTTAATTTGATTGAAGAACAACCTACTACCAGTACTAGAAAGATTGCTTTCCAGCTAAATGTTGATCATATGACGGTATTTCGAATTTTAAAGGAACAACTCTTATACCCTTACCATCTGCAACGAGTACAGGCACTGTTACCGCGAGACTTTCCGAACCGTCTTGAATTTTGCAATTGGATGCTGGAAATGATTAGAAGAAATTGTGACTTTCTGAAGACGATAGAATTCACAGACGAATGTAGTTTTCTCGGACAAGATTATTAATTTTCATAATTACCACATATGGGCTGATGAAAACCCTCACGCTATTGTCGAAACTAGCCATCAAGAACAGTTTTCTCTTAACGTGTGGCTCGGAGTTATTGGGGATGATTTAATTGGGCCTCATTTTCTACCTCCTCGATTAAATGGTGAGGCATACGTTCAATTTTAAGAGAAGTGCATCCAGTACTGCTGGAGGAAGTTCCTTTGGGCGTCTGAAGGGATATGTTTTTATGCATGATGGGGCTCCCGCCCATTTTAGTCAAGTAGCACGTCAGCATTTAACTGAAACATATGCAAATCAGTGGATAGGTCGAGGAGGACCACATAAATGGCCCGCTCGATCCCCGGATCTCAATCCTCTCGATTTCTCTATTTGGGGCCATTCACAGCATTTGGTATATCGTACTCCTGTTCGCGATGTAGAGGACTTAAGAAACCGCATCATCGATGCGTGCAGGGTAATCAGAGAGACTCCAGGAATATTTGAGCGAATACGTGGCTCAATGCGCCGACGTCTAGACGCATGCGTAATGTTTGAAGGTAGACATATTGAACATTCACTATGATTTCTACATGTTGTGTGTTTTGTTATTAATAACTTAGTTTTGTTTATTACCCTTTAATCGTTTAATGCAGGTACTAACTACAAAATAACAATAAATCCAGTTCGCATTTATGACGATGTATCTCTGTAGTTGTTCGTAAAATAATGTTTTGCTGCTTACTGGTTTATTTTGGGCAAAAAACCCAAGAGACATTTTTTGTTTAGAATGAAACAGGCTATCGGAAATGAATTTTTAAATGGTAAACAAATAATAAGACAAAAAGTTACATTGGAAATAAATTTTAGGGGTTGCGTTTTTCACCCCTTACAACCATGGGGTAAACCAAATAAATTACTGGCTAAGTGTCTTTTTGGTAGTACAAAACGTCAGGTTAATTTCAATATTGTAACTTTTTCAGTGCTTGTGAAAAAAATTGTTATACAAATTTCATGTACCCCCTTTAAGGGGCTGTATCTTAACAAGGGATGCTCCAATGAAGTTTCTTTATATGAAAGATCCTATCTTTTTTTCGATGAGAAATCTCCTCCTTAAATGTTTTACACTTATTCAGTTACACCCTGTATATACGTTGTACTGACGATGTCGAATTATTACAACCCATTGCTACTTCTCTGATAGAACTATGACCCAAAAGTATTATTTTCATCTGTAGCCGATTTTTGTTCCATTCTTATCCGTTCATTAAAACATCCATTTTGTGCCAGAGATTTGGCTAAGCTATAGACCAGTGCTGAAGCCTTTGAAAATGGTAAAAAGTTAAAAAAAATAATAGTAGGATGAAACCCATTGGAAAAGTAAGAGAATATAACAAAAATGAAAGGAAAAATAATTTACGGGCGATCTGAGGTCGGGAAGTGGAAGGGGGTGAGTTTTTAAGGGGAAAAATGGTTTATCTCGATTTCCGGCAAAACTACAAGTCCTAATGAAAAGATCTACAACTTTTGTATCTACACTTTTTTCACATAACCTCAAAATTTATGTGAAAAATTCAAATAACCAAGTTTTTGGTTTTTTATTTTTATCTTCTACAACAATTTTTCTGACGAAATTTGGTGAAAACCTCCTTTTTTATGTTCCAAACACACTGTAATTTTTTTGATTTAAAAAATTCATTTTTTCACCTTATTTTGACTTAATATCGAAAAAGCACCCTAATTTTCAATCGAAAATTCTCCCGTCAAAATATCAGCTATTTTAAAAAAGTCGATGGGCTTCTTATTCGTTGAAATCTCTACTTTCTGATGGTATAGAAAAAGTACATTACTATGACAGAAAATGCAAAAAAACGAAAAAAACTCGAATCCGAATTTAATAAGACATCTACAATATTTTGAGAAAGTTGTAGAATCTTCTTTGAATTATATGCGTAGATGCCTATTCATTGCTATTTTAAGATAACTTATATACCCGAGTGACCTACGGAAAATTTTAGCCCATCAAAAGGTATTTCATAGAGAGGTGGGGAAGGGGCTAGGAGGGTCTGGGCCGTACTACCTGTTATTTCTTTGCATTTTCTGAGAACATTTACCATGGTAATGTATATTTTTTTCACACTATCAGAAAGTAGAGATTTCAACGAACAAAAAGCCCACCGACTTTTGTAAAAAACCTGATATTTTGACGGGAGAATTTCTGATTGAAAATTAGGGTGCTTTTCCGATATTGAGTCAAAATAAGGTGGAAAAATAAATATTTTAAATAAAAAAATTACAGTGTGTTTGGGACATGAAAAAGTAAGTTTTCACCAAATTTCGTGAAAAATTTTTTTTTTTTTGTAAATGGTAAAAATAAATAACCAAAAACTTGGTTATTTGAATTTTTTACATAAATTTTGGGATTATGTGAAAAAAGTGTGGAAACCAAAGTTGTAGATCTTTTTATTACCTACAACTTTTTTTCCATAGGACTTGTAGTTCTGCCGGAAATCGAGATCAACCGTTTTTTACCCTTAAAAACTCACCCCCTTCCATTTCCCGACCTCAGATCGCCCGTAAATTATTTTTCCTTTCATTTTTGTTATATTCTCTTCCTTTTCCAATGAGTTTTATTCTACTATAATTTTTTTTGGTTTAAAAAATTATCGACCCTGGTCTACTAGTGAATGTTTTGTCTGACGGTATCTTCTGTCGAAATACCGATTAGCGTATATTTACTGACTAGCTGGTGCCCGCGACTTCGTTCGCGTAGAATTTGTATTTTTCCTGGTTTTCTTTATGTGATTCCATCTAGTTTCGAACATTAATTTGACAGTTTGTCAGACTTGTTACATCCCCAGCCTATTATTTAGGAATAGAAATTGTCCCACCTCGGCTCAACTACGGTCAAGCCGTTGAACCGTTATCAAAAGATTAACCCTTTTGTAACGTCACTGGTTTGGGATAGATTGTTACTCCATATAATTAGCCCAAGACGCTAAGGACGCTTCTAGTATAGAAAGCCTATACTCGATTAGTCCTTTGTTGAAAAGTTGCTCGCAAAGCTACAACTTTGTTGGGTATTAGCAGCAATTATAAAATAATTTACTCGCACTGAAGTTAACGGACATGAGCGGCTACATCCATTACCTTCCTTCTAACACCCAGGGAACATAGGTTGTTTATTTAGAAGTATATACCGTTCGCTGAACTCTATATCAATAAAAAGGCACTGGGAATCATAAAACTTATATTCATAAAACGAAATTATACATAAGATAAAACAAAAACATTACACTGTTATCCTTAGAATGCAACTATTGTGGTAACTTTCAAGAAATAATCCAAATAACTGTTAATAATGGAGATAGAAAAGAAAATAAACTAAAGAACTGCACTTTCTATAAGCACTTTCCTTTCATTCCTGTATAACCCTTCCCCTCTTTATAGACTGAGTAACCCTTTTACCAAAAGTAAATTGACAAAATTATAGTATAGGCCATAGATAAACAAACAAATAAGAACACAAAGAAAACATTTGATATAGGTAACAACATGCCCAATTCTACGTGTGATTTCTCGGTACCATGGATTGTGAACTTAAAGGCAAATGACCATGGATTAGTACCTCTCGACAATGTTTCTTTTTATGGGAGATATATGTATGCATAACATGTATATTAAGAAAAACATATAATAGTAATAGGAAACCAAAACATTAATTTCAATAATAGGAATTCATTACCTAAGTCGAAGTGTCCAGTTGCCTTCCTCGGGTCGCACTCGAAGAGTTTCACGATTAACCCGGATTTATTATCTTAGACGCTTGTCATGGTTCGTTACCGGATCATGTTACAGGATGAATTATTTGCTCATTTTTATGGACATCAGCAAAGAAACGTCATTCGATCGAGAGAACGCACAACACTGGAAAAGTAATTTCGACTGGAGTACTTTTGTGTTTACGACGCATGAAATGAACTATTGTTAGAGTGATTAGAATTGTCCGTAATTATGCGGTGAAATATTGTTTTTACACTGACTCTAGTTAAAAGGATGCCATGTTAGTATTTCTTTAATCGAGATGGTTTTTACCCGTGGAAAGATTTTATTTCTCGTGACATTTTTCACTGGTACTAATATGAATGCATACTATATTTCTGCTCGTATGATAGACGTGATTACTCCACGGACTACTGTTCTGAACTAACTTAACTCTTTCTGCTCTCGTTGCCTTTTATAATATCTTCGATCGGAAGCTGGGGCGGGACTTAGTGTGTTTTATGAGTATTTCAACGAGGTGACATCGTAAAACTGATAAGGGTCTTGTTTGTCTAACCCGTTCTCGCTTATCTTATGTTATAATTGGATAATATTTTACTGCCTGACAGGTATTTACGGTAGCTGTCGGTTAATCTGGGAAATAATGACCAACAAGTGTGTTTATGAATTTCTCGGTGGCGATTCCTTGTGATTTATGAGTTAGATACGGCTCTTAATGATGTGGGCTGGTGTGCCTGTCGGTTATCGGGATTGTTTTTAATGGCCTTGTTTGTGTTATTGACTTTGGACGGGTGTTAGAATTAGGGATTCGTTTTCGGTAGTAAAATAAAACTGATTGTCTTATCTATCAGTGACGTTGAATAGTGGATGATACCCAGTGGCAAGTTTGAATTCTTTTGTTTAAAGGATTGATCATAACAGACTTAATGATTCAAAAATGACGGATTTTCATACAAACTTTCATTCCTTTTTTCACCACCTCAGGAGTTGAATTACCAAATAATACCTCAGTGCTCACCTGCAGTGTCAGAGAAACACAAATGATAATTTTCACGGTCCTAGCCCCAAAAGTTTGGTCTGTGCCTTGATATGTCAATCATCCTATCTGAGCAATCGTAGTCAAATAGTGCGCTGTTGCTCTGACTCCAATAGGGCTGGTATTGAATTGGGAGTACCACAGGGCCCAGTACTCGGACCCATCCCTCTTTTTGCTCTACATTAATGATATAAACCTTCTGAACATCACTGCCAAGATCACTCTATTTGCGGATGACACAACTTTCCTATGGCATGATAATTCACAGCAACTTCTGCTAGATAACATCGAAATGGAATTGATTACAATAAAACAATGGTGCGACTCCAATTCTTCAGTGATTAACATAAAAAAAAACTAATATAGTCACATTTCGCTGCAACCTACCAGATATACCACTGGAGGATGAAAATATCCTTAACAAAACAGAGACACGTTTTCTTGGATTAAGTATAGACTCTAGACTGAAATTCGATTATCACATTAACAATCTCTGTAATGAGTTGTCCTCGGGATGCTACGCAATTCGAGTTATCTCGAACGATCTGGGTATAAACGCAGCCAGATCGGTGTACTTTGCTCTAATCGAATCTCATCTAAAGTATGGGATTGCATTTTGGGGCGCTTGCTGTTCTTACCAGCTTCAAAAATGTGTGTGTAATTCGAAAAAGAGCCTTGAGGTATATTGGCAAAAGAGACTCATGTAGAACGCTATTCATTGATTTCAGTATACTTACGGTAACATCTATATACATTCTAGAATCTGTCACCCTTATACATAAAAATAAAATCTCCTCGTAATAAATGGTAATTCATATAACACTCGCCAGAATAATAATATCAGACTACCCAGACCATCTTATAATATGGTTAGAGATTCTATGATATACAATGGCATCAAAATGTATAATCATCCCCCCATAATCACTAAACATATCCTGAGGCTATTGGATTCTGTCCAAAAAAAGACAATTCGTCTCGTCGGTGATGCCTCGCTTACAAACTCGCTCACTTGTCTGGAACACCGTAGAAAAGTTGGCGATTTGTCTCTATTTTATAGATATTTTCATGGGCGATGCTCTTCTGAAATATCAACAATCGTTCCTGCTTTGGCAGTCTCTTCGAGACTAACCCGTCAAGTTCAGTCATCACACCCCTTCGTGGTCACTTTGGAGACCTGCAGAACATCACTTTCCAAAGACTCGTTCATCCAACGAACAGCGAGGCTTTGGAACTCATTCCTAGGGAGGTGTTCCCGAGGCATACAACCCCCAGAAATTCAAGAAGAACACCAACTCCTACCTTCTTTCCCTAGGTTCCCACGATGTTCTCTGAACATTACAGGATATCCCTTTTCGTGGGAACCAGAACATAAAAAAAAAACTAGAGAGACTACATGTCTCAGGCGATTCAGAAGAGAGGTAAAAAAATCTTGATACAACAATGTCCTTTATTCAACCTTGCCTATTTACCACACTTTGTATCTTTGGTCTGTACGTCTTGAATGTAGATGTATATGGCGTATCTTAGACAATATCTATCTATTTTTATATATATTTTTATACTGTTACCCACTTATTTGGTTATAACCTAACTGTATGTGCATAATCTCAGATTATTTTTATAATTTTATAATTTTTACAAACCTATTACTTATATGTTTAACTCTGTACCCAAGCTTTGTCTTTAAAATTTCTTTGACAATAAAGCATATCTTGATTGATTGATTATATATTTAGATTAGCGTATATTCTCAATGCCTTCTTTGAATTCCTTCTTGCTCTGCCATAAATACATATCATATCTAACTTTTCTGCATTCGAAAATTGAACAATTTTAAAATTTTACGACAAAACAACACAAAATTGACTGAGGTTTGGTAAAATCTGACAGGTTTTCTGACAGATTGATAAATACTCGTATTATTGATTTTTATTTTGTCACATCCATGGCCTTCTTTATAAAATGAAATAAAATTGACGTTTTTCTTCAGTAGTCAAGAGAAAATATGAGTATGATACATCGGTGAATTCAGAATTTGATGCAAAATCCAAAAAAGCATTGGAAAATCTGGGGTAACATTTAAAAAAAGGCGTCGGTGTCGCGACGCACTAACGGATGATGCCTAGTGATGGATCTATCGAAATCATCTGTTTTCACGAAATATGGATATTCTCTTTCATTTGCCCGCAGAGATTTATATGGGGCACCCTGTATAGTCCCCGAAACTAGCTATTTCGATTGAAAAGTATCTTTCAGTTTCTTTTGTGTTCATTTTTCTGAATCAATTGTACTTTCAATACAATAGTTATCCGTTAAACGCGGTGTTTTATCAAGGAACACCAATTTAGTTGTACCATATCCCAAAACTCGAAGGTTTTTGGTAAAATGTCAATATTCCAAAAATCAAGAGATAATTTCAAATTTTGGCTGATGATCCGAAAACGTTTTTTTTTTATTAAATTCCAAAACTCAAGACACAATTAAAAATTATGACTGATTTCCTGAAAACATTCTATTTTTTACCGACGAAACCAAACCGGAGGAGGTTCTCTATTCGACGCGTATATGATCACGCGTAACTTTTTACTGAGACGTCCGATACCGATAATTCTTTTTTCAGTGCATAGGGTGTACTTCGAAGTTAGTCCCATTTGAATATAAAAGTTTAAATCCACCCCAAAGGGTAGCAAAATGAGGGATATTGATCACTCACCCTCTGAATTCTGGTTCATTAACCGATTCTATCAGGCATAACTTTGTACTGGGTACTTCGATTTGGATGATTCTTATTTTAATAGATGTGGTATACCTCATAATTGATCATATTTGGATTTCGATTTAAAAAATTATCCACCCTTACGGGTAGAAAAATAGGGGATAATCGATTTCTCACTTGTGAACATTGGCACACATAAGTAATTGACAATGACAGATCGCTATTGTCATTATTTTTGTTCTACATCCGTCACAATCATTATATTCTATGAGAGGATGGAATTATATACAAAGTTATGAAATAAACTAACCAGAACAACTAAAATAATTTATATTTCAAATAGTAAAAGTAGATAATCATATTATTCAACTGGTAATAGTTGAAGTAAGGTGGGTAAGTAAGTATTTTGGAAGTAATCGAAAAACAAGTAAGTAGTAATTAGTAGATTTCAGCCACAAAAAATTGAAAAATAAAAACTTTTCAACAAAAAATTAAACCGACGAAATACGGAACCGAAAAGTAAAAAATAAAATAAACCTTCTTAGTCTCAATAACTGAGCTCATAAACTAATGTAAGTAACTAATTTTGAGTCGGCGCCAAACAAACAAGCAGATTAATAAGGTAAGACGTAAAATGATGGTATCGAATTGCGCGGTCACATCCTGATAATTTTTTTGAAGTAATTTAATGATCTTCGTTGATTGTTCGTTTGGCGCCGACTCAAAATTAGTTATTCACATTAGTTTAGGAGCTTATTTAAGAAGGTTTATTTTATTTTTCACTTTTCAGTTCCGTATTTCGTCCGTTTAATTTTTGTTCAAAAGTTTTTATTATTTTAGTTATTTTGAAAACTAGAAAAAATTATTTCTCACTTCCATTGTCAGCATTATCTCTGGAACAAGCAATCTCGAAATTCTGAAAAAAACTTTCAGGATTTTTTATAACTAACTCTTTTGAATAGTTACTCACGTCCTCGACTACAGGGAAAAAATAATCGTGTATGAAACTTTAATAGTCCAAAATATTGATAAGTACGTTTGATCTTCGATTAATTTCTAACATGAAAATTAAATTATGGAAGGAAAGGATTCACGAGTGTGTGTCGATTCGTATGTCCTCAAATGGCTCAGTTGGTTAGAGCGTATGGCTAGAGATCATAAGGTCGTGGGTTCGACTCCCACTTAAGGATGCTTTTTTTCTTTAATTTAATAATTAGATAGATAGATCTTTATCTAAATAGGATATCCTAATATACAAATCAGCTATAAAAAAAAAGGTAAAGTAAGAGATATGTGGTACATATTGAAAAAATATACAATAAAATATATAACAAACATTAAAAAGTCGGTTTAAATAATATATATCATATTTGTGCATTTGAAACAAATTTCTTCAGTTCATTTTTGAAAATGTTCAGAGATGGGCTTCTTTTATTTGGATTTGGTAATTTATTGAACTGATCGAAACCTTTGAAAATCAAAGAGTTCATGGTTGTTTTTGTGATTTGCTCTATTAATATATGAATTATTATTATTTCGAGTGAAGTGGTGGTGAAGGTCATGATTGAAGACAATGTACTGTTTGAAATAGCATGGCCCTAAATTGTTCAGTATTTTGTATACGAATATCATGGTGAAATAAAACAGTCTTTGGGAAATAGATTGCCAATTTAAAACATTAAGCATAATCTTAATAGGAGTATCCCTGCCGCACTTCAAAATGATCCTCATACCACGATTCTGAAGTTTTTGGAGTTGAGACAATTTATTCAGATTGAAGAGATATAGGATAGAGGAACAGTAGTCGAAGTGTGGCTGAACAATTGTCTTATAAACTGTGATTCTTGACTATGTTGACAGATTATTGGCAATTCTAGAAAAAAAGAATAATTTTTTTGTAATTTTTTTATGAATATAATTGAAATGATTATCAAATGATAAAGTATTATCTATTTGGAATCCCAGATATTTAGTTGTGTTCACTATTTCAATTTTTTCATCATCAATGTTAAGATTAATAATTTTTTAGGTCTATTAGGCTGTATTTATATTTGGTAGTGATTATCATTGCTTTTGTTTTCAATACATTCAGCTTGAGTTTATTCATTTTCAAATATTTGTTGACACTTGCTAATGTGGTATTCATTATTTCTATTGCCATTTCTAAGTTCTCATGACTGCATGCCAATAGGATATCATCCACAAAAAAGTTCAGAAATTCAGAATCAACAACCAATGGCATGTCATTTAAATAGAGTATGAATAGAAGGGGACCCGGAACACTACCCTGGGAAACTCCAACATCATTTGCAATTCCACAGGAGTATATATCATTCACTCTAACACGTTGTTTTCTATTGGTCAAGTAATTAGATAATCAGTTGAACACTTTCCCCTCTATTCCATATCTATTCAATTTGGCTAGTAGTATAGACTTATCGATGGTCTCAAATGCTCTTCTGAGATCAAGGAACACAGCCACAACAAACTTATTATGATCCAGTTCGGTTTTGAATTTATTTAGGGAAAGTTGTACTGATGATTCGCACGAGTGCCTTCTACGGAATCCCGATTGGTTATTTATTAAAATATCGTTTTTTTCAACATATTCAATCAGTTGATCATATACCGCTGTTTCAAGTACCTTCTCAATCGGAGGTAAAGTGTTGATTGGTCTGAATGCATTCGCTTCAATAGTATGAGGAATCTTAGGTATCGGTACAATAATACTCCTTTTCAGTCTTTCAGGTATATGACCAGCTTCAAGAGAGGTATTGATAAGATGCAATGGAACATGACCGATAGTCTCAAAAACTTGTTTCAATATTTTGGAGTTTGAAATTTCATGAATACCGCACTTATTATCCATAGAAAGTATAATTTTCCCTAGGTCTGTTTATGTAAGTAATCTGAATTCTGAGAAAGTTTCATATATATTATAGTTTTTATTGCACCACTATGCCACAATATTCCCTTCTTCCATTCATACAAATATATTTCGAATTATTTCCATTTGTGCTGGATTATGCGGGTCACATTATTGTATATCAAACAAAATTCTACTTCCTATATCAAACAGACTCTGAGGAAAATGGTCGTAACAGATGAAAATAAAAAAGGAATCGTGAGAGATCCTACTTAACGTTCCTATATTTTTTGTTGATGTACAAACTATGAAAATAAGATATGTGAAATATGAAGCAATAATTACAATGAATTTAAATATGAACAGGGTATTTATAAATTCAGATGTGGAAGCATTTACGACTCAAAGATAAACTTTAGTCACTATCTTCCATCGTTCAAGATAACCTCTTATTTTGAAAGATGGAAGATAGTGACTAAAGTTTATCTTTCAGTCGCAGTTTGGAGAAAATCATATAGTGAAGTGAGTTCCTTTAGTTTGCAGGAACTTCATGTTGAAAAGGAAAACATTCTCAGTTCAAAATGGAATATAAATATTTTTCTGTGAATTGAAGAATCAACTATGAAAATATTTCATGAATATATAACAGTAAACAACTACTTTCTTGGCTGAAGTCACCCTGGACATTTAACTGACACTGAAAGTGGAAATTTGCATATTATTCAGATTGGTATTTGATTTTTTTTCCAGTCTCAATTGAGAACGCATATAGATTAATGAGACGAAGAAAACTGTTTTTCAAGAAGGAGCACTCACATGACCTCGATTCAACTCTTAAGCTACTCCTCCTATTTCCAATCACAGTACACTCTTGGAAATTCCCGATGCTGAGAGATTATGTTTGCGTCGTTGTAGACTCTCCCAGGAAAATCCGGTGGTTCTGACAAAAGTTCAACCTTTCCAATTGGAATGTCTTTGTGGCAGAGATTTGCGTACGGATTTGGATCCCACAGAGAGCTTATTCGGGAATATATTTTGCAAGGTAAAGCTGCACTTATTCGAATGTTGAATCACGAATTGGAAAAAGAATGTTTACTCGCGATAACTGCATATATATTTTGTGCACACGATACATTCTCTTCGAGATTTCAAGTTCTCCACTATGTGAGAAATGCACGTTTGCATAACAACAAGCATCCTTCAAGTTTGATATCAAAAAAACATGTCGATATGTAACTGACAAGCTTTGAAGGAAGAATTGACGTAGTTTCTAGTTACTGGTAGATTCATGCATTTGAATTTGAGTAAATGTATCAACATTACCTCAATCTAGACCGCTCCCATTGAACAAACGTACATTATTCAAACCTTTTATCAAAGTATGATGAATTGAAAAGTTGAAAAGAATTTGGTCGTTTTTCACGGTCAGATGTCGAGTGTAACTCTAATACTCCTACTCTTTCGACATCAAAATCAAATGGATTTAAGCGAATTCAGAATTTTTATTGGAAAGGATACGAGATTGAACTCTAATTCTTGTTATGGTGATTTTTCGCGAAACATTGGCCTAGAATAAGAATTTAGAAAATCTGAAAATTCCAATTGTAATTTTGAAATGGGAATGCAACATTGGAAACGTATTTGTCTATATTGTAATCTATGGTCCTTACGAGAGGATTTTCATGTATTCCAGAACAATCAAACACTTTTTGATGGAGATTGATAATCTAATGCAACTCCTAATGGAAGACGGAAATACAAAAGCCAATATTTGAATATAAAATAATATCAAGATTAAAATCTTGATTGAGGCCCGGGACTCGAAGTGATGGCGCATTTGCTGTTTCAGTTGGAGGAAAACCCGGAAAAACCCACTACACCATCAGAATTCAGATCATCAACTTTCTCATAGAAAAGGACACATGCTCCCTGGCTGAGAGAATCAATCTTGGAAAATACACGGCAGTCATCGAAGAGGTGCCAACAATCAGAATAAGGGTGTTTGCAATATGCCGTAAAGTGTCCATTGGAAATGCTGCCGCTATGATATGGCGTAGATATTATAAAGAGTGTTCATTCCATTCTGAGCAGTATATTGGTCCAAAATCTAATTTTGTATGGGAAAATTAATCACATTGTCCAATTTACTGCCATCAGTCGAAGAAACACGTTTGAAATGTATAACTAAAATTTTTGGAAATGTTTGTATACGAATCATCTTTTTGAATTCCCTTTTCATTCCACAAGTTGAACAGTATAGGGTCGCATCGTCAGTCAAAGTCTCCTCTATTGTCAACAGTTCAATACATTGTGTTATATACTCTTGTCTGTAAATATCAATAGAGTAGAGACATTATTTGAGTTTCATTCAGAAATGACCAAGTTCTCCGTTTTGAAGCCGAGCTTTCGAAAATGTTTATTTTCTTTCTCAAGGCGAATAAACGTGAAATGAGAATAAATCAGGAACAAAAGTTACTTTTTTATGTTCTAGTTTTTATTCAATGTCTGAATTTGGATATTTCGAATGTATTTCCCATCACAAACAATTTGTGGTAATATTCCTGATATTCTTTTCTATAGAGGAACCCTGGAAATTTGTTCTGCATTGTTTTGATAGCCTTAGAGACTGATGCCTCATCTGGATCCCCAATTTGCGAAGTGAACTATAACTTGAATCCTACGAAGCATTCAAATAAGTAATTTTTCAAATTATAGTTGATTTCAGAGTAATAATAATAGTTTATTGATTTGTTGAAAATATAAACAGGATGTTCATAAAATCTTCCTATCAATATTCGATTGAGAATGTTTCCCTTTTTCAATAGTTTATTGCTTCTGAAAACAAATTTACAGCAACAAGTGTAAGGGGGTAACAAAAAAAGGAAAAGGGAAAAAATAATGTGAGTTTTACAAATGAGATACAGTTCAAGTGATTAGGAAAAAAAGAAACAAAAACATATATTGCAGTTACCTACTCGTTTAAAATAAATGATCGTAATCTAAGAATATTCCACTCTGATATTTTCTTGGCATCAGTTACTGTTATATTGTATCAAAATTGATACAGATGAGATTCCAATAGTATATCTGATCATCGCAATATTTTATGTCACACACACACACATATATTACATATCTTCTTGACCCAACAAAAACTCTGCAATCACAGAGTGAAAAAAATGTTGCTTTAAAAGCTGTTGAAGAATTATATCCAAATAGTGGTTTACTTCGAATCATAATGAAGTTTTTTGCCAGATCAGAACCTCTCACTGATATTATGTTCCATGATGATTTTTGTCAGAATAAAAAACCCATAGTGGAAGCCACAACAAAATATACCCATTATTCAAAAAGAGTTTTTCATAATTAGAAAATTATTATGTGCTTCTGCTTCTTCCGCACCAGTCGAGAAAATGTTCTCAACATTTGGTTTAGTCCATTCCAAACTCAGACATCGATTAGGAACGGAAAAATAAGTTTTTTTGTACAAGCACTACATTTAACCAAAATAAACATTGTTTAGATACAGTGGTATAATTTCTTTGACATAATAAACCATTAATTAAAACTCAAAGTTTTTATTTTCTCTCAGTTATAACTTATCAGAAATTTTGATTTCAATCATGATTTCAATTGAAAAAATCATATGATTCAAATCATGTATTTATATCAATTGATTGAAATCGTTCCAACCCTGGTTTTGGGTAGGTACAGGAAGTAAATCAGAACTAGGGCTGATTTTCATAATAGAAAAAAATGGGGTTTCTATTTGAAAAAAACAATATTTTCAATGTTTCTCATTCACTTCCTGGACCCTCTTTCTGCGCACCCTGTAAATTATTCAGAAGATGTGATTATGGTGACTGATCCGTTCAACCTTCACTATTTATGATTCAGTCACATGAAAATGGCGTTTGTTCGATATGCTCCATTTTTCACTTTTTCTAGAAAATCTCGAATGAGTCAAAAACGCTTTATTTTGGGTAAAGGGTATGATACACGTATTCGAATGAAAATCATGAGATGAATTCGAGAATTTTATAAAATACAGGGTGTCCTATTGAAAATAACAAAGATGACGTCATTCCGGGAGAAACCGAAAATTCCGGGAGAAACCAAAAGTGTCATAATAAAAAAATTATCAAATTGGATTTCCAATGTTTCCTTTACCGTCTCTACAAATTTCCAGAATCATGCTACTTTTAGTAATCTTTATATAGGACACGTTAACTCATGAAGATATACCCTGTATAGAAAGAAATGTGTTTGCAAATGATTAGAAAAACGGTAATTCCAAATTGCCACCTGTGATACAAACGATGTTGCCAAATATAGAAGTTACAGAATTGAAATATTTTGCAATCTTTATCTCGAATAAACTGTTATGATAATAATTGTAGTATCATTGAAACCCAGCTGGAATAACTTTCTGAGCAAAACATCGTGATCCACCCTGACAAATGCCGTAGCAAAATCAGTATAAATCACATCACAACATCATATCTATGTTCATTCAGAACGAAACTCTCTTCATCTGTATATATTACCAACCGGCTCACCAGGGATCGTTGGGGTACGGATCCGTGCTGGCTATTGTCGACAAGATTCTTCATTTGGTGCTATATTTTATTATTTGCTATAAGACCTCTGCTGATGCCGACAGTATACAGTGCTCGTCTAAAGTCCGTTTCCCCCTACTAATTTTTGAACCACCTGATATATCGCAACGAAATTTGGAGGGCTCAAATAAGAGATAAAAACCTACTTTTTCATGGAGAAATCACAGCTGAAAGTTTCAAAATGGCGGTAGAGCGCCATCTTCAATAATTTTTTTAAATGGAACACCCCGTATATTATTCCATTTTCGAAATCTGCTCATAATTTTCAACAGTTTTCTTCGAAACACTTTACTCCTAAATTCAATTGTTTTCGAAATATTAACGTTTGAAAAGTGATATGTTGCTTTCAATCAAGTTTGCATTGGAAAATATCGTTGTCGCGGTAACATCTTGTTTACTGTCAAACTGAAATGCTAACTGTCAAATAATCCGTTGAGCGCCAAAATCCTTTTATGAAAACTGTGGTCATGGCTCGTAGTTAAGACGATAAATTTGAAGCAGTTTTGATATTTGGAGAAGCTGAAAGAAATTATCATCTAGCAGTCCGTATGTTTAATGATAGATTTCCCGAGAATCCTATTTCGAGGTCATATTTGCCCAAACTTTTGAATAAGCTCCAAGCAACTGGTACGCTGAAAGATGCTCCAAGATCAGGAAGACCGCCTCTTTCAGAAGAAAAAAAAAGTAGAAATTGTTGCTGAAATGGTAATTAATCCGACTCAGTCGACGACTGCAGTTGCTGAATCCTGTGGAGTAAGTTAAAAAAATGTCCAAAGAGTCCTAAAAAAAGGAAAATTTCATCCCTATCAAATCAAAGGATAATCCAGACCGGAGGATTGAATTTTGTGAGTGGTTAACAAGAACAATTGAAGGAGAACGGGGCTTCCTAAAACAGCAGACGAATACTCGTTTTTTCTAAATGGAAAAGTCAACAAACAGAATGTACGATACTGGAGCGATACTGATCCGTATATTTTTAGAGAGATTTTCCTAAAACGGCGAATGTTTGGATGGGGATTTTGGGCAATCGCGTTATTAGACCGATTTTTATCAGAGGCAATCTTACAAGAGTTCTTTACAGAAATATTTTAGAAACTGAAATTGAACCTCGGATGAGACAAATTGTATTCAACAATCAGGAAGGGTTTGAAAATTGTGAAATCATATTTCAGCAGGATGGGGCACCTCCCCATTTCGATCGCATGGCTAGAGAGTTCCTCGATACAAACTTTCCTGGGCGATGGATAGGTCGCAGGGGAAGTACAGAACGCCCATCAAAATCTCCGGATCTTACACCTAGATTATTTCCTTTGGGGGTAACAGACTTTCATCAACGTGAGAGAAGCTATTTATAATAGGGCACTTTATTGTCAAGATTTGGGAGGGGGCCACATTGAACACTAGATGAAATAATTGTTGGGGTTGAATAAAAATGTTATTCAAAAATAAATTATAATTTTTCAGCTAACTAATTGGTTTTGATTGTGAATTTACAGAACACATTCGTAGGCTTCGAAATTTTTCGGTAAGCGGTACTGTTTATCCTTAATAAACTCTCTTCACGCCTCTTATTGGTCGAATTCATTGAAAGATTCAACTACAAATTAATAACAACGTTTAGTTAGCAAAATGTTTTACCGGAAGTGACCAAAATCCATACTTCATTTTAAACCGGAATGTCACTTTTCAAACGTTAATATTTCGAAAACAATTGAATTTAGGAGTAAAATGTATAGGGAAGAACTGTTGAGAATTATGATCAGATTTCGAAAATGGAATAATATACGAGGTGTTCTATTAAAAAAAAATATTGAAGATGGCGCTCAGCCGCCATTTTGAAACTTTTAGATGTGATTTTTTCATGAAAAAGTAGGTTTTCATCTCCCATTCAATCCCTCCAAATTTCGTTGCGATATACCAGCTGGTTCAAAAATTAGTAGGGGGGAAACGGACTTTGGACGAGCACTGTAGATATTGGTCGATAATCAGACACGTTTTCATAGCAGAGAACAGTCTTGATTGGTAGAGTCATTTCATTTTTTTTTTTCAGTTTGTTTATTGCGGAAAACTGAGAACAACCTATTGAGTTGAAGGCAAGTTTGAAGATTGAATTCTCTTATTTTTTTAATAAACATCTGCAGAAATTGGAAGCTACTGACAAAATCTACGAATATTTTCTATTTTACAAGCTTTTATTTAGTTTCAACGATGACTGTCAGTGGGTTTGTAATCAAATCTTAGAAAGTTAAATTTGGCCTACTTCTAGGTGAACGTGAAATTTGGCAGGTGTTCATAATTCCGGCGACAATGCATTATGGAATTTTTGATAGAGAAAAATCAAAATGAGGGCTCAAATATATCGGACGAGTTTTGTGATTATGGTTCGATTCTATTCAGAATTGGTATGTGGGGGTTGTCGGGACAGAGATCACGAATTTTTCGTCAAATTCAAGATGGCGGCTTCAATATGGCGACGAGTTCTGTGATTATGCCCGATTTCATACAACATTGGTGTGTTGAAGTTTTTGGGGTCCAACATCATGATGTTTTTGTCAAAATTCATGAATTCGAGATGGCGACGTGATTTGTTATTATGGCCCGATTTCATTCAAAATTGGTATGTAGGGTTCTTCGGGGTCGGAGATAATCACTTTCAGAATTCAACAAGATGACGGATTTCATGAAAGACTGAAAATGAATTGATGAAAATTATAAAAAAAAGAGAATAGCTTTTATACAAATGCACTAAAAAGGAAAAAAGCAGTTCTTTAATTGTTTGACTTAGGTTATTCTGTGAGTAGCAGATTCAAAAGTTTGCCGGGAATATGGAATAGGTATTATCATTTCCTTTTCACGGCATTTGTATAAAAGCTTGACTTTTTTCTAATAATTTTTTCCAATAATGCTGCATTGAAAGTATTTTGCAATCTCTAATTATCCAAGCTATGGAGGGAAAAAGTCCCTATGGGTGTAAAAAATATATTCTTCAAAACTACCAGTGACACAGTGTTGCATGACTCCTTTTTTTATAAACAAAATTTGCCGCTAAATTCAGCTCTTGTAGAAGACATGTTCAAAATTCTACCTGAGGTTTGAAGATGCTTTCCCAAGAAGTGATCTAACGGAAAAATACTCACGTAGGCCATTAGGGAAATGTTCCGAGAAAGACTCACCTGAAAGAGAACAATATCAAATTAGTATACAATATCAAATTAGTATGAATCATGAGAGATGAAGGCTTGTTCTGATTTACATTCAGATTTATGTACATATTATGCATTACCGCGAACCCCTCATCCTCTAATTAGTGGGTTGATTTAATCATCTTATCCCAGATTATCTGCGGGAAATTGTATGCCTCTGGATCATTATGCATGCATATATAAATGTATCATCCAGATCCGGAGATAGAGATTTGCCTGTAAATTGAGGTGTCTTGTTGGTTGGGATGTAATTCTGGTTCTGGTATCAGTGATATATTGTACAACTGGCATGGAATGATACCCTACCTCAATTTATGATTTTATTTTAGTTGTTCATATATTTTGAGTGTTGCTTAAAATCAAATATTTTATGTGGTTTCTAGTAGGGGGCCCCCCCAAACCAAACCTTTTTTAATTCCTTTATTATATGTATATTGATTATGTCTGCAAAAGGAAATTATTTTGTAGTCTACAGGGTGGCTCAAAAAAGTGTGACATATCAAAGTTGTGTTTTTATGAATGGAACACCCTGTATTTCGTCAAACTTTTGAATAGGTCAGAAAAAAATAATATGATTTTATATGAGGTACTATTTACCTTACTATAACCGTTCTCGAGTTATTGATTTTTTTATGAAAATGCTAGGTACAATTGGAAACTAAATAACATCGAAATGTATAGAAATCATCCCTTCGAATTCTGACCAAGCATGAAAGAGGTCTTGGGCTATTGATTTCGATAAAACCCGTTTCTCAATATTATACAGAATGTTCAAAAATCATTGTCACTTTTTTATAATTTCGGACAAAGATAACTCTGTTATTTCAAATAGAACACCCTTCATTTCATATTGGGGTTCCCTATACCTAACCTGAATAGTTTTTCAGATACTGGCTTTTTCAAATACCAGTTCTTATTTCAATGCATTCTTTGAATCAAGATAGCTTCGAAACGACATTTATTTGATTTGCTCACAGAATTCTCATTGACAGTTGTTATACTTCACTTCATCGAAAATATTTACTGTTCACCAAAATGAAGTTATCATTTACATTCATATTCTGACAATAGTTCATTAAACAGACTATACAATTTTTTTTTATTATTCAACTGAAACAACAACAAAATATGAAACACAAATGTATTTAATTCAAAGTAGGTCCTAAAATAGAAGAAAACGTGAAACTTGATGTTCTATTGGGTGTAGAGAATAATCCTCACAATACTTCACGATGAATTGCAGCAGACCTTGACATATCCCAAAGTTCTGTATTACGTATTCTAAAAGCAGAAAAGTACCATCCATACAAAGTACAGCTACATCAACAACTCAATGATGATGATCCCGATCGCCGTGTGGAGTTCTGTGAAATAATGCAGGATTTGTGTAACCGCAATCCACGTTTTATAAAACAAATTCTGTTTTCCGATGAGACTACGTTTTACCTAAATGGTTCAGTAAATCGTCAGAATTGCAGATATTGGAGTAGGGATAATCCTCACTGGATGATGGACGGGCATACTCAATACCCTCAGAAAGTCAATGTTTGGGCAGGGATAATAAACGACAGGATTATTGGCCCGTATTTTTTCGAAGGAAATCTCACAGGGGAGCGTGGCATTTTTTAAGAAATGAACTCATACCTAGCCTTGCCGATATTTTTCCAAACGCCAACAATCCTAACTCACCAAATGAAAGTATTTGGTTGCAACAAGATGGTGCACCCCCGCACTATGCACGATGTTCGCGAGTTTTTGAATAACTGTTTTCCTAGGAGGTGGATTGGTAGACGTAGACCGATAGAGTGGCCCCTAAGATCTCCAGATCTTACGCCCCTGGATTTTTTATTGTGGGGTTATTTGAAATCGAAGGTCTATGTAGATAGGCCGCGAAATCTACAAGAGTTGAAAAATCGAATTAGGATCGAAATTGATAGAATTACTCCGGAAGTTATTCACAATGTGCAAGAGGAATGTGTCCGTAGACTTGCTTATTGTCAAGAGACTGGTGGATGGCATTTCGAACATCTTATTCAACTGTTCTATTTTGTTGGATATAAAGTTATTCTCTTATTGAAATAAAATATTAATTTTTGTTCGCCCTGTAAAAAAATATCTAATTAATTATTATCATTGAATGCAGTATTGAAAGGCCTTCCAGATGAGGTATCAGAAGACATATATTCCAATTTAAAAGAATTACCGATTACGTCACCATGTCAAAACCAGTGACATAACCTCTTTAGAATATACATAAAAAAATCGGCATTTTAAAATAAAAATCGACCTATTTCAGGATTTCTGTTAAAAGTACATGGCTTGCGAAATATCGAATTTGTTTCATAATTTTGACGCGCACTGTATAAACCTGCTGGATAATAAGTCGATTATATTAGTGAAGAAGGTTTCAATTTCCATATTTGAGCAACACTAACTAGCTACGTAATAGTTCAGTTGAATGGAAGCCCACATTCCGTAAAATTATCATTCCCTTTCTATCAAAATAAGGTACCTTCACTCAAATAACGATGAATGATATTCTTTTAATCTCATTACCATGCAACTGAAACCACTTTCAACATCCAGTCCCAAGTTAACGGCTTAACCTTCCCCGAAACAATTAATGGCATAAGTTGGAAAAATAATCTTACTCACGTTGAAATGGCTTTCGTGGAATTAAACTTCAACAAAAGCTCAAACATTCATGAATTCATCTTTATATAAGCATCTCGAGTTGTTTTTATTCTGCTCCAAAATGTGAACAATTTCGAGAAGCTCAGGAACATAATTAATGAAATACTTTTTTTTAATGGAAAACTCTCATCCCCTTCCACCTGTCGGTATCCAGTTCAATGGACGTTCTTCACAAAATATATGTATACTCGGAGTCGGAGAATCAACAATATACTGACTTGTTCACGAGGATGAACGCGGCCCCATTGGGTCACCAAAGAGAAGTACAGGAAGAAAATAAACTGTAATAAATGACAACGAAAAGACTGCCATCGAAAAAATCATATACTCGTTTCACTTAAAGAAAAATAACTAAGGTAAATGTCCCAATTACCGACACGATAGCGTGTTCGTGAGAATGAAGAATACTTTTCGAACTCGAAGGAAATTTGTATGTGGTTGCAATTTCAGTTTCTGAATCTTGGTAGCTTCAATTTCAATGAACAGCCAAAGAAACTAATCATAAAATAGTGAAATAATGTTTAATTAAATAAATGGAGACACAAAGCAGATGTACCAATTTTCGACACCTGAAAAATATGAATAACCAATCGCCGACATGTATGAGGACCAATTTTCGACACTATATGAAATCGAAAACGGGCAACATTGCTATGTTTATATTTATATCTATTGTGAAATGAAACATTATGAAAAAGTTATATTCTGATCTATAATAAATAATATACAGTTTGAAAAAATTCACAAAAAATAAAAATAAAACAACTAAAATAAAAATCCTTGAATAAAGTTAAAAAAACGAAATGAAAATAATATTTGGTACAAAATCAATTTGGAGGAACTATTTCCCCCATTTTTGGTACTGGAACAGCCCTCTGGAAATTTTTTAAATGTGGAGGTGAATGAAAATTAAATATAACCAGTTAATGTTCCGACATTCGTGAAAGAATGGATAATAAAATCATCAAACTGAATTATAATCGAATGTCGATTGATGTTGAGGGAAAATTTCAATATTTTTTGAGCTGATTATCATAACTGAACCGAAATAATGATAATTAGTTTTCCATAAAATTGGTAATCAAAACTTATGTATTGAGTCTTAGTCACCGACAGAAGGTTACACCATTTATCGACATGAGTTGTACGTAGTATCGACAAGAAGATTTTTGTACTCCTATTTGATAATTTGACGGGAAACAGTATGTCGATAATTGGTACACAGAAAATTGTGGGTCTATTGAATATAACAACAAAACAATTATTTGGAGAAACATCAAATTTGAGTTTCTGTAAAAAATCATCTTGCGTGCCCCTTTTATTGACACTTATGTCGATATCTAGAACACAACCTGTTTCAGATGTACCAATTATCGACACCCTAATTTCTCATAAAATATGATATGAATAATAATTTTTCCCATACAACTGAAGGCAATGAACCATATAGAAGTATGTTCGTATTCAACATATACTTTACTGAAATTTTGTGAGTTTGAGGAAACAGGTGAAGGGTGGGCACTTACCAGATCAGCAAGGAAATCAATGTTCATTCGATGACGACTGACACTCCATTGATTAACAGCTGTTATTGTGGTGGGGATGCTCAGGAGAAATTGGTGGTATAACTTTAGATATTTTCAGGAAACTATAAACTAGAAACTTGTTGAATGGAATTTTTTATGAGAGTCCTCTTCATCTTGTTAAATAGAAAATAATTCGAAACTGTCGATAATTGGGACACTGTCGATAATTGGGACATTTACCTTACCTTGAACGAAAAATATCTGAGATGAAAAAGTATGATTTCATTCCCATGGGATGGAAGGAAGTGTGGAAAACTTCGGAGGAAATTAATTTTCGTTATGAAAGAATTCAAAACAGAGAATCACTTTCAATAGAGAAAGTCGGAATCATAATAATATCGTCGTAATAATAATAATAATAATATCGTCTTTATTGTTTGAAAATAAAAGTGGATAACAACTTTTTTAAAGTGTTGGCGACATTCGGCTACAGCCGTTCTTCCATGCAATCAACAATCATCTGCTGGCGATAACGATATTTGAGAGCAGTTAGATAGTTCCGAAGGGAAGACAGGAGTATCTATTATATGGACGGAACTTGGTTTAATGAAGGATATATACCGTTGGTAAATTATGGCTGGATGAAAATATAAAATGCGCGAGGAAAGCTTTCGTGGAATGAGAGCACCCTCGGGAAAAGGTAAAAGATTAGTAATTACTCACATTAGTAGCAAAAATGGATTTATCGATGGTGGCTCACTAGCATTTCAATCATACGGACTGGAGACTATCATAGAGACAGGAACGCTGATGTTTTTGAAGATAGTTCCCATTTCTCGTAAGTCTGTTCTAGTCTTGGATAGTACCAGCTACGACTCCAGAAAATACCGAATACCGAAAGAAGAACATCATCCGATAAGACCTGGTTTAACAGAAACTGCTCTAGAGCTGTGGCTTCCAAACAGGCAGTATACCATCGATGGCTAAAAAATCCGGGCCCTGAGATCAGAGCAGCATATGTCGAGGCTAGAGGCATATGCAAAGAGACAATAGAATGCTCAAAAGATGCCCACAATGCCAAAATAAGATCAAAACTTGCTGAATGTCCTAACGGATCCCGTTCATTTTGGTCTTTCGCCGAAGCTGTGGGAAGAAACTTCACTTCCAGCTCATTTCCTCCTCTAACCAAAGAAGATGGAACACTAGCAACGACTGCCCAGGAAAAAGCCAATATCTTTGCGCACTTATTTGCTGGAAATTCCACTCTGGATTCATCGGGAAAACAACCCCCGAACATTACACCTATTGACAGTCACATGCCCGAGATCACCTTTCGCCAACGTACTATCAGAAAGATTTTGCTGGGTCTCAACACCAACAAAGCCTGTGGATCTGACGGAATCCCGCCGATTGTTCTCAAGAAATGTGCCCCCGAACTAACACCTGTTCTTTGCAAGTTGTTCAACCATTCTTACAATTTGGGGGTATTTCCGTCCAATTGGAAAATTGCAAGAGTACAGCCAGTCCCTAAAAAAGGCAAAAAGGCCCTACCTAGCAACTACAGACCTATCGCACTGCTATCTATTATTTCAAAGGTCATGGAAGAAGCCATCAACATCGAGCTCATGAAATATCTGGAAGACTCAGGAATTGTCAACGATAGGCAATATGGCTTCCGCCATCAGAGATCAACTGGTGACCTGCTCGCTTACGTCTCACCTATATGGCAGCTATCTATTGAAAAGTATGGAGAAACTTTAGCTGTGGCATTAGATATCTCCAAGGCGTTCGATCGAGTTTGGCACCAGGGACTCCTCGCCAAGCTTCCGTCTTATGGCTTGCCCCCTCAGCTGTGTTCTCTGCTTGCTAGTTTTCTCTCAAACAGGTCTCTCCATGTAGTGGTCGATGGAGTTTCATCTGACACTCTACTCATAAATGCTGGTGTTCCGCAAGGATCTATTCTCGCACCAACACTATTTCTACTTCACGTCAACGACCTGTTGAAACCAACTTCATGTCCAGTACACAGCTTTGCCGATGATAGTACCCTCCATACCGCTTTCTCTTCCAGGGCCCCTATATCAGCCCGTGAAACCAGAAATGAACGAGGAAGAAATGTTAATCATATAAATATGGACAATTCTCGAGTGGGGATCTAATAACTTGGTAGAATTCAATGCAAACAAAACACAAGCTTGTCTTTTCTCTAGAAAAGCCGATCTCACTGTGCCTAACATAACTTTGTCAGGAGTAACCATACCACTGAAGTCATCCATATCGATGCTTGGTATTACTATCAGCAATAACCTTTCCTGGGAAAATCACGTGAGGTCCATTGCCAAAAGTGCATCCCAAAAACTTGGTTTTTTGTTTCGTGCCAAGAGCTATTTCACCCCCACTCAGCTGCTTATGATCTACAAGGCACAGATCCGACCTGTCCTGGAATACTGTTCCCATATTTGGAGCGCGGCACCTAAACATATCCTGAAGCTAGTGGATTCTGTCCAAAAAGGGGCAATTCGTCTCGTCGGTGATGCCTCGCTTACAAACTCGCTCACTTGTCTGGAACACAGTAGAAAAGTTGGCGATTTGTCTCTATTTTATAGATATTTTCATGGGCGATGCTCTTCTGAAATATCAACAATCGTTCCTGCTTTGGCAGTCTCTTCGAGATCAACCCGTCAAGTTCAGTCATCACACCCCTTCGTGGTCACTTTGGAGACCTGCAGAACATCACTTTCCAAAGACTCGTTCATCCAACGAACAGCAAGGCTTTGGAACTCATTGCCTAGGGAGGTGTTCCCCGAGGCATACAACCTCCAGAAATTTAAGAAGAACACCAACTCCTACCTTATTTTCCTTGGTTCCCACGATGTTCTCTGAACATTACAGGATATCCCTTTTCGTGGGAACCAGAACATAAAAAAAAAAAACAGAAAAAATACCAACGTCTTCTTGCAAAAAAAAAATACATTATTGATAGGCTTACTTCAAATAAGAAGCCATTCCACAAAGATATACTGAAAAAAGAGCTACCGAAGTTTGTAGAGTTGACTAAACCTCTTTATACGAAATTTGTTATCAACGATACTTCGCCTCTCGCCATATCACTGTGAATTAAACACCATAGAATTGGTGTGGGCGCGAGTGGAAGGGTTTGTAGCAAGATGGAATAAAGGCAGTGGATTGCGAAAAATGTGCGTCTTACATGTGATTGGAATAGAAGATAGAATGTGGGCAGCTGATAGCATGCTTGAAAATACTGTAGAACCCCTCATCATTTATCTGGACCCCAACGACGATAGTTCATCGTACTACTCGGAATATGATGGCTAAAATTCAAAAATTGAGTTTTTGTATTTTAAATAGTATATTTTTTTATAAAAATTAATGTTTATTCCAATTTATCTATTTTCACATTATTATTCCTTTTATATAAGTTTTTATCTACTCAATACAATAGCTCAATTATCTGCTTATATCTATAATTAAAATCATGTATAATAATTATTATACTTATTCTGATAAACTACCTGTAGTTACGCCGCTGTCACATGATTTTCATTCAGAAAACTCCTCTCTCTATTGTTATGCACATAAGCCATGCCTTTAGTTTTGACTTGAGCAGGGATGTGGAATTGATTGTTTTCAGCTGTCTCGGTAATAAATTATAAATTTTAGGTCCAAGATATATGTGGCTTCTTTGCCCTATTGTCTTCAACATACGAGGTACGTTCAAGGCATTTTCTTTATGTCTCAAGTCAAAACTGAAGGCATGTCTCATGAACAAACCCCAGATTGAAATACAGAACATTATTGACTTGAAAAATAATTAGAACTACAATAACTATTAAACAATTCTGTGAAGATAATTAGATGTAAGTTTATTGTACATATATATTTTCATACATTTCATATTTTAACACTTCACATTCAACATTTCACATTCTAATATTTCACATTTCAATACTTCCAAACCTTTAACCAAGATCTAAGAGACCCATTATAAGTGCTAATCCCATAATCTAATAATGGCCTTTGGTTCGGGGTGTGAAAGGGATTCCAGGTTCGGATTTGAAAATACTTAAATAATCTTGTATATTACTCTTTGAAAAATGTATAGCTCTGAAAATAGTACATCATTTTGAGAACTATAACATCTTCACAGACTGCCAGTATGGATTCCGAAAAGGTAGAAACACTGAAGTGGCAATACTAGATCTCAGCAACAAAATAACAACAACTTTTGGAAAACTAGAGTATACAGAAATAACCTTTTGTGATCTAAGCAAAGCATTTGATTGTGTATCACATGAAATTTTCTTGAAAAAATTAAAAATATGTAATTTTTCTGACAACAGTATGAAGCTGATCAACTCATACCTAGAAAATCGATTTCAGACTGTAAAAGTGGGTAATACTCTATCTTCTATCATATATACGTAAAAAAACTACCCTTGTCGCTAAAAGCAACCGTTTTCTAGATATTTGGACTTGAAAATTTCAAGTCGATTATTTGATAATCGATGCGTGTTGAAGTTATTACCATTATTTTGCATTTTTCACAAGAATGCTTAGGAAATGAATTTGACGTTTAAGTAAGTAGTTTTGGTTTTTTGTGGGGGGCGTAACCTATTCTATTTATTTTTATTCGTTTGAAATAGTTATTTTTGTATCAAAGGTGCAAAATCTGTATTTGTTTTAATAAAATTTGCAAGAAATATCAACATTTTATTTCAAGAAATTTTGAATATGTAGAATAAAATAAAGGAAACTAAATTGTATTCAAATAAATTGTTCAAAGTGTCCACCTTCACCAAAGAAAGAGGCATTCAGTCTTCTAGTCATCGAATCTCTTTAAAAAAATATTGGTGTTTCTTATTGTTTCACAGGCGTCCACTATTCGGTTTCTTAGATCTTCCTCGTTCGCCACTGGAGTTTTATAAACTAGTGACTTCAAATGACCCCGAAAATAAAAATCTAGCGGGTTCAGATCTGGGGACCTTGGTGCCCACGCCTGGTTAGGTTCTTCTACATCCCTATCGATCCATCGATTTCGATAGACAGTGTTAAGGAATTCACTGGCTACAACTCTAAAATGGGCCGGAGCCCCATCATGCATAAATCACATGCGAATACGGATTTCTAATAGTACATTCTGAAGTAGTCCCGGCAATTCATTTTCTAAAAACGGAAGAAAGAAAGGACCTATCAAGTAATTATCAATTATTGCCACCCATCCATTCATAGAAAATTGATACTGATAATGTCTTTCACTAACTGCGTGCGGATTTTCCAGAGCTCAAACATGGTTGTCATGAAAGTTTGTGATAACATTTCGGAAGAAGTTTGCCTCGTCCGTGAAGAGTACATATCTTAAAAATTGAGGATTTCCAGCCAATTTTCTCACTGACTGAGTGGTTTCGGATCCCACTATAAAAGGTAAGGTCCCCGTGATTTTAACTCGTACAAGTTTTCATTAACTTCTGAGGGTTGTTCAAACAACTAAGAAAGCGGGTGAAAACAATTTTACAATTTTTTTTACATAGTAATGCGTTGGGGAAAGTCTCGTGGCAAAAGAGCTTGTACCCTTTGAATATGGTATGGATAAAATTGTTGATCGTGGATAATTCTCCAAACTGTGGACTGAGTAGAATTGAGAGCTTCAGCAATAATTCTTGTACTTGTTTCTGGTTTAAAACAGATTCTTCCAATTATGGGGTTCGGACTGCTCGTGGTCTTCCAATAATATCACCTGCCCTCTTAAAGCTATCTGTTTCTGCCAAACGACGGTGGAGACTGGTAAATGTTGGAGCTAAAGGCAGTACTCGATTAGGAAATACGTCTTGCTTCGCGCGCATTGCCATCCGCAAGGCCATAAACGAAATGCATATCGGCTAAATGAGCATTATTGTTTGAAGAATCCATTTTTCCAAAATTAGTGTTTTTAAACTCACAGAAACTTCAACAAAACGTTTAACTGTCACATAGTATGTAATTACCAAAACTACTTACTCAAACGTCAAATTCATTTCCTAAGCATTCTTGTGAAAAATGCAAAATAATGGTGATAACTTCAACACACATCGATTATCAAATAATCGACTTGAAATTTCAAAGCCCAAATATCTAGAAAACGGTTTCTTATAGCGACTTGTAACAAGGGAAGCTTTTTTATGTAAATATTATAGAGGAATGGATTTTTTTACTGAAAAATGTGCTAGAAGTACGTCCAAGAAAGTTATGAATCTTCAAGAAAGAAAATGACAAGTAGGTGGCGCCCCCTACGAGTAAGAGCAATAATAACATCAGGTTCGAATTCGGCACCCTCAAAAAACCTCTCAATACCAATTTTCGTTCGATTAAGGTCAGTATTTCGAAAGTTATTTAAAAAAACGAAAATTAAAAATAAAACTTCAACACCCTGTATCTTGGAAACGAAGCGTTTTCGGACATATATTTATTTGGACAATTCATATTAGAATATTGTGAGGAATCACCTCCTGGAGTTTGTCAAAGTACTTTTGAATCACCCTGTATAGAAAAAAAGCTCATTGAGCTTGTACGCACCCTTGGGTCACCCTGTATTTACGACTACATTCATCGAATTCGCAAAGAAACTAAATGGGCAGCTGTACGGTTTGGGAACATTCCCCATTCATTTATAATAAAACATTACCGTTATTTTCGAGAATGTATTCCTTAATCCAACTGGGAGTCGGATCATTTTTATTGGAACACATTCACTGGTTCAACTTTCCACCTGTTGATTTGATTGCCAATGTTAAAAATATCGTTTTTCATTATCAGACTGTAACAACTCATGAAATTGCCATTCTGATCGCTTTTATTGCTACTCCCCAGGGATGTTGGTTCCACCATAAACGTTATCTATACTACATAGTTTCATGACCGTGGAAATTAACCATTGAAATGGGAAGAAATGATAATAAAACCTGACAAATATACAAATGTATCGCTCTTCAAGGGCTATATACGATAACATTAGTGATATTGTCAGATGTAATATCACAAGAGAGTGGGAATAAATTGAAAATAATTCGACAGATTTTCGAAAACTTTTGCCAGGCAATAGACACGAGAGCTCAACAGGCACGAGTGGCTATTGCCAAATCGCAACAAGTTTGAGAAAGAAATATGGAGAATTATTTTCTACTTTATCGAACTCTCGTGTGGTATTCTTTAGATTATTTTTTTATGTTACGATCTTAAACACATTTCCTCGAATAATGATACAATGTACTAAAGCGGTTTTGATTCATTTCTCACTTTTCATGCGGATTGATGACAGACGTCAAATAAAAAAAATATATGTATACAGGGTGGCCCACCACATTCGCCTCGGTATTTCTACGAGAAATGAAGAGAGTTAGGGAAAAACTTTTAGCACAGTTATATGTGGGTCCATGAGGAGCATATTCCAAAATTATTTTGAAATATATAGGGTGATCCCCAAAAAAATTACATACCAAAGTTATATTTTTTCTTATGGAACACCCTATATTTTTTTATATTTTTAGATACTATAGACAAAATAAAGGTGAGTTACTATTATATTTCCAATACTTAAACTGACGTTTCTGAGAAATTTTGAGAAATTTAAAAATACAGACCATAATTTGAAAATTGTTTTCACCCTGTAACGTGTAACGAGCTGCTCGTGATTAAATGTACTGCTTAGCTCGAAGGTTAAAGTTAACTACTACATGAAATTTTTAATGCAATATTATACAGAGTGGCGAAAAAAATTGCCTCAAAATTTGGACACACATTTAATTAAATAACTTCTTAAAGTTGAATGGAACACTCCGTATTTAGTGGCGTGATTTGATGCAGAATTAGATTCCCTTCAAAACTATATTAGAGTTCCCTATACCTATCTCTTCTGCTTTTTACACAAAAGGCGTTTTTATATTTTACTTATGAGTAATTTTTTTTATCTTAAAAATGAAACACACTGTATTTTAATGAAAAATTAAAAAGCTTTTAAAAAATTGGAATGTTAAAGTTTCGCTTGTTTCTTAGCAAATTAGACTTCATATTGAAATAAATACCAAAATTACAATATGGGGTCAATAAAAACATACATTTACGATTTCCTATAAAACCTATTATACTATTTTTTTAATAATAGTAGGCTCTGGCCTAGATGACGTTAATTATTATTATGAAACAAAAAGTATTTGACAGTGACACAACTTGTTAATCAAACCATTATCATTGTTTCAACTAGTTTAAAATTATTGTCTTTTTGAGCATTTATTAAAATAATAAACTATTTAAGATTCTTAATTTTTAAGATAAAAAAATTACTCATAAGTAAAATATAAAAACGCCTTTTGTGTAAAAAGCAGAAGAGATAGGTATAGGGAACCCTCATATAGTTTTGAAGGGAATCTAATTCTGCGTCAAATTACGCCACTAAATACGGGGTGTTCCATTCAACTTTAAGAAGTTATTTAATTAAATGTGTGTCCAAATTTTGAGGCAATTTTTTTCGCCACTCTGTATAATATTGCATTAAAAATTTCATGTAGTAGTTAACTTCAACCTTTGAGCTAAGCAGTACATTTAATCACGAGCAGCTCGTTACACGTTACAGGGTGAAAACAATTTTCAAATTATGGTCTGTATTTTTAAATTTCTCAAAATTTCTCAAAAACGGTCAGTTTTTAGTATGGGAAATATAATAGTAACTCGCCTTTATTTTGTCTATAGTATCTAAAAATATAAAAGAATATAGGGTGTTCCATAAGAAAAAATATAACTTTGGTATGTAATTTTTTTGGGGATCACCCTATATATTTCAAAATAATTTTGGAATATGCTCCTCATAGACCCACATATGATTGTGCTAAATGTTTTTCCCTACCTCTCTTCATTTCTCGTAGAAATACCGAGGCGAATGTGGTGGGCCACCCTGTATATGTATGGCTAGTACTTGAATGGGTGACCACCGGACAAAGAAGTTCCGCGTTAAATGCCCTAACAACTGTAGCGTAGTAGCATATTCGCAGCTGCAGGCGTCTTATCAATGAGCACGAGATGAGACGATAGATATGCCGTCCTTCGGAGGGGACGTTAAGATGGCGGTCCCGAGTTCATAGATGTTGAGCTCGTTAAAGAACCCTACCTCTGAAACAACAGAGGATTCGGCAAAATTTCCGGTTGGGAGGAGTGTGCTCACCGTTTAGCCTTGGTAGCAGAAATAGGCGGACGTTAAATAAAGCAGGAAAAAAAATTAAAAATATACTTTGTCAGACAATAAACAAAATACCCCAAACTATTCCGACGGCAATTTTCTAGGTAGAATATTCCCCCTATAATTATATTTTGATTGGCCAAAACGTACATAAATGATTTGAATTGAAAGTTATCATCCCCCAGTTGTGGTTCTTATCCCCCAGTTGTGGTTCAATTGAGCCGTGGGGAATAGGGCTTTTCAATAAGAAAATTTAAATTCATTATCTATGGACACTATCATACTCTTTTCAATTATATGTTTGTTACTAGGATAGTTCTCCCTTAAACTTAGATTCAATAACGATTATTTCAATTTGAGAATTTAGGAATCTTGTCTGGTCTTCTTTGGAATATTGAGACGTATATTCAATATATGATTAAATTGATCATCTTCAAATCTGGGTTTCGTATACCATGGATATTCTTTTCATGATTCTGATATCTCCATAGTTTTGTGTTCCATGTCAATCTACTTCAATGTTTACTTGTCAATCTTGCCATTTAGGTTTAGCTATCACACCTGAATAATGGCTTATAGAGAAATCGAAATGTAATTTCAAGTTTCATCCTGGTTAAGGATATGTTTTTCAACATGTTTTCATGTAACCTTATACAACACTCATTGAACATGAGAGATTTTATGATCTTTTTGGCTTCTTGTACACCTAACGAGTAAGTAACCTCACTTTTCAATTTTTTTTAAGTAAAACTTCTTTACGCACGCTTGACTTGGGGAGTAAGCTGGTGAATGCGTGACGAGAGCGTTACGAAAAGTGTGATCGGGCGAGGCGAACGGTCTCGACAAAGGTGAGTGCGTATCTCATACTAGTTGCTGGCGTCGTAGCGTCATATGAAGCGTTCCTTGTCTATTTTCTTCCTCTACTAATACGCGGCATTCTACTCTCGACATTGGGGCGCGTTTGATTCTCTGTCCTCTTCTTGCCTCTCTCTCTCTCTTTCTCTCTCTCTCTCTCTCTCTCTCTCTCTCTCTTTCTCCTTGTTACTCTTCCGTATTTCGGCCTCGCGTTTCTACAATTTACTTCAGCAAATTTTTAAAATAGGATAACATAAAATAGTTATACGTAAATAATAAAATACTTATTGATTGAATAGGTTCACCATTACAAATAATTGGTGACATCGTGATTGAACATGACAATAATCAAATGGAAGTTGATGATGAAAATCCCACTATAGATCATGTACAAAAACCGGGACAAATTATTGGAGTTAGGTAAATTAATTTTTATTTTATTTTTATAATCATTCATGACTCTAATAATAATTTACTTAATTTACCAAACCTAAAATGATGAAATTATAGGTTATTAGAAAATTAATATATGTATATACATGTATAAATTATACATATATACATATATAAACATATATATATATATATATATATATATATATATATATATATATATATATATATATGTATAAAATCATTTTTGACGTTTTCTGCTTTTCATATTTTCAATATTCATAATTTTGCATCAAGATCTTTCCTGGCATTTCATTGGCTATTGTGTTCAGATCTAATTTCATATACAAAATACATTTTGTTGTCTGCTTGTGCTCGAAAATATATTAGTAAATTTTGATTTCTATAATTTTATAAGTTATGCCAGTTGCTTGTAATGTTGAAAACATGTTTATTTCAAACATAGGTATCGACTAATATTATATAAGGTTCCAGAAAAAACGGTAGAATCTTCAGAAAAACTGTAAAATAATATAGCATAAATTACTAAATATGAATTATTTTTTTTATGTGCTTTTTCAATGTTTAATTTTAATTTTAACTCTTTGAACATCTATCACGTACTTCTAAACATAACAATATACATATATATATATATATATATATATATATATATATTGTTATGTTATGAAAAACCAGGTATATATTTTGAAAAGAAAAAACCCATAAAAAGAATAATTAATAAATAGCTATTAGTTTCAAGAGATTGTTTTGACATAATTTTGGAAGTTCTATTTATTTGTAAGCCTATGTATAATATGGATAGATAAAAATGTCAAAATACTATAACACAATCAATTTCATACACTGTCATAATGATTATAACCCATAATTGGTAAAAAGACAACAAAAAGTCTAGTTTTACAAAATTTTCATGAATAAAAAGTGATCAACACATTTATAAATTTGAAACATACAGTATATGAAATAGTAGATAACTAAAAGTAGCCAATGGTAGAACAGCAAACTTCTTGATGAGATTAGCCAATCAGGGAATAGATGGTAATATGGAAAATTGGAAATTGTGAGAGAATAACAACGAAGTGATGTCATAAGCAATTATTATTGAAATATGTACATAGTTATAAGAATGGGAAAATAGTTGTATATATAAATTATACAGTGCTAGTCAAAAGTCCCCTCCCCCCTCGTATCTTTTGAACGGGTATACTTATAATAATGAAATTTGGAGGGTGGAAATAAACGGATGTAGGCTTCTTAACTGGTCATAACAGGTGACGCAATAGTCATAAATGACGTCACAAGGCCACTGTGACCAATAATTTTAAATGGGGCCCTATGGCAAGTGACAGTTCGTTTGAAAGGTATTGACAATACCTATTCATAGAAAAATCGAATTTAAACGGTTTTCTTCACATAAAGGATTCAATATAAAATTGAACCAGAGAAAGGTAGATCTCAGGTGAAAACAATCTTTCCTGGCAATAGAGACGTTGAATGATATTCACCTGAAATAGCATACTTCCATAAATATCATGGAATTGAATGCAAATGTTTCTTTCGATAAGCTCGATTATGTTTATTTAGTCGTCACTAAATCCGCATACCGTTCAGTCTTGGCCTCATCAGTACGGTATCAACCAGCCAAAGTCAAGAACTTGCTGAAGTGAGACAACGTAAAAACATCATCGATCTTGTACACTATGGTGCCGGAAAGATAAACTTTAACTGGCGGTACCTGTGACGAAGAACTCCGAATCTCTCGATAGTTTCTAATAGATTCTTCAGGATGAGCGTCAGCAAGTGAGATAAGTGCCATGTAAGTGGAATGAATAGAAAAATCGAATTTAAACGGTTTTCATTCATAAAGGATTCAATATAAATTGAACCAGAAAGGTAGATCTCAGGTGAACAACTACTTTCCTGGAAATACGCAGAACGTTGAATGATATTCACCTGAAAATCCATGCATACTTCCATAAAATATCAATGGACATTGAATGCAAATGTTTTTCTGATAAGCTCGATTATGTTTAATTTAAGTCGTGTTCACCTAACAATCCGCATACCGGTTTCAGGCTTCTTGGCCCTCATCAGTACGGAGTAGTCAACCAGCCAAAAGTCCAAAGAACTCTGGCTGAAGTGAGACACAACGTAAACAAACCATCATCGATCTTGTAACACCTATAGGTACGCCGGAAAAGATAAACAGAGTTCTTTGGACTTTTGGCTGGTTGACTACTCCGTACTGATGAGGGCCAAGAAGCCTGAAACCGGTATGCGGATTGTTAGGTGAACACGACTTAAATTAAACATAATCGAGCTTATCAGAAAGAAACATTTGCATTCAATGTCCATTGATATTTTATGGAAGTATGCATGGATTTTCAGGTGAATATCATTCAACGTTCTGCGTGGTATTTGCCAGGAAAGTAGTTGTTTTCACCTGAGATCTACCTTTCTGGTTCAATTTTATATTGAATCCTTTATGTGAAGAAAACCGTTTAAATTCGATTTTTCTATTCATTCCACTTCACATGGCACTTATCTCTCACTATATGCTAGACGGGCTTGCCACCCTACTGAGAAGGAATCTTTATTAGAAACCTATCGAGGTGGGAGATTTTCGGAGTGTTTCTTTCGTCACAGGTACCGCCAGTTAAAGTTTATCTTTCCGGCGTACCTATAGGTGTTACAAGATCGATGATGGTTTGTTTACGTTGTGTCTCACTTCAGCCAGAGTTCTTTGACTTTGGCTGGTTGACTACCCGTACTGATGAGGGCCAAGAAGCCTGAAACCGGTATGCGGATTGTTAGGTGAACACGACTTAAATTAAACATAATCGAGCTTTATCAGAAAGAAACATTTGCATTCAATGTCCATTGATATTTTATGGAAGTATGCATGGATTTTCAGGTGAATATCATTCAACGTTCTGCGTGGTATTTGCCAGGAAAGTAGTTGTTTTTCACCTGAGATCTACCTTCTCTGGTTCAATTTTATATTGAATCCTTTATGTGAAGAAACCGTTTAAATTCGATTTTTCTATTCATTCCACTTCACATGGCACTTATCTCTCACTATATGCTAGACGGGCTTGCACTCCTACTGAGAAGGAATCTTTATTAGAAACCTATCGAGGTGGAGATTTTCGGAGTGTTTCTTTCTGTCACTAGGTACCGCCAGTTAAAGTTTATCTTTTCCGGCGTACCTATAGGTGTTACAAGATCGATGATGGTTTGTTTACGTTGTGTCTCACTTCAGCCAGAGTTCTTTGGACTTTTGGCTGGTTGACTACTCCGTACTGATGAGGGCCAAGAAGCCTGAAACCGGTATGCGGATTGTTAGGTGAACACGACTTAAATTAAACATAATCGAGCTTATCAGAAAGAAACATTTGCATTCAATGTCCATTGATATTTTATGGAAGTATGCATGGATTTTCAGGTGAATATCATTCAACGTTCTGCGTGGTATTTGCCAGGAAAGTAGTTGTTTTTCACCTGAGATCTACCTTTCTCTGGTTCAATTTTATATTGAATCCTTTATGTGAAGAAAACCGTTTAAATTCGATTTTTCTATTCATTCCACTTCACATGGCACTTATCTCTCACTATATGCTAGACGGGCTTGCCATCCTACTGAGAAGGAATCTTTATTAGAAACCTATCGAGGTGGGAGATTTTCGAGTGTTTCTTTCTGTCACTAGGTACCGCCAGTTAAAGTTTATCTTTTCCGGCGTACCTATAGGTGTTACAAGATCGATGATGGTTTGTTTACGTTGTGTCTCACTTCAGCCAGAGTTCTTGGACTTTTGGCTGGTTGACTACTCCGTACTGATGAGGGCCAAGAAGCCTGAAACCGGTATGCGGATTGTTAGGTGAACACGACTTAAATTAAACATAATCGAGCTTATCAGAAAGAAACATTTGCATTCAATGTCCATTGATATTTTATGGAAGTATGCATGGATTTTCAGGTGAATATCATTCAACGTTCTGCGTGGTATTTGCCAGGAAAGTAGTTGTTTTTCACCTGAGATCTACCTTTCTCTGGTTCAATTTTATATTGAATCCTTTATGTGAAGAAAACCGTTTAAATTCGATTTTTCTATTCATTCCACTTCACATGGCACTTATCTCTCACTATTGCTAGACGGGCTTGCCACTCCTACTGAGAAGGAATCTTTATTAGAAACCTATCGAGGTGGGAGATTTTCGAGTGTTTCTTTCTGTCACTAGGTACCGCCAGTTAAAGTTTATCTTTTCCGGCGTACCTATAGGTGTTACAAGATCGATGATGGTTTGTTTACGTTGTGTCTCACTTCAGCCAGAGTTCTTTGGACTTTTGGCTGGTTGACTACTCCGTACTGATGAGGGCCAAGAAGCCTGAAACCGGTATGCGGATTGTTAGGTGAACACGACTTAAATTAAACATAATCGAGCTTATCAGAAAGAAACATTTGCATTCAATGTCCATTGATATTTTATGGAAGTATGCATGGATTTTCAGGTGAATATCATTCAACGTTCTGCGTGGTATTTGCCAGGAAAGTAGTTGTTTTTCACCTGAGATCTACCTTTCTCTGGTTCAATTTTATATTGAATCCTTTATGTGAAGAAAACCGTTTAAATTCGATTTTTCTATTCATTCCACTTCACATGGCACTTATCTCTCAATACCTATTCAGTCATACCAATTTTGTTTGGGTTTCGGCTGATTTTGATTGATAAATTGAAGAAATACGAAAATTATAGTTTCGCATTTAATTAATAAAGATTTTAAAGTACGCCTCTGGTTAATTGTCAAAAAGGTTGACGTTTTTGAATTCTCTACTTGTCAAAAGTGTTTATACCTTGAAAATTTACCTAAGCTATTGTTTAACGAGACGTTTAAGTGTTTACATAGGCAAAATGGTACGTACTGTAGTCGACAAAGTAGCAGCTATCTTAATAATTGGTGAATGTAGAAACAATTTCCATGCAGCGGAACGACTGTTTAATGAGAGGTACCGCGATCGCCCTATATCGAGGGTTTATTTGAGGGAGCTTCTTCGGAAGTTTGAAGCATCAGGTAGTGTTCAAGATGCCAAACGATCTGGTCGACCAACAATTAGTGATGACAAAAAAATTGACATAATTGGAGAAATGGTAGTAAACCCTACTTCTTCCACAGCCCAAGTTGCGTCTATCTGTGAAGTCAGTCGGAGGACAGTACATAGGGTGTTGGCTAAAAACAAATTTCATCCATACAAATTAAAAATGGTGCACCAACTTTCAGATGATGACCCCGACCGAAGACTAGAATTCTGTGAAACTATGTCCAATAAAATGAACCAACAACCAGGCTACATACAGACAATTTGTTTTAGTGACGAAAGTACTTTCTTTCTCAATGGAAATGTTAACACTCAAAATGTGAGGTATTGGAGTGACACAAATCCTCACATCTTTCGTGAAAAACATACTCAATTTCCAGAAAAAGTAAATGTTTGGGCAGGTATTTTGGGAAACCACATAGTTGGGCCTCTTTTTCTCAATGCTTACTTAACCGGTGAATTGTATCGGGAGATGTTACAAAATGATATTGAGTCGTTAATTCTTGAAATTCTAGAAGATAATCCAGATGAATTCGACAACTTGGAAATAACGTTTCAACAAGATGGTGCTCCTGCACACTATTACGGTGCAGTAAGACGTTACCTAGATGAAGAATATCGTGGTAGATGGATTGGACGACGAGGTTCGATCGAATGGCCAGCTCGGTCACCGGACCTTACACCATTAGATTTTTTCTATGGGGGTACTTGAAATCTAAGGTTTACGCTACAGCACCTGACAGTATTGCCATTCTGAAACAACGAATTGTTGAAGAATGTAGGGCAATTTCCGCTGACACACTGGGACGAGTACGACAAGAGTTTAGCAATAGGATGCATTACTGCCAGGAAGTAGATGGAGCACATTTTGAACACTTATTATAAGAACTGGTTCTTAAATCTTTATTAATTAAATGCGAAACTATAATTTTCGTATTTCTTCAATTTATCAATCAAAATCAGCCGAAACCCAAACAAAATTGGTATGACTGAATAGGTATTTTCAATACCTTTCAAACGAGCTGTCACTTGCCATAGGGTCCCATTTAAAATTATTGGTCACAGTGGCCTTGTGACGTCATTTATGACTATTGCGTCACCTGTTATGACCAGTTGAGAAGCCTACATCCGTTTATTTCCACCCTCCAAATTTCATTATTATAAGTATACCCGTTCAAAAGATACGAGGGGGGGAGGGGACTTTTGACTAGCACTGTATAAGATGAACCCAAACAGTGAAATGTGACAATTTGGTGCGCGAATTCAAACATTCAAATGGAAAAGAAGAGGGAAAATTGGTATCCAAGGGAGCAACAAACAAAGCCACGAGGAGATCGAAAAAAATGAATTTAGAAGGATATAGAACGCAACATTTTGGGAGAAAGAAAAAATGAAACAATTCCAACATTAGAAGAGAAAAACCAATATTACCTTAATTATACAACATATCCAAGTGTCCAAAGCTGAATTCTGTATATGTATGGTTCCTGATTTATGGTATTGGAGTTCCTGATAGAGCTTGGAGTGAGAAAGGATCCAGTTTCAGGGCATATCTTGAACACTGACATCTCCAGCAGGTATAAAAACTTTAATAGTGCACATCCGGTCCATGAACAATATCACAAATAACGTATCTCACATCTGAAGAACTTTATTTCACTTTATTTTGAACCATAAAAGAAAAATTCACTCTCAAGGAAAAAGTGAGGTTCTGTCTAGCTATCCATGATTTGATTTCAATGATTACCCGTGGATATTTGTAGATTCACATTAGTATAAGTTATTTCTCGTAGGCCAGGTAAAATTAAGTCTTCCTGAATGAAGGAAATAATTGCTTTTTGATACTTTGTTGTTTATTTTCCCACAATGATCAACTATCATAACAATGACCATTGAATAAACTGAAATTAGACAGCTATGGCTAGTGGCTCTATTGCCTGAACCGGCTATCTGAGGTAAGAGGCGTACCAACTGTTGCTCAGCCGTGGTGAGAAAAGTTATAACAATTGGCAGCAGCGTGACGAGAGAACAGTGACGTTCGCTAGCAATTATTATTACAGCATACAATACAAATACAGGGCGAAAATATCTATCTATATAATATCAATTTGGCTCACAAAGAAGAGCGAAAACTATTGGCTATTTTCATCATATATCAACAACTATTATTATTCAATTCATCATTACAGTACAAAATGGCACCCAAAACGTGGGGCGATATAATAACAAAATAATTTGTTATTTTATCAACATAATATATATATATATATATTTATATATATATATAAATATATATAGAGAATGAGATAAATCTGTTACGAATCCAAGAGAGCCCACCATCCGCCTACAGCCTGTTTCATGGTTTCCCAATCATCAGGACGGCTTGTGGTCTCTTTCAAATTCGTATCAAATATCTCGTACCTATCGGCAAGTACAAAAATGTGAAAAGCATCACATTATAGATAGTGACACCTAAAATCTGTGCGGTGAAGCTCAGACCTGTTATCGATAACAGGTCTAAGCTTCACCGCACAGATTATAGGTGTCACTATCTATAATTTTATGCTTTTCACACACACACATATATATATATATATAGATGGAGCCAGAGAAGTTTTACTTCAGTCGTGTGGTCTAAGGCACACTCGTTTTTTTTAATTATTTGAAATTTCTTTATTAATATTTTTCACTTTACTACGATTTTAATAAATTATTTTTTGCACGAAATACCAATTATTTTCCTGGATTATATCGATACGTGCACACAATCAAACTTTTCACTTTCACTTTATTGATGATTTGTCTATTACTTTCGTTATAGGCATATTATTTTCTTGAAGATTTGCTAACAAGTAGAGTGCAGATGCTTCCGGTATGACAAATATTTTCACTCATGAAATCGATAGAAGTGACATGCAAGTTTAAACCAACTCCTTATATCAAAGGATTGGTTCGATTTCATACATAATGAAGTGATGACAAAATGGCCTCATTTGCTGCCTTATAGTATCACTGGAGTAGTCACGGATGACCCCATTATAATATAAAGCCCATTATCTCCCGAAGTATCGATTTCCTGACATTCTTCTTATTAATGAAAATGAAACCGACGGCATAGACTATTCCTAAACTCATTTAGTACTGATCAATTGATAATTGAAGAACAGGGATTCGTTGACGTTTAATGGAGTTAGTTATCCCTACAAAGTTTGAGTTCATTTCCAATAATCTATGGTAAGTGGTTTTTGATGGTATCAGGATGGAAACTTCAATTGACTTCTGCGCTGGAATCGTTTTCCATAATAAAGGTGATTCGTTGAATCTTTTATATCTAAGTGTTTTTGTTCGCTGTAAACATACATTTTTATCAAATCAACGAAGAAATCGTCATATATTTGGGATATGTTTTTGATTTCTCTCATTCTCCACCTTCAGATCTACAGGTAATCCGGAAGTGATGACAATTTTATTGAAATGGAAGGGGCTAGTGTTTCCAGTTTCCAGTTTATACCTTCATTTATAAACAATATATAGCTCTATATCTCGCCAAATACTGATTATAAAAATACAAAGCAATTCTCTTGAAGTTTGTTACTCAAAAATAAAAAATCATATTGATTTTTTTCTTCAATTTTGGATTGACGTCAGCCAATACTCGATTAAAGTCCATATGACGAAGTATATTTTATTTTTTTCATTTTAATAATATTAGTGATCCAATATAAATATATAATATTCGGATGGTTTGTCAGGATTTGTATCAGTTTGGTTGGAGAAAAGCTATTTGTTCTTTGCCAACGTTTCGAATTCTATTAAATATATCCTCATGTTCAGAAACAGGAGAAAGAACAATAAAAATCAAGCCACAAGAATGGAAATATTTCCAGTGAACCAAAATATCAAAAAGGGGGATTCACCAAAAATTATTTCTTCCGAGTTTTATGAAAATAAAACTTACATACATTATAAATACATGAAAATAACTTTCTTGCGACAACATTCTTCCACATTGAATACGAAATAAATGAATACTGGGGTAAAATTCAAAAAATATCCGTGAAACATTTATCAATGGAAAAAAACAATTGTAAAAAAAATTATGATAAAAAAATTATTAAAAAAAAAATCAAGACACCAATAAATATTCAACTAAATTCATAATCTCCGACCCCAAAAACCCCCACATAACAATTTTGAATGGAATCGGACCATAATCGCAAAACTCGTCGCCATCTTGGAGCCGCCATCTTGAATTCATCAATTTTGACAAAAAATTCGTGATCCCTGTCCCCGGAAACCCCCACATACCAATTTTGAAACGAACCATAATCACAGAACTCATCCGCTGGAGCCGCCATTTTGTTTTTTCTCTATCAAAAATTCCATTATGCATTGTCACCGGCAAGATAAAGTCCCATTTCGATTTCAATCTTTCTATGTCTCTTCTGGTATTGACGCTGTCTTGGTGAAGAATTTCGAAGTATTTTTGAGGTGAAGGGTTTTTCATCAAGGATGATGGGGGTTGGTGAAATAAAAACTATGACCATTTTCTTCAGTATGTTCTACTAGAGCAGTGGGATTTTAGTCCCTATCGTGTTCAGACATGCGTTTTTTCAAATATCGGCCTATTTGACCAATGTAGCATTTAGTCCAATTGTTATAGTTAACTTTATAGACGTTCGATTGTAGATCAGTGGGGGTTTTTACCAACGGTGTCGTATGAGAATGCAAATTTGGAATTTTCACGAGATTTGTGTCTTGAAAAGCTAAGGTATCATTATTTTCTTATTTTCTAAAGTAATTTTCAATTGGAAATTCTGGATCACGTCCAGAAGTTCAGATCTATCATTTTTATGGATTGTTGTGAAAATGTGAAAACTTAGTTTGACTAAGCTTTGATGATCAGCGCAGATAGGTGATATGCAATTACCCATTCCTAAACCGTATATCTGTTTGTGAAAAATTCCATTGTAAGTGAAATAACCTATATCTTTACAGAATTCAAAGAATTCGATGAAAGTATCTGAGCAGCAACTCAGAAATTTTATTATAATAACGTACGTATGTGATTATTATGTTATTATTGTTTTTTTAATTCTTTTGGCTTTAATGAATGATTCTATTTTTCTGGTAAATTATGAGATTGAAATTTTACTATTGTAAGAAATAATGGAAGAGCTCATGTCTTAGTCATTTAGAAATTTTCTTTACTTTCATCAAAATAATACTCATAAAAGTTGTTGAATTTATTATAAGTGAAATATTTCTCTATATGGTGGTTACTGGAAGTCATCCATCAATCTTCGATGGGAGACTGAAAAATAATCTATTATCGGTTTAGAGTTTAATTGTTTGTTTAAGTCGGACATTGTGTTAAGATTTCTTCACACAGTTAAGTGTTATGGTCTAATTGCCGTTGTGCTGAAATAACAAGAATTATTCTGGGAAAGACTTCATCTAGAAAAATCACGCAATGATCAATAGTTAATAGGATTTGAAAATGCAAAACTACCTCTCAAATGGAAGACCAATCAGGGATTTTAAAATGGGACTACGCCTTGACGCTAACTTGGAGCGGAAAAAATGAGATGAAATTGAGGAATTCGATCTGCGGGCAGTGGTTCGGTGGAAAATGTTTGGTAACAGATTCGGGTTTTTTTTATACGACGGTGGGGAATAATATTTTGTTTGACAAACATTTTGAAGCGTCGAGGGATATTTATATGAAATTTCGGGATAAAGTGAGTTTTTCGTGAGTCAAAATGGGTGGTGTTTAAGTATGGGATTTTTATTGTATTGTTAGATCGAAAGGGAATATATACGAGTGTCCATGATACATGGAACAACCATTTGGAAAAATTGGTTATGGAGGCAACAATTATTCTACGCCAATGCACAAAAAATTTTATTAAAATTAGGGAATTATCGGTAAAAATAAAATATGAGGGTTTAACGGGAAATAAGGATTTCATTAGTTTTGAAAATAAAAGTATGACCTCTTTTATTGAAATAAATTTAGTGTTGATCGATTTTTTCAAATTTATGGTTTCAATCTTTGGTTGAAGCTAGATATGATTTTATTTGTTCATTTTATTATATTGCTATTGTTTTTCGATGATTTTTTTTAACGATGTTATTTTTTTATGCCTTTATTCAATAAAAGTATTGAAGTTATTCCGTGTATTATTTGGAAATATATGGTACAGCAAAAGGTAAATTGAATCCAATGTAAAAGTCATCTCATTTGAGAAGAAAAGTATATATATTTTTTCATATTTGGAAAAAATTTATTTGAGGAAAAAAATACTATTCGATTCATTGGAAAAGGAAAGTTGTTCGAAAGAAGACCTCGCATGTTAATCAGAGGCCAGAATTATTGTTCTGAAGGACAGGTGACTAAAATTAATCAGTGCCTCACAAGAATTTTTCAAAATCTGGTAAATTAAATTATTTTCAAAATTTGTGGAATGTGTCGAAAAATCTATTTTGGGCCATTCCACTGGTGACAGCTGCCCGTATAATATTTAAAATATAATATGTATTCTTTTGGTCTTATTAGAAACGAAAAAGCTACATAGTGTGACTATATGGAACATCAGAGAAAGATAGTGTTAGTAAATATGAATTATTTATTTTTGTTTGAATGTACGGTATATATTGACTACTTTTACACCGGTACAACTGGTCACATCTGCACAATAGTTTTTTTTAATTGATTTTTTTCTTGAAAAAATTAAGATAAAAATGTCAATTGACCTCTTTCACACGTACGTAACGCACGTAATGGAATTCTTAACGTAAATCAGATTGCTCTTTACACTTCTACTAATTTCAATCTCATTACGGTTGACATCCCGCTGAATGTTCTAGAATCCAGAATGGTGGTTCAAATACCCAACAGTTGATGGCATCAGTTTGAATCGGTCTAGAATCACAGGATTGGAAGGGATTAATCTCACGCTGGAATGGCTTCCGTGGAATTACACTTCAAAGAAAGAATAAACATTCACCAGTGCCCTTTTTTATAACAATCGGGTTGTTTTTATCCCGGTTCATTCTCCAAAGGCTCGTTTATACACTCAAAACGTATAAACACCCTGGCGATCGTTTTCGATTCCTATTCTCTTCTTTGGATTGGGTCATTTCTATATCTGGTACGTATGAGGAATATTTTCGCATGGATTGGAGATTTAATTCAAATAATGGAAAACAAACTTTTTATTTCATTTGGATGTTTATTGTAGTCCAAGGGTTGTTAATGTTCAGTTTTTTTGTGTCTCATTCGTGTTCAGGTAACCTTGTAATTAAATAACGTTTTGTTTGTCCCACATAGCATCTTGGACAGTTGTCACACTTAATTTGGTATACCACATTTAATGTAATGTGTAAGGGGTTTTTTTGTTTTTTGGTGTGAAAATAAATGTCTTCCAATGGTTTTTTTATTTTCAAACTATTTTTGAATGTTCATCTTTCAGAACTGCGGCAAGTCTTTCTGAAAGGTTTTCTTTATGTTTTGTGTTATTTTATTTTTGTTTTAGTTTTTGTTTTTGTTTTTTAGTACAAGAAATTTTTTCATTATTTCTAGATTTTCATGATGGTATTCTGAATTGGAAATTGCAAGTGCTCTTGTTTTTAGATTTTTTATGATGTTAATTTTTTGTCCGAAATTATGTTGTCAGTAGTAATTTGAAAATGTTTCCGAGAAAGTGGGTTTGTGGTACCAATCAACTTTTAGGACATTGTCTGATGTTTCAATGATTTTGGTATCTAGAAATGGTAAAGAACTGTTTTCTTCTTTTTCTGAAGTGAATTTCAATTTATGCTGAACATTTTGGTAAGTGTTTCATGTAATTTATCTTTTGGAATTGCTGTGACAATGTCATCAACAAATCTTTCGAAGAAAGAACTACAAATGATATTTTTGTATGCATTGTTGTTGAAGTTCAGACATGAGGTTGAGTGGAAGAGTAAGTTTCGTGAAGATTGACCTTCGTCTTTTATTTTCAATCAATATATATATATATATATATATATATATATATATCTATATATATTATCGCAACCATTGTAAGAGTTTTTTATAATCCTTCCGTTCGAAAGAAATAAAGACGTTTATTATTATTATTATTATTATAACTAGGTCAGCGCAAATAGGCGACATGCAATATCCCATTCCCAAACCATACGTTTGTTTGTAGAAAAAAACATTGTGGTTGAATAATTAGAATCAACGAAATGAAAGTGAATTCGAAAAAAAAATTCCACCATTTTCTGATTCTATTCTCCGTGAGATCTAGCGCGCTTGAAAATAGAAACAGCATTGCAAGAGATTTCTTTTCACCCCAAAAACAAAAACCTCCTAGACATTACATCAAATGTGGTATACCAAATTAAGTGTGACACTGTCCAAAATGCTATGTAGGACAAACAAAACGTTATTTAAAAACAAGATTAGCTGAACACGAAAAAGGCACAAAAAACTAAACATTAACAACTGTTTCGCCGCTGGACATACACAGGGGGTTATAATTGAAACCCTCTGTAACGCCACTGGTCTATTATGGAAAATATTTCCTATAACTAACCTACGACGCTAACGACGCCTCAAATATAGAATTTTTATACTCGATTAGTCCTTTTTTGTAAAGTTGCTCGCAAAGTCACAACTTTGATGGGCAGATAGCATCAGTTATTTGAGAAAATAACTGAACCAAAGTTATTGAACGCGAGCGGCTAGGTTCAACATCTTCTTTCTAACTACCCGGAGGAACATGGGGTGTTTATTTGAGAAGTACTACCGTTTAGAAGGATTCGAAAAGTATTCATAAAAAAATAAAATAAAAATGCACTCATAAAATGTTAGAATGTACATATATATTTAATAAAAATTGACACAATTATTTCATTCGTTCTATGGACGAATGATATGAAACAATATTCATACAACGAAAACGAGTGTAGCTTATTGGCAGTTAATTTTACAGTTGGCTACAAAATCGAAATAGATTTACTAAAAACAATCTTGACATCAATTGTCACAAAAGGCTAGAAATAATTCTCTGTTGAGATCTTTGTTAACTTGAAACTTTGGAGATACTTTTACAGACACATGCACATTACAAAAGGTTGGGTTTGCCATACACATAAATACAGAAAACAAACATTGGACTCACCCTGTTTCACACTTATTCACTGGGGTAGGTTTTTAAACGACAATTAGTTTTGATTTAATTATTATTTCGATTAATTCCGCGTCAATTGGTTATTTTATTTCATTCGCCCGGTATATTCGTATAGCACGATATGGGTGTGGTTTTTTCTAAGAGATCGTGAACTATCGAATTGCGGACTCCTATCGTTGTCCTATCTCTGTTTTTCACTTGGAGCGTTCAATATTTGGTTTGCAGGTGCTTAGTTTAATGTTTTCTGACGTTCACTACATTGATTGGAAACTCTCATCATTATTGTACGATACTGTGATTTGATGGACTTCTGAACCTCACTTTTGAGAGAAACATATTACCGGAGTAACGACTATGATATGACTGGCTTTGCTACTGTTTTAACACTGAATGACTATCTCGTGAATGACTGAATTATAACCTCATCTCTGAACGTACTTGCTTGACTGCTAAACACCGAATGAATTATTCTACTGCATGCGATTCCTGCTTTTATACTATTCAACCCTATCCCGATTTATACGTGGATTTCATTCCCACACTCGTTATCTCTAACTTGTCCGAAGCTCAATAATTAATAGTTTTGTTTCTGTCTTAAAAAAAAATATATAAAACATAATTTTAAGCCTTTTGGAGGAAGAGTTATATTTGATGGCTGTCATACTGAATTCATAGCGCGTTCTGTCGGTACAATTGCATTAAATCCGTTTTTATGATCGCTCTGTGATGTAAACAAGTGGCAATCAATAATCTTGTTTACCATCCTAGATGAGTTATTTATGAATCCGGTGTACAAGGGTTGTTTCTTGATAATTATTTTCAAGTGCATTTAATTGTCTTCCAAGGATGAAATATGTTTTTACGAGCATATACTTATCAGCTCTTCCATTCAAGCATGTGAAACCTATTGAACTGTTCTAGCTACCACGTTCTTATTAAAGAATATTATGTTGTTGTAGGAAAGAAAGTTCTTCTGTAATTACAGGGCGTAACACAACCCTACTGCTTAAGTTGAGCACATCAGAGAACAAGGTCACGATTTCAATTTTCCAACATCCGCCGTTTTCGATTCACAACCCTTATTATCCAAAAGACTCCTCAGTGAAATGATTCATATACAGGGTGTTGGTGAATAAGTGCGACAAACTTCAGGGGGTGATTCTGCATGAACAAATAATGACAGTTTGCTATATAACTTTTGTCCGCAAATGCTTCGTTTTCCGAGATACGGTGGTGTTGAGGTTTTTCTTAAAAACAGACTATTTATTTATTGCTCTGAAACCGGTCGAGATATGCAAATGAACTTTGGTGAGTTTCAAGAGGTAGTTATTGCGCATTTTTTGACATGCAATTAAGAATTTTACGTTCATTATTGGCGCGCATACGGTTAATTATCTCAATAAAAAAAAATGGTACGTCACTGAGATATTCCAAATAAAAAATCATTTTTGAATTTCTCGTTCACTTTGTGACAAAAAATCTCATCTGCCTTTTTTTCGTATCGGGCGCCGTTTTTATGCAAAAAAATTAAACATCTTAACGCGTATTTGTCATTACTTCAATACATTATCTAGTAGCGATGCTAGTAGGCTACTGTCAACATCCTGTTATAGTCCATTCAATATCAATTGCAGAAGCTGGTTCTATAGGGAGCAAATAAAAACTCACTTCGCTAACACGAGCGTATATGCCAAGAAACTGAACGAAAAATAATCTGTACTACTCGTAATTTTTTACATTTTCCGTCGGCAGACGGTACATCAAAAGAGCCGACAGTCAACGTGGACGTGAGTGACAGCTGTCACTGTTCTACAACCGATTCGTCTGGGCCAATGAAGTCGAACATCGATGCTTGTAGGCGTGTCTATACGATGGGAAGTCATAAATCACGCGTTATATTTGGGTTTTGATAGCTCTGAAAGGTTAAAAACCAGTAGCGTCTGTGGTCTTGGTGTGAGCCGATTGAAATACGTTTTAGGATATTCTAGTATAGTTTTTCCAATATCAATTGCAGAAGCATAAAAAAGTCTTGCGGCGAAATCCTGTGAGCAGCAGTGGCGGAGATAACTAATTTTATTTAGATATTTTAAGATTTCAAAAATACTTCATAAATAATGAAAAATAAAAAAAATTAAAGACAAGCTTTTATTTATACAAATACATTAAGAAAGACAAATAATTTCTTTCATTGTTTGATGTAGTATACTAGAATATCCTAAAACGTATTTCGATCGGCACACACCAAGACCACAGACGCTACTGGTTTTTAATCTTTCAGAGCTATCAAAACACAATTATAACGCGTGATTTATGACCTTCCAGTATAGACACGCCTATACAAGCATCGATGTCCGACGATTGGCCCAGACGAATCGGTTGTAGAAAAGCGACAGCTGTCACTCAGGTCCACGTTGACTGCGGCTCTTTTGATCTACCGTATGCCGACGGCAAATGTTTACGAGTAGTACAGATTATTTTTCGTTCAGTTTCTTCGCATATACGCTCGTGTTAGCGAAGTGAGTTTTTATTCGCTCCCTATAGAAACAGCTTCTGCAATTGATATTGGATGGACTATAACCTACATCAAACAATGAAAGAAATTATTTTTATTTTTTAATGTATTTGTATAAATAAAAGCTTGTCTTTAATTTTTTTTCCTTTTTCATTATTTATGAAGTATTATTGAAATCTTAAAATATCTAAATAAAATTAGTTATCTCCGCCATTGTTGCTCACAGGATTTCGCCGCAAGACTTTTTTATGCTTCTGCAATTGATATTGGGAAAACATACGGATATTTCAACGAAATGTCAAATTAGCGTCTGTTCATTTTCAAGCTTTTAGTTTGGTATAACATTAATGATAATAAGTAATTTCTCTTTTATCGAAAAGAATGGAAAATTATACAAATGCGGAATTGTCAGACATGCATTTTGTCTATTGTCGAAGTAATGGAAATGGTCGGCAAGCTCGACGGTTGTATGCTGAGTTGTATCTAGGACGTAGGATACCCCATCACACAATAATTGCTCGGCTTCACCAACGTTTGCGCGAAAATAATACATTTAAGAAACGAACGGCTGACTGCGGGCGCCCTCGAGAAGTACGAACTGTGCAACTAGAAGAAGCAGTTCTCGAGTAACTTCACTGTATTTGAAATTCTCAAAGAACAGCAATTGTATCCATTTCATATTTAACGTGTGCAAGCTCTACTACCTAGATACTTTTTTCCTCGCCTAGTTTCTTGTCATTGGATTCTTCATCAAATCGCTCAAATTCCTAATTTTTTAAATAGCATTTTGTTTACTGATAAGGCTAATTTTGGACGACAGTGTATCCAAAATTTCCATAACAATCACCTCTGGCTGAAGAAAATCCACATGGAATCTTCAAAACTCATTTTCAGCATCAGTTTTCAGTAAATTTATGGCCTTGGGTACTTGATGATCATTTAATCGGTCCATATTTCCTCCCACAACGACTAACAGGCGACTCTTACCTTAATTTTCTACAGGAAGAGTTACCTGTTCTTGTTGAAGAAATTCCTCTACAGCTGGGACAACACTTCTGGTTCATACATGATGGTGCACCAGTCTATTTTAGCATTGTTGTTCGTAATCACTTAGATACAGTATATCCAAATCGTTGGATAGGTAGGGGAGATACGGAATATTGGCCTGCTCGATCTACGGATTCAAATCCTCTAGATTTGTGCTTTTGGGGTTTTCTTAAGTCATTAGTTCATTCCAATCCCGTCGAAAATGTTGAAGACCTGAGGAATCGAATTATAGCTGGCTGTGAGACAATAAGAAATACACCAGGAATATTTGCGCGAATACGACAATCAATGAGGCAAAGAGTTGAATCTTGTATCACGACTGAGGGAGGTCATTTTGAACAATTGTTGTAGCTTTGAGCCTATATATTTATTTATAAGTGTTACTTTCTGCTATTGTTCTGGTTTAACGTTATTATTTTAGATTGTTCTTGATAATGTACTGAAAAAATGAAAAATACGCGTTAAGATGTTTTATTTTTTTGCATAAAAACGGCGCCCCATACGAAAAAAAGATACGAAAGATTTTTTGTCACAAATTGAACGAGGAATTCAAAATTGATTTTTATTTGGAATAGCTTATTGGCGTCCCATTTTCTTCTTTAAAAAAATTGGGATCATTACTCGTACGCGCGCCAATGATGAACATGAAATTCTTAATTGCATATAAAAAAATGCGCAATAACTACCTATTGAACCTCACTATATTTCATTCGCATATCTCGACCGATTTCAGAGCAATAAATAAATAGTCAATTTTTAAGAAAACGAAGCATTTGCGGATGAAAGTTATATAGCAAACTGTAATTATTTTTTCATGCAGAATCACCCCCTGAAGTTTGTCGCACTTATTCACTAACACCCTGTGTTTGAACAGAACAGTGTTATTACCAGAAGGGGTATTGAAGGTTTGAACACAGCATTTTTCAATTTACTTGGTCAGATTCCGATTTAATCATCCATTTATATCTATGGTGTTTTTTACCTTTTTTCTTCGATATATTCCAAAAGAACACCTGCACTCGACTCACTAATGGTTTCCTCATTTCATCAGTATTCGTCTATATTTAGTAGTTGTATGTGTTATGGTGTCGTTCGATGGATCTAATATTGTCTGTTTTTAAAATTATGTTAAGGATTTCAAACTCAGAAAAACTAACTTTCGGTAAGTTCTGCTATTTTTGTTTAAACTCTCATCCACATCTCAACCAAACCTCCAGAAATCAGGATCACCAAATTTATCAGTTATAATCCTTATCTTCCATAGGGAATTCAGAATTTTCATCCTCTAATGGAACAAAACATGCTGGCGTCCAATTCAAAATTTCTAGAGATATAATAAAATTAGGAACTAGCAAGACAAAGTGACACTTAAGCTTAAGCTGTTACGGACCATACATACGTCTTGAATGTATCAACAATTCTTCCGAGAGTGAACACATTCCAAACCGGGATAAAAACACCCCAAGGAACTGGAACTATATCAAAAATAGCACTCATGAATGTTTATTCTTTCTTTGAAGTGTAATTCCACGAAAGCCATTCTAGCGTGAGATTGTTTTCTTCCAATCTTGTATTTCCAGACTAATTCAAACTGATGCTATCAACTGTTCGGAGGAGTAAGTCCGGATTCGGATTCTAGAACATGCTGCTGCAAGTCAACTGTGATGAGATTAGAATAAATATAAGTGGAAAAAGCGGTTTGATTTGCATAAGCCATTTCATTTCTTTCTCATTGAAAAAGGGGTAGGATTCACAGGGTGATTATCATTTTTAATGGACACCTACTTTTTGTTCATTTGGTTCGATTGGACTTTTGATTATGAGTTCAGACAACCTGAGTTATGTTAACATATCTGTTACAGTTTTTGACATGGGATAAAAAAAAAATTAATTCATGCTTGAGGAGATATTTCCAGGTAGTAATTCAAGAACGTGGGAGATTCGGTGAGAAAATTTTACACCAAAGTGATATAAAAAATTATAATATGACATTTTCCTTCAGAAAATCCAGTAATTACAATTACAATTAACAATTTCAGTTAACAATTCACAACTACATGATTACCATGTTTACAATGTTTGGTCCATCAGTATGTTTCCAGGATAATCTAATAATTTTCTGACATATACATTTATACAATCTATTGTATGCACCTAGGTGTTACAACACCTGTATGTGTAGGAAACTAAAATTACCAAGTAGGCTCTGTGCCTATCAACAGGTAAATTATCTGTCATTGACTCAGTGCAATTTCACATTTTTTGCTTTAGTTTTGTGGCATTCTTGCAGAATGTCTCGTTTCGGAAAAGAAAGTGTAGAAATTATAAGACAAGAAGTTCAGAATTCAACACCATATAATACTAAAAGGAATAAGACAAGTGTATGGAAACAGTTCATAGAATTTTGTAACAAAAATCTTAAATCTTACATCTTATAGAAAAGTCATCTATTGAACAGTTGGATTATATATTGCAAGATTATGCATTCAATATGAAAAGAAGAAATGGAGCAGATTATAAGGAATGTGGAATCTTACCGCCAAACAATTGCAAGAAATGATATTCACCAAATTTCAGATTAAATTTGATCCATTTTCCGATATCGAATTTGTAGAGCTCGATCTGCACGTGATGCTTAACGTCGACAACTACAAACGGATTCTTCCAAGAGAAAATCAAGTTCTGCAACATTATCTAATGAAGATTATAATAGAATTCTTGACATGTGGGACGAGGACACGCCGGAAGGTCTTCAACGCAAGTTTTTCCACGTTTCTTCCCGAGAACTGGCCTGGCGAGGTGGGGAAGAATGTTCAGCTAGTGTGAAATATTTTGTGGAGGAAAAAGATAGCAAAGGAGGATTTACAGGCCGCATAGAATATATATATATATATATATATATATATATATTGTAATATAATATTGATATAACAAATTATTTTGTTATTATTTCGCCCCACGTTTTGGGTGCCAATTGTAATATAATGAGAATTGTAAAAATACTATTGTGATATTTTTACGTTTCACTTTGGAATACCAATTGTAGATATGTGATAGATAATTTATTTTCTACCCTGTATACTATATTTTGCAATGTAATAATATTTGCTAGCTAACGTCACTGTTCTCTCGTCACGTTGCTGCCAATTTTTATCACTTTTCTTACCACGACTGAACTCAGTTGCTACGCCTCTCGTCTCAGATAGCCGGTTCAGGCAATTGAGCCACTAGCCACTGCTTGATGTCAAATCTCAATCTATTCAATGTTTATAAGTATGATTGCTGGTAATTGTGGAAAACAAACGACCAAGTATCAAAAAGCAATTATTTCCTTTATTCAGGAAAACCTAAATCAACCTGGCCTACGATAAATAACTTATTCTATCGTCAATCTACAGATTTTCATGGATAATCATGAGGAACAGGTCATGGATAAATAGACACAACCTCACTTTTACCTTGAAAGTGAAAATTTCTTTAATAGTTCAAAATCAAATGAAATAAAGTTCTTCTGATGGAATATTAATCATTAGTGAAATTGTTCAGTTCGTGATGTGCACTAGGAAAGTTTATACCTGACGCTGGTGCTGTCGCTGTTCAATACACAACCAGAATTTGGATTCCCTTTCAATCCAATGCTCTCAGGAAACTCCAATACCAAAAAGAAGGAACCATACAAATCCAAAAATCAGCTTTGGAATACTTGTATATGGGGTACATACAAGGTAATGTTGTTTGCTGCTTATCTTTCTGAAATTACTGAATTTTTTCTTCTCTCCAAACAAAACGTGGCATTCTTTTTCAAATTATTTTCGATCTCCTTTGGATTTGATTTCTCCGTCACTTGGATACCATTTTTCCTCATTCCTTTTGATTTGAATTTTTGAATTCGCGCACTATGTTCTCACATTTTCACTGTTTGGGGTTATTTGTCAAAACTTATAAATAAAAATATTTTTCTTTTCCTATAAACTATGTACAATATTCAGTGATAATTGTCTCTGTCACTTTACCGTTCTTATTTTCTCACAATTTCAAATCTTTCATTTGACCATACTGTTCCCTGATTGGCTATTGTCATCAAGAAGTTTGTTGTTCTCCCATTGGCTATTTTTAGTTACTTACAATTTCATATACTGTATGTTTCACGCTTATAATTTTGTTTATCACATTTTATTCAGGATGATTTTGTGAATTTAGACCTTTCTTGTTGTCTTTTGAATAATTATGGGTTGTAATCATTATGACAGTGTATGAAATTGATTGTATTATAGTATTTGAATATTTTTATCTATTAATATTATACAAAGGCTTCATAAAGGAAATAGAATTTCAAAATATGTAAAAGCAATATCTTTTGAACTAATAGCTATTAACAAATTATTCTATTTGTGGTTTTTTATGAAATTGTTTTCTTTTTTCCTTTCAAAATATATAACTGGTTTTTCATAAATAAAATTTTATATATATATATATATATATATATATATATATATATTGTTATGATATGAAATATAGGTCAAAGGTAAAAAGAATAGAAATTTATGATTAGATTATTTATGATTGTTTTAACAATTTTTCTGTGAATTTCTGAAACCTTTGGCCATCTTATAGTCAAACGCAGATGATCCAAGAGTTTAGCAGTGGAGCTTTTCTATTATCATCAGTATGTTTTCAACAATCTATTTCATTTGCACAACCTGTAGATTATAGAAATCGAAACTCACAAATAAAATCTAAGAATTCAAATAGTCAAAAATAATGTACAAGATAGAACATCCTGTATGGCTAATCTTGAATCACAAGGAAACATGACAGGGACATGTTGAACATTTTTCATGGAAAAAAAAAAAAATTGTTAGGTAAGAATTTTTAACAACTCTGTATAAATAATATTATGTATAGAAATAAAAACTGTATAAAAAATAAGTATCATAGTTTAGAATAAGAAAAGGTATTTCAAAAAGAGTGTAAAAACTGAAAATCAGTGCCTAAAAACAAAAAGTGATGGTTGCTACGGATAAAGGAAAAATAAAAGGGTTCGAAATAATTTTTTTTTGGAGAAGCCGTGATGAAAATTTCATAACCAAAAATGAACGAAAATACAATAACAACACAAGTATATCTGCTATTAGACAAGTCAAACAAAATCAAGAAACCACCAATCTTGGAATCGACCAATGAAACCACTTACCTCCAAATCATATGAGATTTCCTATGCATGACGCAACCAACAGCAAGGGGCCCAACGTTAGCGAACATCCAGTTCCAATAGCCACCAACACAGCCAGATTCGCGAGAGTGCACCAGCGGAACGAACATCAGGTACTTTTTTCAACAAAACTAAATAAAGTGAGAGTATTCGGGTCAGACCTTTTTACGGTTCATTTAATAACACCTATTCACCGTATTGAACTTTCTTTCTTATTTATTCTCATAATCTTAGTATAACCTACAAACATTTATTTGCAAGTTCATTGATTGCGCATGAGCAACTCATTTGACATTTTCAATTTCATTGGCTGAATATTATATACAAATGAAGTAGATATCGCAGGCATAGGTAATTTAAGGATTCTATTGAATAAAAAAACAATCATTTGATTATTTTCTGGACTCATTATTCATCTTTTGATCATATTACAAGCTATACTTTCATAAAACAGTATATTGACCTCAAGAAAAACAATTGGATGGCGCAACTACTATCCTCCTGAGTTAGAGACTATATTGTTGTGAGAGTATTTAAAAAGCAGATAAATTTAAAAAAAAAAAAAAATCTTTTATCATACATAACAAATAAAATACAATAGAATCATGATAAAACATCACCATAACATATATATATATATATATATATATATATATATATATATAAAAGTTGTGAAATAATTAAACTTATAATTATCATTATTATTATTAGGTATTTTAGTTATCGTCGTTAATGCTATGTTGTTGTTGTTTTGCAATTTTCTTCACCTCTTCACTATTATAGAATCTTATACTATGCTCCAGTCGATGCATATGTATCAAGAGGGCAGTCCTGAAGTAGTTCTATTATCAAAAGTATGTGACCAACGAAATATCTAATGAAAATCCACAATTAAATCATGTAAAAATTCAAATTTATAGAAAACATTGAATTTAAAGTAAGATCAACTGATATACAAGTTTTGAACATCCTGTATGACAATTCACATCAACAGGAAACCCACCAATGGGATATCGAGAGAGTTTGTGTGGGAAAAGTGATGATATATGAAAGATGCGGTAGCAGAAATTGTAAAAATATAATTTAATACCAATTTGTAAACATTTAGAATTAGCTTTTATTCATAAAATCATTAGTAGTAATTAGAATAACAAATAAGTAGGTAGGAAGTTAAACAAAAATTCAAAAATCTGTGAGAAAATAAAAAAGATGTGTGTTGCATTGAGAGAGGATAACAAGTTGGAGGAGATTGAAAAAAGTTACAAAAAAGAAGCTACGTACAAAAATTTCAAAGAGATATTAACAATTCAAGGAAAAACTGGTTGAAAGATTCTCGAAAGCGAGAAATTCCTAAAAGGCACAACTGGGAGAAATGAGTTATAAAAAATTTCCACTTACCTGGTATGGAAGAGAAATCCATGGAAGAACGCACGTAAGCTGTCATTGCAATTCCAAAAGTACGTCCACGGGGTTGGAAACATCACAGGAAAAGGAGCAACAAGGTATTCTAATCACCGAACCCACCAAAGTGCAACTTTTCGTATATTTATCCAATAACTTTGAGTGTCCGATCCACTGTTTACATTGTCATCATTGTCATCAAAATTCCATGCTAAAGGACTGACCATAATTTTAAATATTCTTCCTATTAATAATCATCCCTTATATTCAAATTGCAGCATTTCGTATTATTGTTTCTTTTTAGTATAAGGTATTTATCGCAGAGTAGGGCAGTTTTAAGGTTTTAAGCTGAATAAAAACAACCATTTGTTTATTCTCTGCAATCTGTGTTTTATCTAACCACACTTTTCCCCCACTGAACAGCATTTCTTATCGAATCGTTAGTGCCAAGTCGGCAATACAGATCACAGAACCGACTGCTGAGAAGAAGCTGACTCATGTTCATAGGCGTACCTGACTGAGCTGGGATAAGGTAAAAAGAGGTTTAAAAAAGAGGAGGATAAGATAACATAGCCGGAATTTTCATTTGTTATGATAGGGATTCAGAATTTAAAATCTGTGAAATAAATTCACAAAAATATATTTGAATTTAAAATCAATAACCAAACCATCATAACAATATATATATATACATATATATATATATATATTACGATCATAGAGCATGTTCTTTCATTTTTATAGAGAGGTTCACATGTGAATGGAATATGCGGAGCAGTTTTTTTAAGAACTCCCAATATGTTCGTTGGAGTATTTCCAGGACACAGTCTGTATACATGAAGATAATCCCATCTTGGGGACCCATTTCACTGTTGTTACGTTCCTGTTCAATCTTACAACGGGTTTTCTGTAGGGCCGCCGTGTCGATGAATGATATTCGATTTATTCTATGTTTCCTCTATTGCTTTTTTGTAGCGTGATTCACTTCGTCTAGTTTGGAGATATGCTGGTTTTCATCAGAGTGTTTTTTTGGGTAATAGTTTATTAATGAGCTGGAAAATAGGTCCAACCATATTTATTCGGATAAAATGAAAAAAGTGTTACCGAGAACAGAACATCCCGTTATTGATTTTCAGTGAAGAATAAATGTATTTCGCCATGTTTTCTCGATAAAGACTTACTATAATACAGTGTATCAAAACTTTCCGCATTAGCAAAACTCGTGAGAACTCATAACACGATACCCTAACGATCTCATCAAAGATATCACATCGTCGATATGAGTGCAAAATAAGAGCAAGGAATTTAACATCTCATTCCAAGTTATAATGAAACAAGGCTAGGTGTTAACAATGTTCGAGGTATATTATCTCCACCCTTTCAATTTCACAATACAGTGTGTCTCACTTCTAGAATTCTGTTATTTCCACGATCGTCAGATACACCGAAAATAAGTCTAAATCTCTTCTGGGGTTGATCTGAAAGACATACACTGCGCGCCAGGGGCAATGGATATATTGATTTTTGCGAAAAATATTTATGCTCAAAATTCTTACGGATTCGTGATCAGGACATCAACTTTAGTACCAATCGAAATTTTTGCTGAAAAATTTTCAGTTCTGGAAAATCCGAATTTGTCTTACTTCCCATGGAAGTGCCCCCGTAACTTCCCTAATTATCGAAGCAGAATTCTGTGATTTTCATGATTGTTGAATATACCGAGGATGAGTCTTAATCTCTTCCGAGGTTGATCTGAGTGACATACACTGTGCGCCAGGAGCGATTGATAGAACGATTTTTGCAGAGTTTATAACAGTAGAACGTGAGATATATATATATATATATATATATATCCAATTGAGAATGTTTTCCTTTTCAACATGAATACCCCACAAGAGGTTATTTTGACGATGAAAGATAGTGACTAAAGTTTATCTTTCAGTCGCAGATGATTCCACATCTGATTTTATGAACATCCTGTTCATATTTTCAACAAATCAATCTTTCATACCCCATGACAGGTTTTGATGACAGAAAACAGTAACTTCAAAGTGTCTCTCCAAACGAAATGGTTCTAACATTTTCCATCTTTGCAAAGTGAGATTGCTTCTTGAAAATGTGTTTTCCATTTCTTCCGGTCTTCCTGATGATCGTGGAAGCGTGAAATAGATTTTCGTCGACAAAAATGTATTGAAGACCTAGCGAATGCGATGTCTCTCTTGCGTCAATGTTACGAATGACTTCTGGTGAGTACTCTTTTTTGGAAAACATTCTTCTTTGACCCATTCAGCTTCATGAGTTCTTAATTGAGACTGGAATAGAAAATCAAATAAATATCTGAATGAATATGCAAATTCTCAATTTCAGATTTTTTCTTTTGAGTTAGGGTTTCCTCAGAATATCTATCAGATGTAGTTCAATGTCCAGCGTGGCTTTAGCCGGGGAAGTAGTTGTTTTCTGTTAGACATTCACAAAAAAATACTTCATTTTTATCGTGGATTTTTCAATTCACAGAAAAATCTTTTTATCAATATCCAACTGAAAATGTTTCCCTTTTCAACATGAATACCCCACAAGAGGTTACCTTGACGATGGAAGATAGTGACTAAAGTTTATCTTTCAGTCACAGATGATTCCACATCTGATTTTATGAACATCCTGCTCATATTTTCAACAAATCAGGAGGCTGTAATTCTGAATTAAGAATATTATTCAAATTGTAAGTCACTTATTTAAATAAACTTTTGGTTTATTTTGATTTACTCCTGAACTACTTTCAAATTATTTCACCTCCCTCGTATACGAATGGAAATAAATGGAATTTGGATGTAGCAATTCGAGTTTGGGCAGAAGCAAAAACTTTTATGAGGAATACAATTTTCTGAGAAATTTAAAATAAACTTTTTTTCCCATTTGTTGCCAAAAATCTGCCGGACACTGTATATCACTCAGGTCAACACCAGAAAATATTCAGCCCCCTTATATTATTTTGGCGCGTGCAGTGTATGTCACTCAGATTAACCTCAGAAGAGATTTAGACTTATTCTCGGTGTATCTAAATATCGTGGAAATTACAGAATTCTACTACAATAATTACGGGAGATACGGGGGCGTTTTCATGGGAAATGAGACAAATTCGTATTTTTCGGAAACTGAAGAATTTTCAGTGAAAATATGGATTGGTACTAAATTTGATGTTCTGATCACGAATCTGTAAGAAGTTTGAGCCTATCCTGCCCCCTACTATTATTTTTCGCAAAAATCGGTATATCCATCGCTCACTTAGGTTAAGCCCATGATAAAATTCAGACTCACCCCGTATATCTACCGATCGTAAAAATAACAGAATTCACCAATAATTACGGAATATACGGAGGTGTTTCCATGAGCAGTGAGACACACGTACTGCATATATTTATTTTCATCAATTTCTGGGAATGAAGGATTGATTCAGTTAGTTTGTATAATTCCTCTCAACAACGTTTCGACATAATTTTTGTCATCTCCAGGTTAAAAACACTAAAATAATAAAACATGGATTTTGAAAAATAACACGTTACTCAACACAATATCAAAATAACTATGATATGTGTGAGTTGTCACTCAAAAAATCAGAGTCTTCTGACGTAAAGACAATACTCCCTCGTCTTCGACTTGTAGTTCAAATTCTGATATTTATTCGAAGAGTGTGTATCCTAGAGAGCACCTGAACGTTCCTTGACTCCCAAATTTATTCATAGCAGCACACTTAGTATGCAGTTACAATAGCTCCAAAATGACCTACTCCCGCGACAGTAGCTGGAATAGAATCACCTGACGTGAATAGGGAAGATAAAACCTAACGAAACCACATTCTAACACAATTCAGGGATTCGTTGTAACTAATAAAACTGCAGCCAGTGGCAGCTCCATGAGGAGTGGAAAATTGCTACTTTACTCACACCGGTGTAGTAATTATAATTGATGGATGATTGGGTTGCCTCTGAAACAAACGTCAATGAATTCAGAACTGAATAAGGAACTCCTCAGTGCGGTATTTTGGGTCCATTACATTTATCTTTTATCAGAAAACAACAGTCTTCTTCACAACGAATTCAATTGTTTCAGATATATGAAACAATTGAATTCAAATAATAATAATAATAATAATAATAAATGCTTTTATTGCAGGTACAGCAGTTACCTAATATCCTAACAAAAAGCAGGATTCAATGCCTGCACATGATTGCTCATGGCAGGAATTGCTCTTCCATCCAACCAGTGGAGTAACTTATCATAATAAATTCATAATAAATAATATCAAAAATATACAATAGAATATGGTAGACTATCCAAACAGCTCCGAGAAAAATGAAAGTCTAACCATAAGAATATAACAAAAGAAAATACTATTCCTAAAAAAAAAAAAATATCAAAATACAGTGATCAGTACATATAAGCGGAGAAAAAGTGATATGCCGATTCAAGTTTGCCATTATAATTATTATATTATACTAAGAAATTTGGAAAATTGTTATCAAATAAATATTGCTTCATATTTTTTTGAATTTTTTCATTTGTAATAATTTGAAATCACTCGGTAACCGGTTGTAAAGGCGAGCGATTTGAAATGAAAATGAGCCACGAAAAAAGGAGGTTTTGTGTTTAGGCGCAGCCAAATTATTTCGAAATCTCAAGTTGAGATTATGAATGTCAGTTCTGAAAGTCAGTTTCTTGAATAGATAAGGAGGTTTCCCAGTTGTTATTATTTTATGAAAAATCGTACCGGAGTGTAGTGTAGCCTCCATGTTCAGCCAACCAAGATTCCTTAAATGTTGCGTAACATGTTCCCGCTTTCTTGTGCCTGTAATAATGGTTATCAGTAGAAGTTGATGCGATCACACGGTCTGTTTCTTGAGTATGTATTACAGATCCTTGTTTTTTTTAGTTTATCTCCATCCGAATCACTTGTCTCATCAGAAGAAGAAGGAGAGTAACCATCCAAACTACTATCAGAAAATGGTTCAGGATCTTCATCTGACATGACTTTTTCTTTGGAATTTCTCGTGCTCTTTTTCGTGAGACATTATGAATCAAGTGCGGTTCTGACGCTAAGATGCATACGCATACAACCAAAGTCACGGTTGCGAATATACAAAGGTTCATTCCTGTCGAAACTTAAAAAATGCGGGTCCATATTGGCCTCGTTTGGCGTGATAAACAAAATTATTTTGTTATAGCTCTGCGAACCCAATGTTGTCTCGCATTTTCAAAAACTAATTTTTGCAGTGATAGCGATTTATTTGTTGAAAAAAAAAGGAAAACCTGAGAGTAAGTTTTCCCACAAGTATAATATATAAAACGAAGGCCTCATAGATTCGATTTTTTATTCCCTATTGTAGCACTTCACGTACTAGAGAGACCAATTGCTTTTTCCGTGCGTGCCCGACAATTTCCCGTGGGAGGCGCAGCCGAACACGGGAAGTCGTGCAAGCACGGAAAAAGCATTTATGGACGTGTATTGAACGATATTCATCATTACATCTACCTGAAAACCACAGATTGTGTGATTGTGTGATTGAAACATTTATTTTCAAAGATTAACGAACAAATACATGTATTTTTAATTTTTATTAATTGAAATTTATGGTACAATTTGTGTTGTGTAATCCTTTAGCAGCTACTTCATTTTCGATAACTGTAGTTGATGAAGTCGAAGATGCTATATTAGTAGAAGTATTCAGTTTTTGATTTTCCCCCACTGCATTGTATTCTGATGTTGGCGTTGTTTTTACTGTTGTTGAATGGCTGAACAATTTACGAGAAACTTAAATCTTTCTGCTTACCGATTCTTCGATGTAGCCTTCAGCCACAGTCGAGGAACGCCAACCTCCATGCCTTTTTGAAGTAAGCAAATATCATCCGCCCTCGACTAACATAGATGCTGAAGATCGTCTTAAGCCGTGTCCAGTATAATCTTCCGGATTTTCTAGGTTCAGATATTCAGCAATCTGCCTTGTTGTACCACTGATTGTATGATACCCTGCATGTTGAGCAAAACATCTACCATCACGATACGCAATAAATAATCTTTTACTATTCGTGTGTGTAGGTCTTAGATTAATATATTCACGATAAAAAGGGCATGGATCAAAGGGACATCCTTCCTCTGTAATTGTGAAACTTCCTGATTTGTGATTTTTCCCATCTCGAAGGAATACTATCAAAAACCGGCCATTACCTTCCACGTCTTCCAAAGTCAGACGAATCAAGTCATCTCTTCAGCGGGCACCGAATATGCCAAATATTAAAATTACTTTACTTAATATCCACTTCTCGTCTGGTGCTTCAAGTATGAATTTGGCGATTTGGTCAGCAGTTAATACTTTGGACTTTTTCGGTGTGTAACCAACACTTTCTTGTTTGAGAAATGCAGTAGTTTACGGTAAATTATCAAAATTTACATTTTCTTTCACTGCCAGACAACTTTTTAACATTGAAAATTGACTCCATAAAGTTGAAGCTTTCATGGATTTGCTTTTTTCTGACAAATAAATGAGAAGAATATCATCACTTACATTTAGAACTTTCTTTTGTTGGCGCCAGTTGCAAAATAGACGATACTGGTTTTCATATCTCTCACGTGACTTTTTGGACAGTAATTCTGCACTTACTTTTGCCGTTTCACGTGATATTTCTTCCTCTGGTGAAATCATTTTCAAATATTTCCACTAAAAATATCCAAATATTGTCACAAAACAAGCGTTATCTACCCCCTTGCTAGAAAACTGTCAATAACATAGTATTTTATTTTGACATGTAAGTGGGCAGCTAATGACACTAGCGCACCGTAAAGTTTTCCGTGCGGGCGACGGAAAAAGTCCACTTCCGCTGCGCTAAATAAGCATGTAAATATAGTGTTTTCAGATAGGTATAATGAAAAATTTATTATCGCATTGAAAGGTAAATACATGTCATAATTTTTGCTCTCAACAAATTTTATCAGTATTTGTATGATAGAGAGGTAAGCGACAATAAACCTTTCTTGGCTATTTTCAATCCCCAAAAGGAAATACCACAGTATTCAGCTAATAGAATCAGAAGCTAACTATAATATGTTGAGTCCGAGGAAACCAAAGCTGATTGTTGATCAAGATCACCTATTCACGATAATGAAATCGAGAACTAGAAATCAATTCATGTTGACTATTTTTTTTTTCATATAGTGAGATATTTTCAACCAACCAACCAAGTTCCAACAGATAATACTACACTTTCGGAGTATATTGTAAGAGCTGGAATATGGCTCTAGAAAACTGGTGGAAATGTTCACAGAACATCTGTTGACTTACTCGAATGTCCCGAGAATAGCAGTCATGAACGTTCTTGTTGCTTCTATAATTCTTCTTAGAAGTGAATAATAAGCAATAACAAGTCACTACTAAGTAGAACCCTGTGGAGAACCGGAAATTTTGGAACCACTACCTTTTTTGTTTGGTTGGATCTTACGATAATAGAGCACAGAAAGTGAAATTATGAAGAATCACGAATAGAAGGGAACGAAATATGTCCACAACCCACATTTGAAATTAGAATATTCATGTTCATGAATACTACTACAGATAATTGATAGTTGATATGAACTCCTATTGATAGAATAATAAAATATATTGGCACAAATTACACATTAAAATCATTTGATAGAATACAAACACTGACAGATTCAAATATTTATTTCTGCTTCCACCAGACGTCTTCCGGTGACTACTCCGTACTGAAGACGGCCAAAAGCCTGAAACCGGTATGCGGATTGTTAGGCGGACCTGGCATGAATTAAACATAATCAAGTTTATCAGAAAGAAACATTTGCAATCAATTTTCAATTTCAATGGAAGTTTGCATAGATTTTCAGGTGGATGTAATTCAACGTTCTGCGTGGTATTTGCCAGGAAAGTAGTTGTTTTTCGCTTGTAGTCTACCACTCGTTTCAATTTATATTGAATTCGTTGTGAAAAAGACTCCAAAGCCCCTTCTAATATTACAGTTCACATGGCTCTCTTGTTTGATGTTTGCCTTCGTACATAACAGAAAGCAGAACTTTTATATGCAGATGACACATATATCACCACTTACCAATGTTGCCCCTATGCAACTTTGATAGACCATATGAGATTCCCCTCCCGGGAAGGGATGAATAGGAGACGAAAGAACGAGTACTCGGAAAACAGCGTTGGGGCCGGAGTACATGGAGTAAATCCAGAATTCAACCTTAGTGCAAACCTAGAACAGTACGCCACAACAGAAATCCATGCAATCGAACTTTTCCCGCAAGAAACTCTTAATAGAAACAGTAAAAATCAATCGATCTAATCGCCAATCTAGAGTTATGGCTAACGTGCAACCATACGTACACGAACTACCACGTAACCCAATTTTGAACAGGACACGATCTTCCAGCTTGAGAATAAAAAAATCCGCCGACAACCTCTGTATTTACTGCCAGCAAATCGACGACGTTGAACATACGATTTTCGCATGTGAGAGATGGCATTGCGAAAGGGCAGAGGTAAGTAAATATGTATTCTGAGCAAAGTGTAATTTGTGCAACAAGGCATTTTCAACCGACGAAACCAAAAAGGAGGAGGTTCTCTATTCGACGCGTATATTTTTTTTTATTTTTTTTTATGTATGATCACGCACAACTTTTCACAGAGCGGTTCGATTCCGATGATTCTCTTTTCATTGGATAGGGTGTATTTCGAAGTTGGTCCCATTCCAATTTGAACAACAAAATTCATCCCTAAGGGTAGCAAAATGAAGGATATTAATCGTTCACCCTCTGAATTTTGGTCCGTTAACCGATTCTATCAGGCATAACTTTGTACTGGAATTTCCGATTTGGATGATTCTTTTTTCATTGAGAAGGGTATACCTCATAGTTGATTATATTCCAATTCGGAATGAAATGATCCACCCCTATTGGTAGAAAAATAGGGGATGATTGATTTTTCACTTGTGAACTTTGGCACACATATGTAGTTGACAATGACAGATCGCTAGTGTCATTATTTTTGTTCTCCTACATTCGTCACAATCATTATATTCTATCAGAGGATGGAATGATATACAAAGTAATGAAACAAACTAACCAGAACAGCAAAAATAATTTATATAACAACAAATAGTAAAAATCATATTATTTAACTGGTAATAGATGGAGTAAGGTGGGTAAGTAAGTATTTTGGAAGTTATCAAAAAACAAGTAGTTGGTAATTAGTAGATTTCAGCCACAGAAAAAAAGTTGAGAGGTGTCAAGGGACACCCGGATGGAACGAAGTTCCTTTCGATTGATTAGTAAAGGAATTGTAATAAAAAATTTTTTTTTTAAGTTATAATAATATTTTTTTTATTATTAACGAATATAATGTTATATAAACTTAATCAGTAGGCTCAATTTTAGTACACACGCATGGATATTGTAATATTAAAATATAATTTGCTTTTGAATTTATTAAAGTTATGACGCGTACACTCGCTAAACACACAATAATGGAGAGATTATAACGCGTATGACTTGGTTAGCACAATAGTAAAGAGAGGTTATAATGCGTACTTGCTAAAAATACATAAGCATTTATTATTGTCTGTATAAAATCTCTACCTACCTAACTCCATCAGCAATATCCGGAACTTGTGCAGAAACACTGTCAGGATTCATTATTGTTATTATTTTTCATCATTTATTATGTACAAAAAACCTATATACACTCAACAAAAATAATCGTCGCGGCACCACACTGTTCAATGCGAAATAGAAAGACGAAACGAAAATAACTGGCTTGCTTTCTATGAGAGAGAGAGAGAGACAGACAGAGAAACACGCGCACGCCGCACGGCTTACAACTACAGCAGAAAGTGTCGTTACAACTTTTGGTCTTAATTTATTCCGTCTAGCCCCCTTCCGCGACGCGCGATAAGGAACTTCGTTCCAAAATTGAAAAATAAAAACTTTTTAACAAAAAAATTAAACCGACGAAATACGGAACTGAAAAGTAAAAAATAAAATAAACCTCCTTAGTCTCAATAACTAAGCTCCTAAACTAATGTAAGTAACTAATTTTGAGTCGGCGCCAAACGAACAATCACTAAAGATCATTAAATTACTTCAAAAAATTATCAGAATGTCACCGCCCAACTCGATGCCATAATTTTACGCCTTACCTAATTCATTTGCTTGTTTGTTTGGCGCCTACTCAAAATTAGTTACTTACATCAGTTTAGGAGCTCAGTTATTGAGACTAAGAAGGTTTATTTTATTTTTTACTTTTCAGTTCCGTATTTCGTCGGTTTGATTGTTTGTTAAAAAGTTTTTTGTATGAGTAATATGGGAAAACAATCTGACAAGCCATGAAAAACGGAGTACACATGAGAAAATTATCGGGGCAAAGAAAAACAGTCGCCAATTGATATCATATTTTGGAAATAAAACAGCGATGAAGAAAGCAATGTGAGTGTAAAGTCAAAACATAAAAAAACAAAATTTCACAAAACATCTTCAGTATGGAAGAAGTATCTGAAGCTGAAATTATGTATGTTTTACATTCTGTTGAAACACATAAAACAAATAACTCAGTTAACAAAATAATTCCTCTACTCAAGAAAATGTTTTCAGATAGTGAATTGTCCTACATCATTACATTTGGATTGGCTCCATATTTCATGGAAGAACTTGAAGAAAAACCTCATGAAATATGATCATTTTGTTGTGTGTTTTGATGAATCATTGAACAAAATTTACCAAAGAGAATTATTGAAAAAACTACCAACTATTCAAAAGAATTTAAAATAATTCCTTTCTTTTCGTTGAATTATCCATATTAATTTAGTATTTTAGTAACAATACATGCCTAAGTATTCATAGGGGTCTCATGGTTTATATTTGTTCGAAATTGATTGTGGAGAAAAGATAGAGTCTTAACATTAATATTTGAAGGTCGCTCGAGAACGTCTAATTTTCAAGCGACCTCAAATGTTAAGCTAAACTTTTCAGGATGTCATTTTTTTATAACCAAACAATTTTTGCCATGAGAAAAAAAATGTAAAAAAATAAAATTCAATTTTTTTACAATTTGGAATTTTTTTTAATTTTTGAGCGGCCCTTGGATCCATCTAGAATTTCAAGAGGGCTCCTAGATTTCAAAAACTAAATATTTTCAACAGACTTAAAAAAATGCCAGATGCTGAATTTTCTAATGGTTTATTTGAATAATTGCAAATGTTATGAATTTTCCGATGTTGAGGAAATATCTTCGTTTTCTTCCTAAATTTTCATTGCCGTACTCCGTACTTATTGCAGTTCATAGTCAAGAGATCTACCCCAGAATCATCCAAATCAGCCAAAAGATCGCAAGTAACAATGCCCAGTATATTGTTTTGAATTGGGCAATGCTAGAAACTTGGCGATTAATTTTGACATACTGCTGCCAATAGGGTTCATTCCAATTGGTTGTTTTATACATTTTCCAGCTGCTTAAGTAGTTGACATGACAACTTGGTAGCATATTCCTTGGTCTTCAATATTTTCAATCAATAAATTCAACTCTTTGCCGACATGCGCCAGCAACACCAACAATCAGTACAACCTTTAAATTACATATTATATTTACACACCATTATACATTGAAATATATGTCTACGCACAAAAATGTCATGTCGTCCGCATTTATTAGAAATCTATTTATTTCTTCCTTTAAGAAAACCTTCGACTTCTTTGGTTTGTACCCCTCTGATTTTTGTTTCAGAAATGCCGTCAAATTAGTATGTTCCTTGATTATCGACATTTTGCTCAATTAGAAAGTATGTCCTCAACATTGAGTAATACCACCAAATAGATGAAGGCGTTGTCTGTCAGTCAGTAAGTGTTAGAGTTTTATTAAGTAGATATTTTTAGTGATATTCTGGCATACCTCATTCATTCATAAAGGCGAGATGAGATCCCTTTATCTATCTTTTACAGGATATCAGACATCATCGTACATCCTCACTATCTTGGGCTAGATTCAACTGAAGAAGCAAAGTGTCGTTGGAGAAATTGGCATGCATGCCTATCCGTGTACAAATAATGGGCCCATTCGTATAGTACTTCGTCTAGAACTAGCCCAATTAGTAGAAAGGAGAAGGAAAAATACGAGTGGGTATACCAATCGCGGAATAGGAGAAGTGTTAGAAACAATGCGAAAAAATAAGTAACCCCCTCAATATGGATATTAAATGGAAGGGCTTGACTAGTAGAAAACAGTACACCATGAAAAAATTCCAAATTTAGTTGGATTCCACGGAAATCGGGACCAGGGAGTCAAACTATTATTTTTTTGCTAACGTTTCAGAATCGTTTATTCCTTTTTCTGAAATGACAATAATTACATGTAGTAGACGTAAAACGGAACTTAATTTCTATGACCCACCTTTAAATTTAAGTTAATCCTGATTATGAATTTAACTTCAGACAATTGTTGCGAGGTGGTGATCGAGACAAATTCCTGTTGGTAAAATACACATTGGCACAAAAAACACATTACAAACTTCAAAATTAACGTAAAACAAGCACAGACACATTAAAATATAGACCTACGTTGGTGTATGGTCAATAAGCAACTGAACATCTCCCTGAAACATTCGAGCGCTGTGTAGCTATAAAAACCAGAAACTGATTTATCTATTGTTCGGAAATCTGTTCTTTCTTTTGTACCTTTCTAGAATATGTGTATATATTTTGGTCCAATTTTGTGTGTTGCTTTTTTGGTTTTCATGGAGGTTAATTTAGTTTACACTATTTTCATGGAGGTCAATTCGGATCATTTCTCCATCTTTGGATGAGATGTCTCTCTTTCTAGAATTTTTACCGAATCGAAATCGAAATTACAAGATGCTTCAAAATGGTGAGCAGCAAGTGCTGTTTTTTATTTTTTATTTTTATTCTTTTCGTAACAGTCATATTTATGCTGGTACATTCTGGTTTTCAAATACTGTTTAGTTTGTCCTATGGAACATTTTTCGCTCTCACATGGAATCCTATATATCAAACATGAATCTGATTCCGTCGGTATTCTGTCTTTTAACTGAGTGAATAATTTTCCTGTTGTTTTTAAATTGTAAAAGGCGAACTTCTGAGAATCCGTTGGTAAACAATTTTTGATTTTGTATAATGGTATAAATGGAAATTTGAAAAAGTTCATTTATATATATATATATATATATATATATATATATATATATATATATATAGATTGCCTTTTGATATAACCTCCATGAAATATTATGTGGACGATTGCATTCTTGACATTCCAGCCGAATATCAAACATCTTTAATAGTTTCAACCCCAACATTCAATTCACGTTAGAAATAGAAGAAGTAAATAAACTACCATTCTCGGACCTTCAGATCACAAGACAAAACAGTAATTGGTACATGAAACCTACCAACTCAGGGAGAATATTGAACTATTTGTCAGAACACTCGTTTAGCCAAAAGGTGAATACAGCTCCCAACTTAATTTCCAGAGCAATTACGCTCAGTGATAATTGCTTCCACACGGAGAATATAGGCAAAGTGAAAAAAATATAAAAAAAACAACTACCCCGGGAAATTAATTAACGTCATCATCAATAAACGCTACAGAACAGATAGGCAAGAGATTCTCCCCAAATAAAGGTGTCACTTTTCCCATTTCCATTTATTGATGGACTCTCATACAAAATCAAAAATTGTTTATCAACGGATTCTCACCAGTTCGCCTTTTACAATTTGAAAACAACTGGAAAATTATTCACTCAGTTTGAAGACAGAATACCGACGGCATCAGATTCATGTTTGATATATAGGATTCCCTGTGAATGCGGAAAATGTTACATAGGACAAACTAAACAGTATAAATATGACTCTCACGAAAGGAATAAAAATTCAAAATAAAAACAGCACTTGCCGCTCACCATTTTGAAGCATCTTGTGATTTCGATTCGGTAAAAATTCTAGAAGGACAGACATCTTATCCACAGAGATTGTTAGGAGAAATGATCCAAATTAACCTCCATGAAAATATTGTAAACCAAAAAAGCGACACACAAAATTTGACCAAAATATATACACATATTCTAGAAAGGTACAAAAAAAAGGACAGATTTCCGAACAATAGATAAATCAGTTCCAGGGAGATGTTCGTCTACTACATGTTACTAATTTCATTTCAGCTTTGGAAAAGGAATAAACGATTCCGAAACGTTAGCAATAAAAAAATAGTTTTACTCCCTGGTCCCGATTTCCGTGAAATCCAATTAAATTTGAACTGGTGGGACAAAAAGTCATTTTGAAAATTCCAAATCCAAGATGGCGTCCGAAACAAAATGGCAGATCATAGAGTTTAGACAAAACAAAGGAGTTGATCAACTTAGAATCGTGATCATGAATCCCCCACCTGAGCCAAGGGTGGAGGACTGCCTAAAAATGATACATCGTTAGCGGTACACCACCCAAGTTTAGGTAAAAGGTTAAAGCGCACCAAGGACTGTAGGCATTAGGGTGGATAAAAACGATATGTCGTTAGCGTTTTCTCCTCAAGACTACATACATACAATTTCCAGCAAAGTTCAATTATTGGACGGCTGAAAGGAAGATGTTGCCCTTAATTTTGTCATGGGCTCCCACTGTCCACCAAATGCATAGCAGCACTGTAGACCACGCTTTTGTGTATTTAAAATAGAAATTATCTTGAGAAAAGAACGCTAACGGCATATCATTTTTATCCACTATAATGCCATACAGTTCTCGGTGCGCTTTAACCTTTTATTTCAACTTGGGTGGTGTACCGCTAACGACGTATCATTTTTAGCCACCCTAACGCCACACAGTTTTCGACACGATACGAAATCTTGACCTGGGTGCGGGATTCATGCTTGAATCACGATTCTAAGTTGACAAAGTCCCTTGTTTTGATTAGATACCTAGATTTCAGTTTTGATGTATTGACTGTCTAAACTCTATGCTCCACCATTTTCTTTCAGACGCCATCTTGGATTTGAATTTTTTTCATGGTGTACTGTATTCTACTAGTCAAGCCCATTCATTTGATATCCTCACTGAGGGAATTGTATTGAACTGTCTGAACTCTATGATCCGTCATTTTGTTTCGGACGCCATTTTGGATTTGGAATTTTTTCATGGTGAACAGTTTTCTACTAGTCAAGCCCTTTCATTTGATATGCATATTGGGGGGATTGTAAAAAAATATGTAATGCGCCATTTTGTGGCGGTGGCCGTCTTGGATTTACAATGATACTGAATACACATAATTGTATTGTAATCAGAACTAAAGGCGTGTACCAAATTTCAGATCAATCTATCTACAGGAAGGGGGAAAAATTTCAATAACCAGACGTCCTTCATTTGCTTCTAGGACGTCTTTGGCAGATCCTTTGTCGGGACATGGTACATACTAGAGACGTCCTAAGGACATCTACTGTTGGTCTGTTTCAGGGATGTATCAAGTCTCGACAATGGACATCAAAGGGACACCCTAGTGATGTTCTATAATGAAAATAGGATATCCCAGGAACATCCCTGGGATATATGCTGTACTCTCCTGGACGTCCTCGAATGTCCTTTTATTTCATTCATTTAATTTGAAAACATTCATGGAAAATATGGAAAAAGTAAATCCAAAGATTCTCAACACAAAACAGTAAAATTCAGAAATTAATACATATGTTATATTGTGTTAAAATATTTAAAAAAAAACGACAAACAAAATTTCATCCTATATATAAATTCATATGACAAATAAACAGAAAAGACTAGGTGAATCAGTTAAAATTGTACACATATTAGGGTGTTGCATTATCCTTTTCTCTGTGGCTTCTCTCCTGGGTCCTCCTGAAAAACTTCTGTGAAGCCTCCTCAATCTTTTTTTCATTGCCAATGGCTCCAGAAGACCCTGTAACAAAAATATTATTGCAGGTGGAATTGAATGTAATGAAAAAAATTACTTATACACATGTCATACTTTAGCTTTTTTGGGATTTACAGTAATAGCTAAAAATACTCACCAAGTATTATTGCTGCATGTGTTATGTTGTGTTCAAGCCCATAGATAACTTTGATTTATGTTATCATTTGAATTTTCAATATTTTCTGGAAGTTCTCAACAGGATAATTTTGAATTAGGTCTTCTCTTGATGTAGGGCTCAATTCTCCAAGGAAGAACCATCAGACAAATTTTCAGAACAAGATTCACATTGATCATTTTCAGGAATATTTTATCTGAACTTGTAGAAGGTAATGTTATATGAATACCATCATTCACTGCCATTAATCGACTGGTAGAAGGCCCACTACAAACCTCTCAAGATTCTTCATTTTGTCTTCCAAGTTTTCTTGTCCTTTTGTAATATTTACTCAGTGTATTTTTCCTCTCAAGCCTTGAGAATACCTTTCTCCTACGATCCATTATATTAATATGTACCTATAATAGATTAATGAATATTACTACTATAAACATAATTATTCAGAATCGAATAACCAAATTATTGGAACAATCAAGTCTTCGATCCAAAAGATCACATACAATATTTTGATATTTGTTTAACCAACCTTAAACTCAACTGATTATCTCAATTTTTCGACACCACACTATAACTGATAAAATACTTCAAATGCTCACAAAAATCGTCAAACACAATAAGGATGCCGCTAATATTTTTACATCGAACAAGGAAAAATTAGAAACTTGCCCTTTATGTAAAGTGAAGTTAACCATTGTTGACAGATCACCAAATAATTCAAACAATGTTGCAAAAGCCAATTAGGACAGAACCACAGAAACCGAAATGTGTTTGGGATTTGTGTATAATTTGTATCATTCTTGAGAATTTATATTAAGGGTATATTATGCGTTAATAATGTTTTGCTTGCGAAATGGTAACTTCCCAGAAATTTCTGAGATATATTTCTATTTTCTTCATAGTTATTTTCCAGAAGAAAAACAAACATTTTTAAAACAAAATATCAACTTTGAATTTTCAATGAACATTTTGAAGAGTTTCGACGATTCTTATATATGAGAATGGATATAAGGAATACCAAGGACATTAATGGGATAACCTATGAATATACCAGATGGGATGTCCTCTGGACATCGTCTGCGGGACATCCCCTGAATGTTTATTTATTTATTTATATTAAATTACATATGTCATAACATTGGTATTATGAACTAATTTCTACAAATTGAGTGCACCTGATCTCAGGATGAGATCGTTTTGTGCATGGATGGTACTAATTAACTAGTAGTGTTTGAACATTTCGTAGATAATATTAATAATAATACCAAATAATATGATAGATATAGTAAATAAAATAATCTAAAATTATCAGAAGCTAAGAGAATAAAGTAATAGTATAAGAAATTATAATTATATATTGATTGATATTCATTGTAGGGGTACTTCAAGAGTTCTAGAGTTCATTAAAATGAAGGACACCAGCTTTTTGCAGAACAGTTTGTAACTATAAATATTTTTGATGGACTCTGGGATGTAATTGTAAATTTTGGACGAGGAATATTTAAATTTTTGAGACTTTTTTGTCTTGAATTGTGATTGTGGGAAATTTCTTGATGATGCATTCTATTTCTGTACCTGAATTTCGCAATATTAAAAATATACAGATGTGTTAAATCAAGCATTTTAGTTTCTATAAAGAGCTGTTCGGTGGAAAATCTGCGCTTTTTTCTTAGTATTACTTTCAAAATCCATTTCTGTGTGACTTTCAAACAATTTATCTGATTGTTATACGCAGCTCCCCATACTATTATTCCATAGGATATTACAGATTCAACTAATGATTTATGGGCCATTTTCAAATTTTTTTCTGGAAGAATATCCCTGAGTTTATAAAATGCAAATACCAGTTTTTTAAGTTTGCTATTCAAATATAGTGAATGATTATCCCATCTGAGCGATTCATTGATGATAACTCCCAGACATTTGATTTCTGAAGTGTTTTGAATTGTCTTCTTACAATCACAGTTGGCCAGATCACATCTCTCATGAAATTTGATTGATTTCTGATTTGGTTGTACTTTTGGACTGTTTGTGGAAGTTATAAATTTGGTCTTGCTCTCATTTTAAGCTCAGGAGATTACAGTCCATCCAACATTTGACTTGATATAAACCTTTTTCCGCGTTTTTCGTAACTTCCTGCCAATTTGTTCCATGGAATAGGAGAACCGTATCGTCCGCATATGAGATAATATCTCCACCTATCTCCATATTCAACACTCCATTGATATAGAGAAGGAATAACTTAGGGCCGATGTCCCAATCATGTTCTTGTACCGCGGTACATAAAAAGGAGATACCTAGGACATCCCTGTATTGTTAGGGATTTGTCCCACACAACACACAAACAAGGCAAGCTAAATAAAACCGTTTAAAAATCGAGTAGCTCTCGGAAAATAATAAGAGATGGAAAGCGTCAATATTCCCCTCAATACCGGAAGATTGGAAAGAGCTTAACTCAACTCTTTGAGCAAGTTCGACTCTGAACTCGCCCTCAGTCGTGCCAATACAGTTTTCAACCTGCATACTGGTGCATTATCAGGTTGGCAGTGAAATATTGCGAATTCTGTGCTGCCTCATGTATTTCCAAATTTGTATTCACAATGCATAAACGAATCGATATATTATGTTGCGAGGTGGATTCGGTTGTTTGCCGCTGAAAGATACCAGGATTATTACAACCAAGGGCAATAAATATTCCAGATTCAATATTGGGTGTGACTTGAGTCTAGACAGGATGGAACCAATAAAAATATAGTGTTGGGGACACAAACACATGAGACGAGAGTCTGCACAAATATTTTTGAATGCTTTTTCATTCATCCATTATTTCTGACAATGCATATTGTTCAACAAGTAGTGCAGGGGTGTACATAATTGTTCGGAAAACCATCTCATGGAAGAACAACAACGCTAACCCAAGTACTGTTCACCTGAGTGAGAGGTAATACAGTAAGAAAGCCTAGTAAATTTTTAGAAAAAAACTATAGAAAACAAAGTTTTAGTAGAGCTGAGAAATTTCAACTATTCAGTAGTTATCAAATATCACCGGTCACGGAAGCAGCAACGTTCACAGTACAGGAACTTCTGAATAGCGAAGAAACCGAAGATCTACCGGACTACACAAAAAACACTGCCTCTAGTACCAAAAAACACATACCACCAGTAGTTAACGTTAATAGTGTTATCAGAACCAGATCTGGATCATCGTCCCTGGATAAAAATAAAAAATTAAATTGTTTTCTTTTGTAACTAAAAAAAAGACTAATAATTACATTTATTTCATCTTATTGTATTAGCTCCATATATCTCTTTATATCTCTCTCCATATATCTCTTCATAGCACACTATAATGGACCAGCTTATCAGATATTTTAATTATGATCCCATTAGCACAAAAGAGTGCAGTGATATATCCGACGTAAATAACTATTTAAGCCAATATAGCCCACTAAACTGCTTCAGAATATTACATCAGAATATCCAAAGTATAAATAAAAATCTTGACGAATATAAAGTGCATCTAAAAGAAATCAAGTACAATATTGGGATGATAGTACTGAAGGAAACTTTCAAAATACATGATTTAGATTGTCATAAGCTGGAAAATTATGAAGTGCTATACAATTTGCTTTCCCACATTTTCATCATTTTACATACTTACATATTATATTCTGCACATTCTTATATTATTCATATTTATATACTATTATATTTTTAAATCTACCGCAATTCTTAAATTCTTAAATTTTTATGTGATATGGCACTAGGATTCTCTATCTGAGAAAAAACTACCGTTTTACATGTTGTCAAATCTCACGTGTTCCATCAAACACAAAAAATCTACCATTATTGTAGTATAAATACCCATATACAACCGTCCATGGTTTCTTTGGGTTTCTGTTTATTGTAATAAAAAACTTAGGTATATCCTTCAACGAAATTCTATTAGGTACACAGTGAATATTAAACTAACTCAGTTGTTTATATATATTTATGCAATAAAATTATTATTATTATTATCATCACAGTCTCATTTCTTCTTATTGAAACTGAAATTTCCCAAAAACTGGCAATTAGGTCTGAGGATATTCGAAATCGACAGGCGCTCCATTGTAAATGCAAATCACAAAATGAGCGGATTTTGATTAGAATAACATGGTAGTAAATATTCTGGTCCCAACTTTTTCTCATGAGGGAGTCAATCATTATTTATTTATCTAAATCCCACCCCTGCAAAACTACTGGTTTCATTACATGGATAAAGTATATAGACAATATAAAGTATTAATTGAATTACATAGATTGACTGATATTAATGCGAAAATCATATATTTCATCACACCTGCTGCAATCATGAATGCATACAATTCTATTGCAATGAAGAGTTCAAGAGGTATTCAAAAATGATCCTTCTACCGGGTGATTCTCCAAGAATATATTATTGAAGATATAAAAACGAAATTTGGAGGTTGTAGTTCAATTAACATTTTTTTACATATATACTTGCTTTGCCGTACTTCCGGTTTGACCAGAAAAGACCCAAACTTTCGATTTTTGAATGGGACATCCTATATATTTTTACTTATTTCGATCGAGAACGACATTCTAAATTCAACAACACCTCACTCGTCAATATTTGGCAAAGAAAGTCATTTTTATTCCAATTTTTATTTTTCGATTTAGAATGCCATGGATCGTGTAAATCGCTTCATTCTTGATCAAGTAACATGGGGAAAATACGACTTTGAGGCTTATGACTTCACAGTCGTTTCAATGATTATTTAAAACTCGCAAATTAGTCCATTAAGTTTCTAAATTTTCAAAATTACCTCCTCCTTGATCACGGCAAATTTCAACTTTTTCAATTGTTGCGCGCACCACATTGATTAGCTGTTCCGCAGTGATGTTCTGAAATGCCACCCTCACTTTATACTCCAGTTCTTCACGAGTAGCTGATGCTGTTTTATACACCTGATTTTCAATTGATCCCCAGAGAAAAAAATCTAGGGGAATAAGATCGAGTGATCTAGAATATGAAAAAGAAATAATACATTATGAAAAAATATGACAACTAATGTACCTCGCAGGCCACTGAATAGGTCGTCCATAAGTGCCAATCCACTTTTCTGGGAAGGTGTCATTCAGATGTTCTCTTACGACTTGAGAATTGTGAGGTGGCGCTCCATCTTATTGAAAATAGATATCAACTTGGTTAGCCAGTGGCAAATCTTCAATGAAATCATTAATTTGATTTCTAAGGAAGTTGTCCGGTAAAAATTTTTGGCTTCAAAAGTTTTCCTCCGATAACACCCATCCAGCAATTGAAACCAAATCGCTCTTGAAAGTTTCCTTCTTGCATCAGATGTAAATTTGTTTGAGACCAGTACCTTTTATTATTCCGATTGAACAGACCCAAGTTGGTGAATCGAGTTTCATCTGAATAAATAATTTTAAATGGAAAACGTACATCTTTGTATTTAGTCAAAAACCAGTTGCAATAAGTTAATCTTCGGTTGTGGTCGTTATCGTAAAGATGTTGGTGTAGTTGGTACTTGAATGATCGATATAATTGTGAAGAATTCTCCAAACGGACGAATAACTTATATCACACTCAGAAACAATTTGGCGAATTGACGCCTTACAATTCACTCCAACCTAGGCCAACACGTCTACTTCTTTTCCTTCACTGACGATGGGGTTATTGGCATTTTCTTCTTGTTCATTTCGCATTTTCCTTTCAAGTTTTGGAAAATAATGCCGAGTGGGATGGCGACGATCAGGGAATCTCTGAGCATAAATTCGAGCTGCATCAGCTGCATTCTTTTTTGCTTCTCCGTAAATTAGCAACATGTCAATTTTCTCATTTGTAGTATAATTTTCCATATCAAATTATAAACTAAGTAACAAATAAATTTTTAAAAGTGACAGCATATTCATTAGCCTTTTTGTTTAGGAAGTCCTAACAATAGCTTCAATTGTTTTACGGATAACTAGAATAACAGGACTTAGTGCATAAGTATACCAAATACGTATTATTTGTTATTAGATATAATAATAATAATAATAATAGTGTTTATTCACGTGAATGTACATGTAAATGTAGGGACAAAGTTACAATGGTATTAATAAAATTGTAAATAAACAAGATATCACAGGAGCAAAATATGCTTGTCAGTGATTCATATGAAATAGAATAATATGATTAGTAATAGTTAGATAAATGTAAAATAATGAATATGTAATACAAAAAAAAGTAAGAGAAGATAAAAAAAAATTGACTAACAAATAACATTATAAAATTTGAAAACATCAAGAATGAAGATATACACATACATATAATAAAGAAATGGAGAAATAAAGATATACACATACATACATATCTATATTTCCTTCTAACTGTGATTGTTAGTTGGAACTTGGATACACAAATATGTATATTATATTCGATTATGATTCGAAGAGTTGGGAAAACAGTTTTCTCATTTTCATCTATATATTTTTTTATTTTCCTTTTGAAATTCATTATATTGGAACAACGTATTACAAATTTTTAATGAAATATAAGAATAAGCTCTTTGTGTTATAGATTTTGTAACATGTGGGTGAATGTGCTTATTTCGATTTCGTGTGTTGTACTCATGATTAGGAATCTCAAATTTATTTTTATTTTTCTGGGAGTGGTATCTTACATTAACACAAAGGTAGAATAATTGCCTTATGTCCATATGATCGCTTCTTGCAATTATTCAGGAAAATAGTGAAAATAAAGTGAAAGTGGGTGGTATCAAATTATTCGTAAGAAAATGATCTTTCACAAAAAGCCGACGAGCCACCCCCTTTCCATTTTGAAAAATCAAGGTAACTGGAAAGATTCATATTTGCGACTTATAAATAATTTTCAAAACGTCTCTGAAGTCATAAGTCTCAAAGTCGCATTTTTCATGTTACTTGACCAAGAATGGAGCGATTGAAGCGATTTACACAATCCATGGCATTCTAGATCGAAATAAGTAAAAATCACTTCGAATTTATCAAAATACTAGAACATCAATAGTTACACTAACATGATATAAAACCTCTATTTAATTCTTCACTTTCTGTACACAACTGTAATTTTAGATCAATTGATATTACTTTGTAGCACAACACAAGTGTTAAGTCATTTAGGTGCTTTCTGTACACAATCTGTACCCTGTCCCTTATATATAACTTTCATACTTGTTTGTTTGATTATTCTTTATTATTATGTTAGTATCCTAATTTATCTTTGTATCTTACTTGGTATATATATATATATATATATATATATATATATATATATATATATATTTTTTTTTGTATCCTTTTATTTTTGTGTACAATAAATAAATAAATATTTCTCAACATGGCTATAAAGAACTGCATATATTTTTTGTTCGAATAACTTAGCTGGAGCACACATTATCAATATTGGCCTATAGTTCTCAATGTTTATTTTGCTTCCTGCCTTGTGAATTGGAGTAGTATAGGATGTTTTCCATATTATTGGAACCGTATTAGTTCTCATAAGCAAATTGAAAATATGTAAGAGCGGTTTCTTCGTCCTATGTCAAATCTTTCAGTTTTACAATTACTTTAATGAATATTGCCATTCAATCGAAAGATAGATTTACGAATAGCAGGAGTTTTATGCAGATATCACCATAAATTCTTATAACTTTACGATTGGTTTTCCAGGGTTTTGCTGTATTGTAACCAAAATATCGATTTTCTGTTGGCCGTGGAAAATTGATTCATTTTTCACTACTCTTTTTTATTATTAGAAAAAATGCTATTGGTTCTGCAATATTACTGTGTGTGCGTTGATAACTTCTGTGTTCGTGGATTTTTCGACACAGGAAGCAAAGTTTTGATGAATCAGAAACAAATTTCCCCAGAAAATCCTAAACAATTTCTTCAACGCACTCTCGGGATCCGATGAAAAAACGAGATCTTTCAATATTGTGTTCATCTACAGAAATCCTTGACGTTTTCAGGAAGTTATATCATAATTCAGTTACTTTACCCACCACATCAAAACTTGCAAACTTTTATAGGCGAGAACTTTCATACTACAACTCCCAAGTTATAAATGGCGAGAAATCAAATTAAAGCGCTCCACGTACAAATTTTATTAACTTCTGCCCTGCGTTACGGCAAAACCACGTAAAGGTGAACCAGGTTATATATCTTCCTTTGTTTTTCGCTTGATTTTTTTATTGTACACGTCAACAACAAATTTAATGTTAGGTTAAAATTAATTCGCTTCGGTTGCTAGGAAAATCCAAGTTATACCTACTCTGATAATCAGCGCACGTCTTCGAAATATAATTGAGGGGTTCGTCAGAAGCGGAAAAATGAAAACAACCCGATCAAATTGTCTTGGCTCATGTCCGCATTCCAAATGATAGTTTCTATCTTGGAATATTATGCTGTCGATAAAAATTAAATCATTTACTTTGGGTCTCTGCTAGATACAATATACCTTTTTCGGCAACCGTCCGGGATGTACCTACTTCCCGGACGCTTTTTCTTTGAGAAAGTAGCATTTTCCGGACTAGGCAGGGAAGAATCACGTCGTTGTTGTCATTGTTAATATGAAAATCTTGGTAGGTATGGTTTTGATAAATGCAGTTGATCATTACCATAGCAACGAAATAACGGCTGACAGTTCATATGAAATTAGTTGTCACAATGTGCCTGTAGAAATTTCCAATATAGCAGCTGCTGCTACAGCACAATTATTGCCTGAAAAATGAAAATCCAGGTACGAAAACGTTTATGATTTGTTCACGAAATGGATGGATATGAAGCAATGCAAAACTATTACAGAGGATGTAATTTTGGCTTATTTGGCGCAAAAATCTGAAACTGTCAAATCCTCTACTCTGTGGAGCATGTACTCTATGTTGAAAAGTACCATTTTAGTGCAGGAAAATGTAAACATAGCCACTTTCCCAAAGGTTATCGCATTTCTTAAAAGGAAGAATATTGGTTACAAAGCCAAGAAATCAGAAGTCTTCAGCAGTGAGCAGATCAACAAATTCATTAGGGAAGCGGATAATGAAACATATCTAATGCTGGAGGTAATTCTAACAAAATATTACGATTGCAGGATATAAAAGTATCAACTTAATTTTCAGGTAGCAACAATTATTGGGTTAGCCGGTGCGTGTAGACGAGAAGCACTAACAAAAATGTCAATTGATCTAATAAACGACAAGGAAGACATGTTGCTTGTGAAAATACTGGATTCCAAAACATATATTGGGAGAACTTTCGTTGTAATTGGGCAAGGAAACCTGCTGTTGTATAGGCAATATTTATCTTTACGGCCATCCCATACTCCACATAACAGATTATTCGTGAATTACAAAAAAGGAAAATGTTCGATTCAGCCTATTGGTATCCACAGTTTTGGGAGTCTCGGAATAAAAATCGCAGAATTTTTACATTTACCAAATCCTAAAAATTACACAGGCCATAGCATTCGTCGAACTTCGGCGACGTTATTTGCTGATTATGGTGGAAACATCACAAATCTGAAGAGGCACGGTGGCTGGAAGTCTACCAATGTGGCTGAAGGATATATAGATAATTCACTCACAAACAAAATTAAAATTGCCAAGACCATTCAAAAATCATTAGATGAAAACAATCAATGTGAAACGGAAACTTTGCCTTCTTGTTCTGGCTTCAACAAAAGGAATTCAAATATACCAAGCATTTCAAACAAATTGAATCCCTTCATTATTAGCAATTGCTCGAATTTTAATATAAATATTGATATAAATAAGAATTAGAATGTTTCTGTTGATATGTAGTATTTTCTGTTCTGTTCTGTTTAATTCAAATAAGAATTGAAATGTATAATAAAGAAATAAAGGAATATGTCGTCTCATTGATTTGTTATTCTACACGGTTGCCGAAAAAATATTGTACGTAACTCGCCCGAAAATAGTTTTTTTGGACCCACAGACTTTCAAGACTCGCCTACGGCTCGTCCTAGAATTTTGTATATTCGTCCAAAAAAAAACCTATTTTCCAGACTTGTTACGTAAATTACTATTTTGTACAACTGTCAAAGAAACTTGACATTTTTACACCTATATTGATGCGTAAACGTTTTCTTCTTTCACGGGGAAAAAACATTGCTATTAATGTAACAATTTGCGAAAAGAGTGTTTTAAGCACGGGACGCAAAATTGTCCAACGAGGCGAAAGCAGTTTTCAAGGAACTCAGTTTCGTTTAGAAATTAATCGACTTACTTATCGCGAAATTTCAGTAGTGGTATTACTACTGATAATTTCAAAAAAATATTAAAATCAAAGGAGCTCATACAAATTATATCGAAAATATTCAAACCAACGTTAGAAATGATAATACACTTTTCTGGAACTATATAAAAAATAGACAGCAAAGAAATAACAACGAAAATGAGTTCATAATCAATGATCGGGAAACAACAGATAGCCACCGTTTCGTTTTTTCTCTAACAAATTCCATAATGCATCATCGTCACCGGAGTTATGAACACCTGCCAAATTTCAAGGTAATCGGACAACGGGAAGTGGGTCAAATTTAACTTTCTGAATTTGATTACACACATCGAGACAGGTGACAGTAAATAAAACCTTGTAAAAATAAATATCGGTTGTGGCCTGTAATTAATACAAAGACCTGCGTAATTTGGTGAATAATTGTGTGAAAGCTGAAAAACTGTTTTTTTTTATCCTTTACAAAAAGCTTTTCCATAACTCGGTTACTTCCGAGACTGCATGGGAACTCCGGAAAGTCTCATATGCGAGAATTTTCATACTCCCAAGTTATAAATTGCAAGAAACCAAATTAAACTGCAACACGTACAAATTTCATCAACTTGGGCCCATCGTGAGCCGGCGTATAACAGAACATCGTGGAGGTGAACCAAGATATATATATATATCTTCCTTCGTTCTGAGCTTGTTTATTCCTTCTATACTTTGCCACGTACAACACATTTAATATTGGGGTATAATTCATCGCGGATGCTGGAAAAATCCAATTTCACTAATCGCGTCAAAAAGATAACGGAAATGTTGACTCATCGGAAAAAAATATACCCCTCGTAAAATAAGAGTCCTCTTCTAATTTTCCTTGGATGAGATGGCAAAAATCAAAGCGCCGATCATAATCCCTTTCTGTCAATGTGTGAACGATTTTTGGTTTGAATGGTCTGTATTTATTCAGTTTTAAGATTCTTGCCACTGTATCTTCACTCACATTCTGTTGCATCGACGACTTCCTTTTGCGCAATGACATTTCTGGATTTTCTACAACTGACAGCATTACTTCAAACTGCGTATTCTCATTGGCAACCGGTTTTTGGCGTTTTCCATTAAAATGATTGTTAATACTTCCAGTTCCCTTGAATTTATTCACTATTTTCGTAACAGTTGAGGGCCGTTTGCACAGGTTCACCTCAAAAATTATCCTTAGCTGATTATGCGAGGAACTTAAGGTGTACCATAAATTTAATTGTGTTTGCAACAGTCGTTCTTTGAAGAAACTTAGCTTAGCCTAACTATGAGCTGACAACACCGCTGAAAACTAGTAATTTTTGGATTTTTTTCATATTTCATTCTAGTTTGACACCGACACCTGACAGTGACATGGCTGACAAAATTCTAATTTCTCATTAATTTTATTTTTCAATTAGAAAAAGGGCCCCCAATTTTTCTACTTCAGAAAAAACTGTTCTTTTGAACATCATTAACACTTATTGAATGTAAGAAAACGGACGGGACGACATGGAGGCAGAAAGACGAGGCGTGGAATAAAATATGTGCAGTGTTCAATTCTAATTTTCTTTTCGTTATGCGTGAAACGGTTGACAAATGGACACCTCCGAAGTCTCCAATACAAGATAGGTGGCTTCCTGTAGCACACAACCGCAAAAATATCAAAAGTTGGTTCATTTGTGCCACACTGTTGTTGCTGTAATCAGAAGAGCGACCTATGATATTGCCACAAATAATCTCTATTTCATTAATGATATATAAATACTACTTACAAATCGTAAGGATGCTCGATTTCGACTTCAATTTCGTTCAGTATTAAAATTGCTGTGGGCTCGATTATAGACTCGTCTTGGAATTCCATGAATTATTTAATTCAAATAATCAAGATCATCGTCTTCATCTACAATAATCGCGCGTAAAAAAATCCATTCCATTCACAAGTCGATCAACAACAAATAATTGATGACACTAAAAAGTGTGGTTAAATCCGCCTAAGAGAACCTTAAACCGAGAAATTCTGCAGCTTACCTACGCTGTGATTTAAGCCGAGCTTATGTGTCAATTGACGAACTGTGCAACGAAATATATAAATCTAAGGTTTACTTATGGTTAAGCTTAGCTTAACTTCTATTAAGTAGAACCTGTGCAGATGGCCCTCAATGATTGATATTTTAATTGGAATGTCTGTTATTAAAAATAGTTGCGTTTTGTAGTTTTCTCCCACAATCAAAACAATTTCTATTTTCTCTTCACAAGTTAATAACGCTACCATTTTCATGTGTCTCATTAATTCTAACGGGTTTCGACATTTACTGTCAAACATATCTTGCTATTAACAAATCAACAAATCATTTCTTTGTCACAAAATAAGAAAAAGGATTATTCCATGTAAATGGATGTAATTGCACATTTGAACGTAGTTTTTAGTTCTGAACAACTTTTTTTAAACAATTTTCGATATTTTCAAATATAAAGGTACTTTACTCTTGAGTAAAATTCATATATTTTGACATACCGCGTATACGACTGAATAAAATTGATATCTGATGATTGTATTTCAGATTTTAGAATATGCAGAATTTTTTATGAGGAATAACTTTTTCTCCTAAAATCAATAATAAAAAAGTTTTCCATATGGTTCCAACTTAGTGAGACATACTGTGTATGTGTATATGGGTGTATATGTTATTATACGTATGCGCATATCACTTAATAAGATATTTATATTTAAAGTTAATTCATTATAAATAATTTTAATTTTTTTTATGTTCATGCCTACTCAATATGAAATCACGTACAAGCGATAGTTCACTGGAACTAGAGCTTCTGTGATATCACCCCGGTAAGTTACTGCGTTCACAAAATTATATTTCCTGTAGAAAAATGATTCAATAGACAAATGACTAACTTTGTTTACCTGTCAGACCCATCGGCATTAACGTCGATTTTTTTTAAAGGAAATAAAAAAATTCCGAGTTTTCCTTTGGATAGTTGACTTGAATTTACATGGAGAAGAAAACTCACCATTAGAAAATATTCGTGTACATTATTTTATCTACGGATGAAAGTTTTTTGGCGGTATAAAATAGGTAATAAGTACTTAACCTACAAAGAAAGTTACGAACGCCAATGTATGCAGGTGCATTTGTCATGAAGTTGACTGTTGACATAATGTGAGAATACCGCTAATTTTGAACTAAGCCAATCTCAAATTGTTATTTCAAAACTTAAAAAATCATCTTAATGAAAAGGCCTATTAGTCAGTAACTTGCCGTATTCTAAATTTGCCTATACAAAAATTTGTAAAAACTCAAAAGATACTTCTTTATATAGTTTTTGATTAACGTTTCGGGGACTATATCTGCCCCCGTTCTCAAAATCTTCTAAATATCCTATAATTGTTTGAATAATTTGGTATTTTCTCTTGCAGAGTCTTTTTCGCTTTTTCAAATGACGGATGTCAATTGAGATCTGCCAAAAAATTTGAAAGTGACGTATTGCTCATTTATTAGCATTCTGCCATTTCTCACTTCTTCTCTAAGTAGAGGTAACCATGTATGGTCCATTTCAACAGAATTTGTTGACAAGAATACAAGCCGTTTCTTTCAATTTCCTCCTCTCTTGATGTGGTTCTTTTATCAAGATTTTCGTTAGATTCCATTCAATCGTTTGATCGCCATTGGATGTGGGAATATGTTCTGCAATCATTGATCCGGTTATTTGTCGATTTCTGATATACTCTGATGTTCACTTTCGGGCACTTCTAATGGTCTTGACGTTTCACCTATATAACTATCTCCACATGAACAAGGTATGTTGTAACCACAGTTTTTGGAACTTTCTTTAGCGTTTTTGGTTTTGTTTGTGTTAGTAAAGATCTCAGTGTGTTTGTTGTTCTAAATCTAAATGATGTTCTCACATCAAACCTATGTCCAATCCGTTTGATCTTATCAGATAATCCGGGGACATAAGGTATTAGGTTGGTTGTGAAATGTGTAGGCGGTAGATTGGTTGTTTGGTGAATTGTTGTTTTCAACGTCAGTGATTGTTTTTTCCACAAACTGATCCCGATATGAATTTTTCTTGAGAACATATTTTATGAGGTTTATTTCTTCCTGCAGATTCTGGTTGGAATTGCAAACTGTTTGGGCTCGATTATAGAGACATTTAACTATTCCTTTTTTCACACTGGCATGCTGTTTGCTTGAACTGAAGTTGAAAGAAATGTTCGTGAATTTATTATTTCTTCTTTTCCGGCCATGCTGGCTGCTTACTCACTACGTAATAATTTTCAAGGGTTTTTCTACCTTTTATTGATTGTTTTAGTTTTCTACAAAACGTTGTCGAATGTTGAATAGCCTTTGTCTTCCGGAGTTTTTTGTTGTTACCCATCTTTAACACAACAAATTCACACATGCTTTCGATAATGAAGATAGTAATAAACTGATTTGATCAGTATGTAAAGAGGGACATGTAGCAAGTTGGTCACTAATGAGTTACGGTAACTTAATGGTGAATTCTAAAGGTTATTGTAATTTCGTAGTGACTTTTATTAAATGCGAACTATGGCAATCTCTTATGGAGATAACAAGAACGTGGCAACCATCACCACATAGCACAATCAAGTGCCTGCCACACAAGGTTTGATGGAAGTAACTAAAACTTTACCGAAACTATCATACTCTAACTGAAAGTGATTGTGACTTCTAAGTGATATTCAGGTGGTAAAGATGGTTACCACAACGGTTATTTTCCACTCTCAAGTTCGAAAATATTCAAGGTGATTCAGCTTGGTGGCCATAATGCTTCAGACACCTCAATTGACACTTAAAAGTTATAGGTCTCCACAGTGGCTACTAGAGATGGTAATTACGTGACTGCAACCATGCAAATTCAAAATGAAGTTATTCTTACTGTGTAGTGGTAGATTCAGTGGTGATTACGTAATTACCACCGAGTAGAAGCTGCAGTATCAGTTTCCGTGACTATGATGCTACTTGGGTCGCTTTTTGTATAGGCTACTATGCCTCTACCACGGAGATATTTTCTCATCATGTTGGAGTTGTCCACGCCTATTGCATTACTATTAATATCAGGATCAAAACTTGGGTAGTACAAATACCTCATAGCTTGATTTTTCATCGCGTTTACTGAGCTGAGCCATTTTAAGTGAGAGAAGTAATATTCAGATTTCAAAAATGAATACAATATAGTTGCAGGAATCATTTTTGTTGCGCAGTAAAATATTGCAATTTACTGCTCAGGTTTTTTCCATCTACTACAACATTAAAAAATAATGCTAATAAATATCTGCTTTCCATACCCTCCTCCCACATATAATCTTCCTGTTCTGAATGAGTCTTGTTCATTCCAGCAAGAAATGCAAAGAATGTCAATTCATTCATTCATATATGCCACTCGAAGCTCGAAGAGGTTTATGTTAAACTCCCACAATCCCATCACTCACATGAAGGCTTCTAGTGGGAAAATAATATGTCTACAGAGATAATCCCGTTATTTCATAACCCGAGTATTTCTTGGAAAGATAGAAATATTCCAAGTATACTATTATTTGTCATATCATGTATAGTTTACGTCAAATATACATCCGGGGATGTTTTATTAAATAATACTCTGATACCTGTCATATAAGATTACTTTCAGCAAAGTTATATGAAAATACTTGAAACTGTTAGAAATACTTTATTATTCTAGTACATTTTCAAGAATCAAAAACTATATACAGGGTGTTTCATAATTGAATGCTGATCCTAAAGGGCGATACTCCTTGGTTTATTTGGAAAAAAATCTTCATATGAACATAGGTCCGCTACCGCTTTATTTCTGGGATACAGGATAATGAAATCTAACAAAAAAATCAGCTCTTCCCCAATATCTAAGAAACCGCTTCGTTTTTTATTTTCGATTTTGGTATATGCAAAGTACGCATAAACATAAATTTTTTCCATGATAAAGGATTTCTCAATATTCATCAGTGGCGTCACTGTTATCATGCCCTGCCATATTTTCGATTGAAATAATGATACGTCACTGTCTTTTTTCCAAATAAATATCATTTTTGTAATTGTCCTCTATCTTCTCATAAAAATGGTTTCCTGCGCCTTTTTTGCGTCCGGTGACCGGTTTTCGAATTAGAAAATAAAATGCATTCATTTGCTTGACCCTATGCGAAATCAGCCGTTGAAGAGTAGTAGGATTATCTTGTGGGATAGAAACATCTAGTATGATAAAAACACATTTCGTTGTTTCCAACATAAACAATTTTGACACTCCTTTAGCTAGATAGATAGATGATATTATTCACGTTATAAAAACTTGTTTATTAAAAAAACATGGTAAATTTTACAAATACCGAATAAGCAGATATGCATTACTTGTATGGGCTTGCTGACGGGAACGCATATGAAGCCAGGCGACTGTATCAAGAGCGCTTCCCAAATAGAATGGTTCCTGATGCTCGAACGATTTCAAGCACCCACAGAAGGTTATGTGAAACAGAAAGTTTCGAGCCAAATCATCACTTGAAAGGAGCACATCGGACTGCAAGAACTCCAGCAATTGAGGTAGCTGTTTGAAGTTCAGTTGACTAAAATCCTGGATAAGTACGAGGCAAGTTGCCAATAATTTGAATATCGCCCATATTCTAGTATGGAGGATTCTTCATGATTATTTATTATATCCCTATCACATTCAACGGGTTCAGGCTCTACTTCCATTACGAGTGAATTTCTACCAATGGTTTCTTCAAAAAGTTACCGAAAATCCTTTATTTGACCGGGAAATTTTATTCACGGACGAAGCTAGTTTTACTAAAAACAGGATCAGAAATTTTCATAATAATCATTTTTGTGCCCAAGTACACCCTATTTAATGAAGAAAGAATCATCGGAATCGAACTGCTCTGTGAAAAGTTATGGGTGATCATACATAAAAAAATATACGCGTCGACTAGAGAACCTCCTCCTTTTTGATTTCGTCGGTGGACGATATATTTGTTTTCGAAACAATCTCTAAAATGAAATCGAATGCAATGGGTTGCGATTTCCTAAATAGTAAACTTATAAAAATTTGTTGCCCTCATATCGTTCCTTATATTACTCACAATGTCAATTTTTGCTTGAAGAACCATGTTTTTCCCACTGTATGGAAGAGAGTAGTTGTGAAAGTACTACCAAAAATGAAAACCCCACTGAATTACAAAGAACTGCGTGCTAACAGCTTACTGCTAACTCTATCGAAAATATTTGAAAAAGCCATTGAGTTTCAACTGAAAGAACATATTAATAATTTTTCCATACTTCCTACTACTCAGTCTGGATTTCGCAAAGGGTACAGTTGCACAACTGCTCTATTACATATAGTTGACGACAGATTTAGCAATTCAAGCCAGAATACCATAATTCTACTAGATTTTAATAGAGACTTGGGCATCATCAACTACAACTTGATCTTATCGATACTGCACTACGTAGAATTATCCGAAAGTGCCATATCACTCATCACATCATAATGAACGCAAGCAACTGGTAACAGCTCACAATATGTGAAGTCTTCGATGTGGAGTACCTCAAGGTTCAATTTTAGGACCCTTATTGTTTGCCATCTACACATCACAGCTATTGACATGTCTCCAGTTTTGCAACATACGTATATATGCAGATGACATGAAGTTTCACTACAGTTTTTAGTCAGACATGGTAGAGAATGATTGTACTCAAGTGAATAGTGAACTAAACGCTTTTATTAGAAAAGCCTCTGACCACTGTTTGATGATCAACTCTAGTAAATCTAAAGTCATTGTTTTTGGGCCCAAACATTAAAGAAAAACTATTTGCAGTCAGACTAATATTCTGATAGATGAGGAAAAACTTGAGTTAGTTCAAGAAGCTAAGAGACTAGGAATGTCTCCAGTTTTGCAACATACGTTTATATGCAGATGACATGAAGTTTCACCACAGTTTTCAGTCAGACATGGTAGAGAATGATTGTACTCAAGTGAATAGTGAACTAAACGCTCTCATTAGAAAAGCATCCGACCACTGTTTGATGATCAACTCTAGTAAATCTAAAGTATTGTTTTTGGGCCCAAACATTAAGAAAAACTATTTGCAGTCAGACTAATATTCTGATAGATGAGGAAAAACTTGATTTAGTTCAAGAAGCTAAGAGACTAGGAATAATCTTGGATGGAGATCTCAGATTTGAATCACATATTGCTCAACTGATGAAACGTGCATATTATTCATTAGAAATCATATATCGCAATAGGAGTTTCTTACCAGCAAAGGTGAAAGCAAACTTATGCGAAGCATTGGTGCTTAGCATTTTCAATTATGGTGACGTGTTATACTGTCCATGTTTAACTTGTCAATCAAAAAATGAAATTCAACAAATTCAGAAATCCTGTTTGCGACTGATATTCGGCATCCGCAAGAGAGAAAGAATATCTCATGAACTTAAGGATATTGGATGGTTGGACATGGATACTAGAAGGAAACAGCATGCTTGCACACTGTTCCACAAAATAATTTTAGATGAAGTTTTCCCTTACCTACATAGAAAAATAACTTTTAGGACCGGTGTACATAACCTGAATGTAATATTCGAAGATAGAATTCCTCCCCCAATTTTTCGTTTAGAGATTTTTCGAACATGTTTCACTTACCAAATTTGTACAATCTGTAACAGCATTCCCGATCAAATGGAAAACAAAAAGCTACATCAATTTAAACATAACCTAAACAAGTTTCTCCTGCATTATCCGAACTGATACTTACTACCTATCAGCTAATTCCTATCTGCTATTTGCTATCTACTATCACAGCGACAGACCTCTAATAATCCATTTTCACATAGACTTTGATGTGTTTTTTTTCCTTTCTCTCTCTCTTTTTTTCTCTAATTGCGATATCGGTTGAGTGGAAGAACAACTCAGTGGTGACTTCAATAGTTTCGTTCAATAGTTTATAAGTACTTATAATACACTATATTATTGTTAATGACTGATGGAAATAATAAAGACGATATTATTATTATTATTATTATTCTAATTTTGCGTTGATATTTGGAAGCCCCAAAGGCTACTTTGTAATTTGTAATGCGATTATAGAAAAACTTCTACTTGTGTCAGAATGTTTGTATTGCAACTGAACATTCTCGTGTAAGAGGACCTGTGCAAAAAAAACCTTTGTTACAGATTGGTATCTTTGTGGAGCGTCCATTCATTTTCCGTTTCTATTGAATTACCTTGATTTCATATTGTACCAAAATTGAATACTTCGTTCAAAGTTCCTGTAAATTGGCTACGAACTTTTTCCCGAATAAAACTGTCTAAGAAGTTTCAGCAACGAATTTTCGCGCTATTCCAGATTGGAAACGTTTTATTGTCGTTTTTAATTAAAGTTTGGCGTGTTTCATATACAGGAGATTCGGCAGACTTCCCAAATATTTCCTACGAATTTCCTCTTTAGAGAATAAAATACAGGCTCCTGTCAATATTTACAAAACTCATTGTCGACGAAAATCGAGTTACTGAATATCAAATGGGATTGTTTTATGAATAATTTTGAACTTATTATATAAAGTATATCGGAAGTAATTTTGTGCCAGATATTGGTGTAAATTGAACTTCGCACAACGAAGTTGGTTCTTCCATTAAACATAAGCTATCCCTAGGGTTAATGTGTTCGAAATATTGAGAAATATCCAAGTATGGTTCGAAATCAATGTTCAAAACAAGTAAGCAATTCGTGGTAGGAATCTATAACACAGTCATTTTGATATTGGAAAAAAACTGGAAACTGAAGAATCTACGATAAAAATAAAGCTACTTTTGAAATATCCAGAAACAACTACTTTTCTGGCAATATTTATATATATATATATATATATAGAGTAAAATTTTAAATGTCTGTGAATATATATATATATATATATATATATATACAGGGTGGCCCACCACATTCGCCTCGGTATTTCTACGAGAAATGAAGAGAGTTAGGAAAAAACTTTTAGCACAGTTATATGTGGGTCCATGAGGAGCATATTCCAAAATTATTTTGAAAAATATATAGGGTGATCCCCAAAAAAATTACATACCAAAGTTATATTTTTTCTCATGGAACACCCTATATTTTTTCATATTTTTAGATACTATAGACAAAATAAAGGTGAGTTACTATTATATTTCCCATACTTAAAACTGACCGTTTCTGAGAAATTTTGAGAAATTTAAAAATACAGACCATAATTTGAAAATTGTTTTTACCCTGTAACGTGTAACGGGCTGCCCGTGATTAAATGTATGCTTGCTCAAAGGTTAAAGTTAACTACTACATGAAATTTTTCATGCAATATTATACAGAGTGGCGAAAAAAATTGCCTCAAAATTTGGACACACATTTAATTAAATAACTTCTTAAAGTTGAATGGAACACCTCGTATTTAGTGGCGTAATTTGACGCAGAATTGGATTCCCTTCAAAACTATATTAAGGTTCCCTATACCTATCTCTTCTGCTTTTTACACAAAATGCGTTTTTATATTTTACTTATGAGTAATTTTTTTATCTTAAAAATGAAACACACTGTATTGTAATGAAAAGCTTAAAATGCGTTTTAAAACCTTTTTATCAAGGAATACGTAGATTCACTAGAAGCAGAAGTTTAAATTTTTGAAAATACGGTGTATCTAAAGTAAAATGCATGTAAAAACTAAAATTTATTGCCATTTCTGAAATATTAAAGCATTCTTCAAAATGAGAAGATGCGCGTGTCTTAATTATTGAGGCGAAATATGTTAAATTCGCTCATTTCTTAGCAAATTAGACTTCATATTGAAATAAATACCAAAAGTACAATATGGGGTCAATAAAAACATACATTTACGATTTCCTATAAAACCTATTATACTATTTTTTTAATAATAGTAGGCTCTGGCCTAGATGACGTTAATTATTATTATGAAACAAAAAGTATTTGACAGTGACACAACTTGTTAATCAAACCATTATCATTGTTTTAACTAGTTTAAAATTATTGTCTTTTCGAAATATTGTAAAATGAGAACTTATCCCCAGGAAGAACGAATTGATATGATTTTGATAATCGGTGAGTGTAAAGAAAACTGTTCATTAGCGTCAAGAGTATATGCCCAAAGGTATCCTAATAGGAGTCATCCTAACAAGCGTTCATTGGAAAAGTTGTTGCAGCTTTTCCGAAGAACAGGCAGTGTATCTAATAATAAGCAAGAACGGCAAAAGCCGGTTACTGGAAATGAGGGAAATGAATATTTAGTGATGTTATCTCTAGTTGAACACCCTCACACAAGTCAGCGAAAAATATGTGAAACAACTGGAATAAGCAAACAGAGTATCCAAAGAATAATTAAAAAGTACAAATTCCACCCGTATCGCATTCAACTACATCAACAGCTTTTTGAAGAAGATTATGATCGACGACTGAATTTTTGTTTATGGGCTTCAGAAAAGTTTGGTGATGAAGAAATTTTTTTTTATCATGTGCTTTTTTCCGATGAGTCAACTTTTCATAACAACGGATTAGTTAACAGACATAACTTTCACTATTAAAGTGACGAAAACCCTAATATTTTTAGAACCCTTGATCACCAGCACAGATGGTCTGTTAATGTGTGGGGTGGAATAATTGGAACGCAAGTAGTAGGTCCTTACTTTTTTTATGGTCATGTTTCTCGGATTTATTAGGGATAATTTGCCTGTGCTGTTGGAAAGTATACCTATTAATATTCGTCAACGGATGTGGATGCAGCTAGATGGTGCTCCTGCACACTTTGACAGACGTGTTAGAAACAAGTTAGATCGACAATTTCCAAATAGATGGATAGGACGAGGGGGTTCACAGAACTGGCCAGCCAGGTCTCCGGACCTTACAAGTCCCGACTATTTTTTATGGGGATATATCAAAAGTATTGTTCACGATACACCGCCAACGACACCTCAGGATATGAAAGTACGAATAAGAAATGCGTTTCGTTCCATACCGCATAATATGTTATCCAGAGTTCAGCACTCATTTCAAGAAAGAGTTCGCCTATGCATCGAGAATAATGGACACCATTTTGAGCATTTATTAAAATAATAAACTATTTAAGATTCTTAATTTTTCGATAAAATTACTTCAAAAATGCTTTTTAAGCTTTTCATTACAATACAGTGTGTTTCATTTTTAAGACAAAAAAATTACTCATAAGTAAAATATAAAAACGCCTTTTGTGTAAAAAGCAGAAGAGATAGGTATAGGAAACCCTAATATAGTTTTGAAGGGAATCTAATTCTGCGTCAAATTACGCCACTAAATGTTCCATTCAACTTTAAGAAGTTATTTAATTAAATGTGTGTCCAAATTTTGAGGCAATTTTTTTCGCCACTCTCTATAATATTGCATTAAAAATTTCATGTAGTAGTTAACTTTAACAGCAGGGTGGCGGCACTTGGGCACGGCGGGTTCTGGCGCACCTCTCCGGTCATCGGTTACTCCCGCCACATGGTCCCGCACCTGGCATAGGTGAGCGGATGAGTGTTGGCCAGTGGCTGTGGATTGGGGGTGAATTGGGGGTTGGCCCACCTGGGGAACGTGTTTCGTGACGTAATCCTGGCGGTGTCGGTAGACGTCAAAGGTCAAAATGGCAACGTCAGACTTCAAGGTACCGTTGGCGGGTCGATTGGTGACGGAATGTATACCTCAACGGTCGTTGGTGGGTTCATGACGGGCGCAGACGGCGGTGGAGGTTTGGTGGCGGATTCGGCGATTGGTCCTGCTAGTGGGTGCGTACGTCGCTGAAACAGTGGTGCGTGGCAGAGGTG
>JAFIRS010002535.1:0-205663 GCA_018342105.1 Gonioctena quinquepunctata
TCCTGACAAGACTTAATAGCCCTGGAGATCAAAATGAATTTTTAGGAGTCAATTTTTAAAACCTGGAATAATATTTATTCGTTGTTTACGTTGTGCTGACAATAAAATGGCGATTCGGCACCTGTTCAGCTTTTCTATGGGTCGCGACGCTCAGCTTCTTTTTAAGGTAAACAATGTTATTTTTTAAAAGATAATCTTTTTTTCATCTTTATATTTGATTATAAGTATTTTGAAACAATTCTGGCAGGTTAAAAGGGTCGCAAATCAGTCTGGAAAATTTTTTGAAATTGAAAAAAAAACTATTTTGAAATTATTTTTAAAAAATTATACTTTGGAAATGTTAATATAAATTAATAGTGTTATAAAATTAATTTTTTAACATTGTCGCAAGTTATTCAAGGTCCGGCTCATTGACGCTCTCGCGCGTCTCCGATCAGTTTTACAAAGCTGCATCTGGGACTTATTTTTAAATAGCTGATACTTTTTTATAACAATTATAATATTAATAACTATTTCAAAATCAATCTGGCAGATATGCTCGGTCCCATGGTCTGGCTGAGTTATAAAAGTACCACCGAACTTCAATGAGATACATATGTACTGTGTTAAACATTATCAATAATATATATATTTTTTAAATTTATTTATTAATATTTTGGAAAGAAAATAACACCATGCAAAATGTTGTTGTTCCATCAAATTATTCAAAAGCTTTCACTGATTTGGGTGACTCGGAAAATAATAAAGAAGTTCTCATAATTTTGAAACTTTCTTCTCATATGTATTAAAAGTTCATCAAGCGTTAACGAGGCTAGATATGAATTGTTTAGGAACAATTATTCGTTAGGAGATATTAATAATCCTTTCAAGGTTAGCACAAAAAATCTTGATGCATCATCTTTGCCTCCTTGTCAGACAGAAATTGCATGAACAACTGCAAAATATATACCCGTCGTTTGGAGAAATGTAACCAATCTTTCTGCTAACAATTACGATTGGAAAGAAGATCATGGAATTCTGGAATTCAACTGGTTCAAAGGTGATCATTGCCAGCTTTCGAATGACATCTGATTCAAACCGGATGATCAAGAAAAGAAAGTATACATAAAATAATATTGAATTTATAAATAAAAAATAATAATTCTAATAATATTGCTACTAAATACATTACTGATAACCCTAATTATTTTTTGTTGATTTCGAGGACAATGTCATTGAAGGTATCAGAAGTGATTCCGATGAAGAGAGTGACGAAACTGATGATAGCAGTGACAGCAACGATAGCGATGATGACAATAAAAAAAATAATTCATCGATAAATATTTAAAAATCAACAAAATTCGATGATGAATTATTTAAATGTAAAAATAAAAATTATAGTTTGAATATACAAATGCTTCATAACCAATTAGTTAAACTTCCACATTGTTATTATCCATTCATAATTTTTCAGTACGACATGATATGACTTTTTAGTTAACAATTAATAATCATTTGTTTTTCACCACTAACCTAACGAATTTTTTCCAACCACTGTGATGAAGCAGAAAAAAATTATTGAAATAAATGAAAAAAATATGTATCGTTGATAATGTTTAACACAGTATATAGATGTAGCTCATTGAAGTTCGGGGGTACTTTATAACTCTGCCAGACAACATTGGGACTGGTAAATAACTGCCAGATTGATTTTAAAATAATTATTAATATTATAATTGTTATAAAAAAAGTATCAGCTATTGAAAAATAAGTCCCAAGATGTAGGTTTGTAAAGCTGATCGGAGACGCGCGAGAGCGTCTAACGACGCGCGGACCTTGATTAACTTGCCAGACAATGTTAATACCGAAAAATAGGTGCCAGATAAATTTTATAATATTTATTAATGTTTATATTAACATGAAAGATGGGAATTTTGTGGCATATTGGACAAATCATTAAATTAAAAAAAAAAACATCTCCAAGTTGGAGTCGAACCCACGACCTTATGATCTCTCGCCATACGCTCTAGCCAACTGAGCCATTCGGGGGCATAGGACTATCGACACACACTCATGAATCCTTCCTTCCATAATTTGATGTTCATGTTAGAAATGCATCGAAGATCAAACGTACTTATCAATGGCCGTCAAGACCCGTTACCTTCCACTCTAACATCAACGTCGATTGACAATTTCAATAGCAGATTAAGGAAGATGATCTCTAACCACTGATATGATTTTAGCCAAATATATAATGTTAAAGTGGAATATTGTGTCCGAGAGAAAATACATGAAAAAAGAGAATTTTGTGGCATAGTGGTGTTCCAACCCAAACGGGCGGGTGTGCCCCCTTTCGAGAAGAGGGCTGTGCGAGGGCGATACCATGTCTAGGGCCAGGTCGACCCTGGACTTCTCCTAGCGGCGTAGCGGGGAGCGAGACGGGCGACAGGACATTCTGGTGTGATCGATCGTATCGAACGGCGAGAGATTATTATTATATTTTTGGTGTTGTTTTTAGGGTGATTAAAATAAAGGCGTTATACGGTGAAAACAAGTTTTAACAGATCAGAAGTGTGGATAAAGTACCCCGTGCTTGGTGAAGTGGTGAAAAAGGCGATTTTCGAGATAGTTTCTTTGTGTGTGCAAGCAGGCGGCTTCCCAACAGGTGTTTTTGGCGTCCCAACAAGGAAATAAAATAGTAAGGCGTACTTCTCTTCATACCTGGCGATTATTTGAGGTGTATTGGCGTTCTACAAAACTGTAAGTACAAAAATCATTTATTATTTGGCGAAACGACAATCCCAGGCGGTCCGATTGACAAGATCGTGCTTGTAGCTAGCCGGTAAATTTCCACGAAACGAATCGGCGATTCGAATATTGCAAAAACTTATCGTATCTGGCGTTCTTGCGATATAGTGTTCATGCATGTACACAGTTTGTAAGAAAACAATTTACTGGTGATATAATTGTTTTGTCGTATGAATATTTAGTTGTTGAAATTGATTATTTGGCGGTTTATAAACCTTATTGGGAATATAACTATTTTACACTCATGGCGAAAGTGACTGTGTTCATTGGCGTTCGGCGAAAGGAGAATATTAATGTATACAGGACGTCTTCAAAAGGCGTGGCGTGAAATATTTTGGTGTTTCAGCAACATACAAATTGATTTAGCTCAGTAATTGGCGATCTCTGACGTTTTACACAGTTTTATGTGACCTTGTTCATTGGCGTTCGGCGAAAGGAGAAAATTACTGTATACAGGGCGTTTCCAAAAGCGTGGCGTGGAATATTTTGGGTTTCAGCAACATACAATTGATTTAGTCAGTAACTGGCGATCGCTGACGTTTCACAAGGGTTATGGTGATAAATTATTTATATGGCGATTTCTCGTTGGCGTTTATAAACATTTTACTTTTATTGCTGAATATTAGTGGCGCATAAATCAATTCATGGGTTATGATATATATCCGAAAGGCGTTGGGATAATTTCATTGAGTTGCGAATTTTTCCGAACACTGAATTTGTTGATTTGATTTATGATCATTGGTGACGTATCTGATTTAATTTATACTTATTGGCGAATTACCAGGTGTGGTAAAAGAGTTGATCAAGGCGAATGTTGATACTAGAAATATATAATTGAGTAATTGTGGCGTTATATAATACAGGGTGTTAAAATTATACTCAAACATTATTGTTGGCGACTTAACCTTTATACATTCCTTCCTTATAGGACATGGATAAATTAGGGCGATGACCATCTGGAGATACATGCAGAGGAGGATTTGGATTCCACGGAAACCCCAAGGCGTGGGGAAGGGCGTCGAAATCTTGATTCTCCACGGCGAAGGGCGGAGGCAATGTTTCAGGTGTACCAGTAGGCGAGCTGGTGAACAACTTTGGCGGGCGGTCTCTTGCAAAGTATAGAGAGGGTTGCTAGCGGCAGGCGGCCTTGGTGGTAGGTGAAACCACGATTTAGGCGACACCAGGACCTTCCAGATCGGGGCATGGCGATAGTGTCGATTTGGCGCAAGGAGGTTTTGACGGGCGGCCACTTCACTAGGTTCTGAGGTGGTAGATCGTTTTGATCCAGACGATGTCGACAGCAATATAGACAGGTGGCTCCAGAAGATCGATCAGCTAGGCGTTATCCATGGCTGGTCAAGCTATGTTAAGTCGACATTGGCGCAGTCAAAATTGGAGGTGCGGCGAAAAGGTGGTTTCATCAATTGACGAGTATAACCCGTCTTGGGACCAATGGAAGGCGAAATTGCAGCGGCATTTCCACGGCGACGAGATTTTGCCTTTAATGGTGGAAGAGATGGTTCAGCGGCGGAAACTCCCATCGGAAGGCATGACTACGACCACCACGCGAAGTTGGCGTTGTGTGGCAGGGTAGGCATCAAGGGCGAGAATGCGGTGTCATGCATTATTAGAGGGTTGCCGGAGAACCTGGGGCAACGCCGCAGTTAACTGCGCACTCCAGAGGACTTTTACAATTCCTTTTGGCGGGACTAGAGGGTGTCATGGCGAGGCTCAGAACCAAAACGATGGCGTCCAGACTGACAATCCCCGAACGGACAGGCGGTCCTGTGCGTGGCGAATCCTTCAAAATGAAGAGGTGCTTCAATTGTCAACGAGTGACGAATCACTTCAGCAAGGATTGTCCCTTACCTAAGGCGGAACGGTGTATATCTTGTGGTTTGTCAGGGCATCGTTTGGCGGAATGTCCAAGGCGGCGGCCTTCTGAGGATAGGGCGGCAGTTCAAGGCGACAGGTGAGACTTTAACCGATTCCTCCAGACAGGTTTTCGGCAAATGGTGAGAGTAAATGGCGAGAATGTGAGGGCGTATCTGACACCGGGAGAGACAGAATCATGTCCTTGGCGACGGCGAAGGTTGGGACTCACCATCGATAACGAAGGAAGGGCGTATCCTTTGCGGTTTTGGTGGAGGCGTTGCTCTGGGTCTCGGACAGGTGGAGTTCGAGATGATCATGGCGGATTGTCATCTCGAGTTGAAGGCGTTGGTGACTGACGTGATATGGGTCGGATAGAGTTGTTGCTGGGCGAGCCAACTTTCAGTCAGCAAGGAGTTCCATGGTGGTGAGAGGCAATAAGGCGTACCTCTATCGAGAACCGATATACGAGATGATCAGGCGGATCACGCCTCAAAGGGCGAACCTACTAGGGGTAAAGGTGTTGGTGGCGGAAGATACGATACTTAATCCCAACACTATAAGTAAGGTCAGGGTGGAAATAGTTGATTGGCGTCGACGGCGCGAAATAATTATATGGGAATAAGCAATACCCTGAAGGAGGATCCCTCATTATCATACCGGCAGGCGTGGTTGGGCGGTCGACTGAAGTATTACAGCCATCAACAAGGCGAGGACAGATCGAGGGCGGAAAAGGACGACTGGTGTCCGGCGGAGACATGTTTGTCCAGCGAAGACGTGGTGCAGGCGGTCACCCGTCGGCAACTCAGGTGAGGCAAATATCTGTAAACACTTTAGACCTTTCTGGGCGAACGTAGGTGATGTATCAGAGGTGTGTAAAAGGCGATTATTTGACTTATTGAGGCGTTTTATTCCGTTTGCTTTTCTACAGGAGATGATGATGTCGGACTGACCCACCTGGGGACCATCAATTAAATTATCGAGCGATATACCTATTTATTACAGACCTTACAGGTTGTCCCATTGGGAGAGGGACTGGTGCGAGATAAGGTGCAAACTCTCATAGGCGCTGGCGTAGTGAGAGAGAGCGAATCGGCGTATGCTAGTCCTATTGTCTTGATTCCCAAAAAAGTCTGGCGAGGTGAGGCTGTGCGTTGATTACAGGGCGTTGAATGCTATCACGGTGAAGGATAGATACCCTCTCCCCTTGATTTCCAGATCAACTGGCGAAATTGGCGAGAAAAGGTGTTTTACTCGTACTGACTTGGCGCAGGGTTTTCATCAGGTTCCTGGGCATCCAGACTCGGTGGATAAAACGGCGTTCATTACCGGATGGACAATATGAGTACCTGAGAGTTCCTTTTGGCCTCCAACTCACCGGCGGTTTTCAGCAATTGTGAATAAGATGTTAGGTCCACTTAGGTATGGCGAAGTTTTGGCGTATATGGATGACTTATTGATTCCTTCGGCAGGCGAAGAAGAAAAATCTGGCGTTGTTGGATGTAGTATTGAATCTGATAAAACAGGCGGGCGTGAAACTTAAGTTGGGAAATGTTCCTTCCTACAAAGGCGTATTGAGTATTTAGGACATGAGGTAGATGCAGATGGTATTCGACCCGGTAGGCGAAAGATACGGCGGTATTGAATTTTCCTGAGCCTAAGGATGTTCATGGCGGCACAGTTTCTGGGATTGGCGTCATATTTCAGAAAATTCATATATAATTTTGCAGTATTGGGAAGCCGTTGACTTCTCTCACGGAAGAAGAATGAACCATGGCGTTGGTTGGGCGAACAACGAGAGGCGTTCAAGGTGTTGAAGACCCGATTGGCGGATCGACCTATGTTGGCGACATACGATAGTCAGGCGGAAAATTGAATTGCATACAGATGCTAGTAAATTGGGCGTTTCAGGTATACTTCTCGAAAGGAGCCGATGGTAAACTCAGACCGGTTGAATACTTCAGCAGGGCGACAACGGCGCAGGAACAGGTGTATCATAGTTATGAGTTAGAGACCTTGGGGTGGTGAGTCTGTTAGGCGTTTCAGGGTGTATCTTATTGGCGTACATTCAAGGTGGTTACGGACTGTGTGGCCGTTAGGCGCGTTGCTCAAGCGAGATCTGGTGCCTCGCATTCCCTAGATGGTGGCTGACGATTCAGGAGTATGACATGGAGGTGGAGTACCGACCAGGTCATCAATGCAGCATGTGGATGCTCTTAGCAGAAATCCACCGGCGGAGGTTATTGCGTAAATATAATTTCAATGGGCGAGGAAGATTGGTTCCTGACGGTGCAGTTACAGGATCCAAAGGCGCAAGAGCTTGTCGATTACTGGCGAATGGGCGGCTGATGGCAAACCCGAAGGCGAACTACAAGCTCACACGAGGGCGACTTTATCGTTACTCCTAAAGGTGATAGGTTGTATATCCCGGGCGATGGCGAGATTTGGCATTCTAAGAGGTATCATGATGATATTGGTCATCCGGCGTTTCAAAGGTGTCTGGCGTTGGTCGAAGAAACCTATTGGTTTCCTAAAATGAGGCGATTTGTATTTAAATATACAAGATCATGTCTTAGGTGCGAGTTTGCAAAGGATCATATGGGCGGGGCGAAGGTCTTTTGCATCCATTGAACGGCGGTCGATTCCATTTGACACGGTGCACATTGATCATTTAGGTCCCTTCGTCAAAAGTGTCAGGGATACTCCTATCTACTACTGGCTAGATGGGTTCACTAAATTCTTTTTGGCGAAACCCACTAAGACATTAACGGCGACAGAGGCGATCAGGCGGCTCAATGGGTGTTTGCGAATTCGGTTATCCGGCGATTGATATCCGATCAAGGCAAGGCGTTCACCTCCAAGACATTTAAAGAATTCCTGGCTGAAAAGGGCGTAAAACATGTGTTGAATGCCGTGGCGACACCTAGGGCGAATGGGCAGGTGGAAAGGGCGAACAGAACAATAATTGGAAGCATTGGCTTCAACTGCAGAGACTGAAGGTCGGTGGGACGAAGCTGCCGGACGTTGTCTGGGGCCTTAACAATGCGGTCAACTCCAGCACGCATTTCTCCCCTGCTAGACTGATGTTCTCTCATTGTCATGGCCGAGTAGCTGATTTGGCGAATGGCGAGCTAGCTAGCGACAAACATTAAGACCGGCGATGGTCTTGGGACTGGCGAAAGTCCAGGAACCGCGGTGAAGGTTCCGGGTGTCGAATGCAGACCAGGCAGGTGGCGTAGACGACGCCATGGCGATGCCTGAAGACACCCACCCTGAAGAGCGGAGACGACTCTACTCTACAGGTTTCCAGGCGTAGGCGGGCGAAAGATTCGGGAGGAATCAGGCGAAAGCACTACGGAGGAGTGCCAGGCTACTCAACAAAGACCATGACCGGCGATTGCCCAGAAGGCGAATTCATTTCAGGCGGAAAAGCAAAGGCGTCTGCGAAAAGGCGGAAGTGCTCCTGACCACAGCACTGGAAAGAAGACTCGTAAATTGGCGGATACGAATGATGAATCTTCTCGGACGGCTCAGAAACGTGCGAAGCTTGGTTGTCCGGACCTCGGGCAATCGGATTGTCGGACCATGTCCGGTTGTACCGAGATCTGTGAGGACTAACGCTGACCGCGTCAAGGCCCAAGAGAATATTCAGAGTCTCGCACGAAAGGCGAAAGGCGTTTCGATCGAAGGCGAAAGGTTGCACCTGCATACAAAGTGGGTGACTTAGTGCTCTGGCGCAGCGCTGCTACCAAAAAGGCGGGTACAGGCATGGTAACAAATTGGCGAATAAATTCGATGGCCCTTACAGGGTGCGTAAGGTGCAGGAATGATCGATACATTATTGAGGCGATTAAGGGCGTTAGAGGTTATAAAACGATTCACGGCGACTGTTGCTGTAGATTCATTAAGGCGATATCATGGTGTTAATGATATAGAGTATGACTCTGATTCTGACGATGGGTGGAATATTGGCGAGGGCGAATGAGGGAAGAATGGCGACGTATGACTGAATGAGAGAATGGCGTTGGAAGGCGAATGAGAACGACCGGCGGTCGAGCAAGTTGATTTGCAATTAACGAGGACATTAATTTTTCAGGATGGCCGAGTGTTCCAACCCAAACGGGCGGGTGTGCCCCCTTTCGAGAAGAGGGCTGTGCGAGGGCGATACCATGTCTAGGGCCAGGTCGACCCTGGACTTCTCCTAGCGGCGTAGCGGGGAGCGAGACGGGCGACAGGACATTCTGGTGTGATCGATCGTATCGAACGGCGAGAGATTATTATTATATTTTTGGTGTTGTTTTTAGGGTGATTAAAATAAAGGCGTTATACGGTGAAAACGAGTTTTAACAGTGGACAAATTATTGAATTATAGAAATGAAACATCCTCAAGTGGGAGTCGAACCCACGACCTTATGATCTCTAGCCAACTTCAATTTATTGATTTGTCCACTATGCCACAAAATCCCCTTCTTTCATGTATTTTCTCTCGGGCACAATATTCCACTTTCACATTATATATTTGGCTGAAATCTTATCAGTGGTTTGAGATCACTTGAAAGGGAAAGGGTTCAAGAGTGTGTGTCGATTAATATGTCCTCGATTGGCCCAGTTGGTTAGAGCGTATGGCTAGAGATCATAAGGTCGTGGGTTCGACTGCTACTTGAGGATGCTTTTTTTCTTTAATTTAATAATTTGTCCACTATGCCACAAAATTCCATTCTTTCATGTATTTTCTCTCGGATACAATATTCCACTTTCACATTATATATTTGGCTATAATCTTATCAGTGGTTAGAGATCATCTTCCTCAATCTGCTATTGAAATCGTCAATCGACGATGATGTTAGAGTGAAAGGTAATGGGTCTTGACGGCCATTGATAAATACGTTTGATCTTCGATTCATTTCTAACATGAACATTAAATTATGGAAGGAAAGGATTCATGAGTGTGTGTCGATTCCTATATCCTCAAATGGCTCAGTTGTTAGAGCGTCTGACTAGAGATGATAAGGTCGTGGGTTCGACTCCCACTTGAGGATGCTTATTTTCTTTAATTTGATAATTTGTCCACTTTGCCACAAAATTCCATTCTCTCATGTATTTTCTCTCGGACACAATACTCCACTTTCACGTTTATATTAACATTTCCTGAAGTAGCTAATTTTAAAAAAATATTTTTTACAATTAAAAAAATTCGCCAGATTGATTTGCGACCGGTTATAACCCACCAGAATTGTCTTGAAATAGTGATAATAGTATTAAAAAGATGAAAATAAAGTATTAGCTTTTAAAAAATAACTTCTACATCATTGTTTACCTTACAAGACGCTTAGCCACGGCCAGATTCGTCATTTCGTTTTAAGCACAACTTAAACTAACAAATAAATATTATTTCAAGTTTTAAAAAATCACCTCTAAAAATGCATGTGATCTCCAGGACTATAAGTTCTGTTAGGCTAGAGTGCGACGGCCACTAGTATCATTCTTTTTAATCAGGATGTTAGGTACTGGTGTAAAAACTGAAAGTTTTTTCGAGATATACACTAATTATATATGTGTAATAGTTACTTAACCGACAAGGAAATTATTGTGTATCTACCGGTCTACCCAAAACATAAAAACACGCTTATAACTTTTAAATGTTTTTTTTTCATTTTGAAATAACAGTATTGAATGAAATTTTAATCGAGCGATATGAACAAACAAAATGGACTAGTTTCGGTATTTGTATTTATAGATTCAACTTTTTCAGTGGGATAATCTGTGGGCGTATGGTTCCTAATTTGATTCCAAGGAGTCAACATACTTACGAATAAATTTTTGTTCAGGCACTAATGTTTTGGTTATTCGTTTCTAATTGATCAATTTTCATTTTTCGGAAGTCGTCATTGTCAATATTAATTCAAAGTAAAAGGTCGACAATGTATATACAGTGCTTCTCAAAAGTCCCTCCCACCCTCTTATTTTTGGAACGATTATACATAAACAAGTGAAATTTGGAAACTGAATATTAAAGGTTGTAAACTTCCCTACTAGTGATGATAGATGACGAAATCGTCAAAGATGACGTCACAAGGCCATTGTGACCAATAATTTTAAATGGAACCCTACGGCAAGCGACACCTCTTTTAAAAGGTATCGAAAAAACCTATTCAATTTTGTTTGTGTTTCGGGCAGTTTTGGCAACTCGCTTTTAAGGAACGCAAAGCTGTGATGAATTAAATCAGTTAATACTAAAATTCCAAATTCAAGCTCCGCCTCTGGATAGTTGTCAAATAAGCTGACGTTTTTGTTAGTCTCCCTAATTCGACGTTTTTGTAATTGTCCAAGCTTTTGTACAAGGAGACGAAATAAGCAAATGTATAAGAAGTATGGGTTCCAGAACCGCAAAGTGCATTTTACAAAATGGTGGACATTTCGAACACTTACTTCATTAATGTTCATCATTTACTTTCGAATAATCATTTGATTTTTCTTTCATTAAATGATAGTTTCGTTTGATTATTATGAATTAGGTTTTTCACCTCTTGAAATTTGTAAATAATTATTACTTGTTTCTTGCTTTGATTCTGTTACGTTCCATTCAGGTGAAGATGAGTAAGTTGATTTTCTTATCGAAATGTATTGCATGTTGTTAATTAAACTAAAGGTACCTAAATGTAATACAGATCCGACCCAAAGAAATTTGGATAAGGGTCAAAATCACCTGAAAATCAAGTTTGAATGACATTGTATGATATATCGTTGAATTTAGCGTTAAAATTATTTCGAAAAGTGTCAAAAATATGCAGGTCCGTATTGAAAAAAATGAGGTTGAGGGTGGCCCAGAGCGTACGAAACGTTGGATACAAAATCTGATTATGTCAAAATGAGGATAATTTATTGTCCGATAAAAAACTCCTGTGACATTTTTTGATAATATTCGAAATAAAGTGGGAAAAAAAGAAAAATCAAAATGACAGAATTTACTTTTCTTATGATATCTCAATAACCGGTCCTGATAATCTCGATTTGTTTGAACTGCTTGACAATGCTTCTATGAATGCAACTTTTTCTCCATTTGACCGACCTTCTAACTCTTATGGTTTAAAAGTTACCAATACAATCCCATTAAAAACGTGGCCACTCTGTATGCCAAGAGGTCCCATTTTACAAATTTGATTTTCTACTCTAAAACATCGTAGCTTTTCATCAATATCTCGACGGAGTTCGAAGATAAGATAACCTCAACCTTAAACTACGCGATCACGATAGCGGTTGCATTGGTTGATACAGGGTGTGAGAGAAACTTTCTATTTCTTGTCATGCAATAAGTGATTTTAATATAATAACTTGTAATGCGATTATCATGATGATAATGCGAAATTGACATCTAGGAAGGAATGCCTTCGTGCCACCATATTGAAATTTCCAATCCACCCCCATTTAGGGGTAGTTTGTACTCGTGATTTTTCTAATAACTCTGATGACCGCGGATTTTCAGCTGAGATATTTCATTGAAATGCTGAGATGTAGATTGCACAAAATATATTTTTTGTCTCACCATAAAAAAATTCAAATCAGTCCCCTCATAAGGGTAGTTTATACTTGGGATTTTTGGAAGAACTTTGCTATGAATATATCTTATTGAAACGATGGAATATGATGGCACAAAACATATTATTCGTGCCACTATAGAGAAAATTCACATCAGCTACCTTGTAAGGGTAGTTTACGATTGCAATTTTTCGAAAAACTGACCGAGGAACCAAATATTAGAAAATAAACCTAATAATGAACGATTCAGTCTCATGATTAATATATTTAAAAAATGAAATAAAAATAGGAATCGAATATACACATCCAATTGAATTATTTTGGCGGAATCCGCAAAGAAAATAAAGTATATATCAGAATTGACGGGTACAATTTCAATGTTATCAATATTGAAAAAACATGTAAATGAAATGCAACTTTAACAAACAATGGTGAATCTCGACGACGATAGTCACATTTATGAGGGTGTAATAGACACTTTCTATTTCTTCTCATGAAAAATCGATTTGATTTTATTTTTTTCAGGCCTTATAGGGAACATTGTAACATTTACATTTCTTCCGGTGCGATTGAATATCAACCGGGATTATCTTCATATTCTTTCAATCCAAATATAATAAAGCGCCAAAACATTTGTTTTTTTAATAATTGTTAATATTAACTATCATTTAGTTATAGATTTTCGTTCCACTTTCAAATAAAGAAATGCTACCATAAGGTCCCATATTCTATTGTCCCATCGAGGACCGCCATGAAAAAATAAAATATTTTATTAACAATGATATGAGGGGACTTTTCGAAGAGCTCCACTGACCGGGAGTTTTTGGTAAAGTTATTTTATTGAAACGATAAATAATGATTACACATAACATATTTTTTGCGCGATCATAGAAAAAATACAAATTCGTCCCCTCATAAGGATAGTACATATTTAAGATTTTTGTAAGAACTTTGCTGATTGCACGAAACATAATATTTGTGCCACCATAGAAATAATTCGCATTAGTCCCCTCATAAATGTTACTTTCGTCGTCGACATTTGCGATTATTTTTTAAAGTTGCATTTCATTCATATATTTTTTGAATATTGATAAGATTTGAATTGTACCAGTGAATTCTGATATATGTTTCATTTTATATACGGATTCTGCCAAAATTATCCAATTTGATGTACTTATATATGCATATTCTACTTTCATTTTATTTTTTGAATATAATAATCATGAGACTGAATTGTTCGTTATAAGGTTTATTTTCCAATATTTGTTTCCTCGGTCAGCAGTTTTTCGCGAGTGAAAACTACCCTTACAAGGTAGTTTATGTTAATTTTTAAACGACGAAACCAAAAAAGAGGAAGTTCTCTAGTCGACGTGTATATTTTTTTTTATGTATGATAATTCTTTTTTTAGTGGATAAGGTGTACTTCGAAGTTGGACCAATTTCAATCTAAGAGATGAGATCCACCCCTAAGGGTAGCAAAATTATGGATATTGATCACTCACCCTCTGAATTCTGGTCCGATTCTATCAGGCATAACTTTGTACTGGGTTCTTCGATTTGGATGATTCTTATTTTATTAGATAGGGTATACCTCGTAGTTGATCATATTTGGATTTCGAATGGAATTATCCACCCTTTTGGGTAGAAAAATAGGGAGTCATTGATTTTTCACTTGTGAACATTGGCATACATATGTAGTTGACAATGACAGATCGCTAATGTGATTATTTTTGTTCTCCTCCGTCACAATCATTATATTCTATAAGAGGATGGAATGATATACAAAGTAATGAAATAAACTAACCAGAACAACAAAAATAATTTATATTACAACAAATAGTAAAAGTAGATAATATTATTATTTAACTGGTAAAAGTTGAAGTAAGGTGGGTCAGTGAGTATTTTGGAAGTAATCAAAAAACAAGTAGGTAGTAATTAGTAGATTTCAGACACAAAAAATTTAAAAATAAAAACTTTTCAACAAAAAATTAATCCGACGAAATACGGAACTGAAAAGTAAAAAATAAAATAAATCTTCTTAGTCTCAATAACTAAGCTCCTAAACTAATGTTAGTAACTAATTTTGAGTCGGCGCCAAACGAACAATCAACGAAGATCATTAAATTACTTCAAAAACATTATCAGAATGTCACCGCGCAACTCGACGCCATCATTTTACGCCTTATCTAATAAATTTGCTTGTTTGTTTGGCACCGACTCAGAATTAGTCACTTACATTACTTTAGGAGCTTAGTTATTGAGACTTAGAAGGTTTATTTTCTTTTTTCTTTTTAGTTCCGTATTTCGTCGGTTTAATTTTTTGTTAAAAAGTTTTTTTTCCCATAGTGGCATGAATAATATGTTTTGTGCCATCATATTCCAGCGTTTCAATAAAATATAGTCATTGAATACCCCCGGTCAGCAAAGTTCTTCCAAAAATCTCAAATATAAACCACCCTCATGAGGAGGCTGATTTGAATTTTTTTATGGTGGCACAAATAATATGTGTTATGCAATCTTTTTCAACCGTTATTCACCGGAAACTCTCGGTCAACAAAGTTTCTAAAAAATAAAACTATAAACTACCCTGACTTGAATATTTTTTTATGGTGACACAAAAAATAAGTTTTGTGCGATATGTATTTCAGCGTTTCAATGGAATATCTTAGCTGGAAATCCCCGGTCACCAGAGTTATTAGAAAAATCACAAGTACAAACTACCCCTAAATAGGGTGGATTGAAATTTTCAATATGGTGACACGAAGGCATTATGAACTTGATAATCGTATTACAACTCATTATATTAAAATCGCTTATTACAAGACAAGAAAAGTAAGTTTCTATCACACCCTGTATTACGGAAGGCTCAACGTCGTCGGAGGCCACAGCCTGACGAGCCTACAGGGTGAAGGTTTAAGTGGGTAAACCTATGTCAGGGAGTCCCACACTCTGTCCGTAATGGATTTCCTCCACCACCCAAAAAAAAACACCGTGTATCTACTAATGCAATCGCTATAGTGGTCGCGTAGAATTAAATATACCCAGGTGTCACATACTGAAATTTCAGCAAATTCTATCGATGCCTAGGTACCCCCTTATATCTGTGCCTAGTCCTTTCACAGAGGGAAAAAGAAAATAAACTTTTCATGGACCTTCTAGTCAGCATCAACTCAAATATAAAAACTGCCTACCAACTCGAGAGTTCACGGATAATACTGGAATGACTAGTGTATCTCAACTTGATTATTTTGCCACAAATATTGATTATCCTTCGTTTGATGAAAAAAAATTGCATTTAAATATCAGTGACCATCATGGGTTATTATTTACCCTGAATGAAGACAGGATATCCATAATCTCTATAAATTTCCTGAAATTGAAGATTTCCATGCCGTATATGAATATACGATAGATGTGAATCTTGCATAATACAGTTGTTTTTTTCCAAAAATATGTTCATGCTCTCGACATAAACTGTCCCATGAAAAACTTGGTGGGTATAATGAAAATGAAAAAACATGGGTAACAAACGAAATAAAAATCGAAGGAAGACAATTGAAATATAAGTATTGGGTAGTAAAAAACACGAAAGATCCCACATTGAAAAAAAATTTGATGAAAAAATTTAAAAACACAAAAATGACATCAAATAATCAGAAAAAATCAATTACCAGACTAGAGTAAACAATAAAAATAACTATAAGAAGAAATAAAGGAAAATTCGGAGAATTGTCAGTGAAATGGGGGGAAAACTGCACCTGATCTCTATCCAAAAAAAATTATCATCGACAATAAAACAGTAGAAGATTCTCTAGAAATTTCAAATTATTTTGCAGACTATTTCTCGGTCACTATTGCTGAAAATATAAAACGACATTTGAAGTCGGAATGCGGCACTACCGGAAACCATACAGTAAATTCCTGTTATTTTCACCCTGTTACACGGTTAGCGATCAGTCAACGCAAAAATAAAACATGTGTAGGCATTGACTGCCTGACCACCAAAGTAGTCAAATCTATATATAACAAATTCAATTTGTGGACCACTATCATTTATAATAAATCAGTAGAGTCACATTTTCCCAGATAAGGTAGGAAAGGTAATGCCTCTTCTAAAAAATAAAGATCACTTCTCAATAGTAAGTTATAAGCCAATAACTATTCCCTGTGTAATAAGCAAAGTGATAGAGAAATGCATAATAAACTATTTCCATTTCTCACGAAACATAAAATTATTACTGATTGCCAAAACGGTTTTTATCCAGGCAGAAAAACGGACAGCGCGGCAACGGTCTCCATGGAGTATGTTTATAAACACATGGACATGGACAGTATGTTGCAGAGGTTGTTTTCGATCTGTCGAAAGCATTTAACTCAATTGATTTCACCATTGTATATGACATACTTTATCCCCAGAGGAAATTTTCTTTCATGGATTATATCATTTCTTACATTCCGGAAAATCATTGTTAGCATGCCAGAGACCTACTCAGATATGTAGGAGGTAGACCTTGGAGTTCCACAAGGCTCGGTGTTGGGTCATCTTACTAACTGGAGGTTGCTAACAGAAAAATATCGGTGCACCTCATAAATAAAATTTTAAATATCAAATTGTAAAAAATATCTTAAACTAATTGAAAAATTTCATGTTAACAATGCAAATTTGAGGCGAGTTTGATGGAAATAAACACGTGGTGATCCCTGCCATGGGTCAACGAGAAAGGACCGTGAAAGTGGTCAGAATAAATTGACAGGATGTTCGAACCAATGAAGAGAGATGTTTAATCCCAATATTCGACAATCATCTATGGCGCGCGATTCAATAGTTGTACAGGGTCACTTTTGCCCTTGTTGTCAAAATTCAGTAGGTAATTGTATATCACGTTGTGATTTGCAATTTCAGAACGTTTATTCATACAATTAGGTTGATTATTAATGTGTACCATATCTAAAAAAAATCTTTTGAAAAGGTTGTTTTCTCTGGCCAAAATACTGGGATTATTGAAATTACCAAAATGTTTAAGTTTGATAGAGTGCTCAGCAAGTGCACAACAATTTTTTTTCAAATTGCAATCACTTTTATGAGACATGCGGCCTGATAAATTTTTTTTGGTTTGTCCTTCATAGACTTTATCACAATTCAGACAAGGATTACTATATATGACATTAGAACATTCTATAATGTTGTTAACGGAGATTCAGTTTTAGTAATGTTTTTAAGTTTTTTGGTAATCTTTGGTTTTGCTAACTGCAGGTTCTCTCTCTTTTCATTGCCATGATCTAGAAAGAGAGAAAACCTATAGTTAACGTTAACCAAAGGATGACCATCTGTATTACATCTGCCCTTAATGAAGTGAGTGTCTTATGCCCGACGAATGAAGCAAAATTTCAGTTTCACACCCAATAATACCCAGTAACACTCGGTGGGCTTAAAATGCAGAAATTGTTATTTTTAATCTGTTATTCATGGAATTCTGTGAACAGAGAGAAGCATTGTTTTTTTGAATATTCAACTTCAACTTGTTCTTTATTTCTTTCTAGCTCATACAAGATACATGTCTACTGCTGAAAGTTCAACTTTAGCCCACAAACTTTTCATCCTGCAAAATGCGTATAGATTGCCCTATAACGCCATCGAAAACATAATTATAACACTAGTTTACAAAATTTAACTTCTTGTCTGTTGCCGTGAATTTTATCGTTGATAATGTTCACTAATGACATGTTTTTTTCAAATCTATCCTCAAAAGTTTTTGTGCAGCTCAAGTTACTTTTTTTAATTTTCATAATTTATGTGTATTTATCCGTTGATAACACGCGTTCTTCACTGTGTTAAGACTATTATCTGAAATTTTTGTGATATGAGTAGTTCATGGAGACGATGTCTAAACAATCCAAATATTGTTTGATACATATGTGGAGAATATGTGTTTAACGATTGCAGAAAAGTTACATCAGAGTTCGTTGAAAATACCTATTTTCTGTAATTTGGGATGTTCTTGGATATAAATGGCAAGTCTTGGGCTCCTGATTGTGTTTGTATATCGTGTGTTGAATATTTAAGATTATGGGAAAATGGCAAAAGAACTGATTTTCAATTTGGAACACCAACCATTTGACGAGAACCACAAAATCATCTCGATGACTGTTACTTTTGTAGTGTCAACAATTCACTAGTAGCTCGTGACAGAATTATTCTGGCGCCATTACATAAACACTTTTTAACAAAAAATTTAACCGACGAAATAGGGAACTGAAAAGTAAAAAATAAAATAAACCTTCTTAGTCTCATTAACTAAGCTCCTAAACTAATGTCAGTAACTTATTTTGAGTCGGCGCCAAACAAACAAGCAGATGGATTAGGTAAGGCGAAAAATGATGGCATCGAGTTGCGCGGTGACATTCTGATAATTTTTTGAAGTAATTTAATGATCTTCGTTGATTGTTCGTTTGGCGCCGACTAAAAATTTGTTACTTACATTAGTTTAGGAGCTTAGTTATTGAGACAAAGAAGGTTTACTTTATTTTTTACTTTTCAATTCCGTATTTCGTCAATTTAATTTTTTGTTAAAAAGTTTTTACTATTCAATTTTTTGTGGCTGAAATCTACTAACTACTACCCACTTGTTTTTTTATTACTTCCAAAATACTTACTTACCCACCTTACTTCAACTATTACCAGTTAAATAATAAGATTATCTACTTTTACTATTTGTTGTAATATACATTATTTTTGTTGTTCTAGTTTATTTCATCACTTTGTATATCATTCCATCCTCTCATAGATTATAATGATTGCGAAGGATGTAGCAGAACAAAAATAATGACAATAGCGATCTGTCATTGTCAACTACATATGTGTGCCAATGTTCACAAGTGAAAACTCAATTATCCCCTATTTTTCTACCCGTAAGGGTGGATAATTCCATTCGAAATCCAAATATAATTAACTGTGAGGTATACCCTATAAAAAAAACAAAAATTATCCAAATCGAAGAATCCAGTACAAAGTTATACCTGATCGGTTAACGGACCAGAATTCAGAGGGTGAGTGATCAATTTCCTTCATTTTGCTACCCATAGGGGTGGATTTCATCCTTCAAATTCAAATGAAGTACACCCTAGCCACTGAAAAGAAGAAGATATATCGGAATTGGACGTCTCAGTGAAAAGTTATGCGTGGTCATACATAAAAAAAAATATACGAGTCGACTAGAGAACCTCCTCCTTTTTGGTTTCGTCGGTTAATAAAACTGAGGATTATGAAGCAGTTTGTTAAGTCACTCGATAAAAACGAAAACTGATTTTTCTACATTTGCCAATAATTTTCTCAACTCACTATGGAAAAGATTGAAGCCGGTATTTTTGACGGCCCTCAAATTAGACAACTCAAGGAAGATACTCAATTTAGAAATTGTGTGACTGAGCTTGAATTGAGGGCTTGGACAGCTTTCGTCTCTGAGATGCAAAACTTGCTCGGAAATATAAAATCAGAAAATTATATTGAACTTGTTGAAGACCTCTCTTTACAATTGAAAAATATGGGTTGAAATCTAGAAGATATGAGCGAAGGGCAGGGAGAGCGTATGCATCAAGATTTAGTCATTGAATAACGTTTTCTGGGATACGAATATTATGTCTGACTATGGCTGGTCCCTGATACGCCATTTTCCTAAGTTCACACAAGAGAAAAAGCTTTAATGCAAAGTTTTTTAGAACTCAATGATTAATTAAATTTTTTAATAATGTTATTTTTAGTAAATACATGTTTTTTCCTGTTTGGAACGTAGATATCTGAAACTCAAAAACTAGAGCTGTTAAAAAAATTCTACTTATATATTTGAAATAAGCATATTATATGTAGTCAGAAACAGCACAACATTTTCCGGCAACATATGTACCTACTGTTAACTAGTGAAATTATTAGCGATCACGTTTCAAGAAGCAATGCCCTTGCTATCGATGTCAGTAACATAATTAATAAAGTGTCATATCCTTATGATAAATAACCAAAGAAATTCATGTTATGTTTTCAATGAAAAGTAGACAGCAATCTGAGAAGAAATAATGTTTTCCTCCTCGATCGTTATCTCCATTTCTCAACTGCGGGAAAAATAATCACCTTTTTACTTAAATTCAAAATGAAATAAATAAATCATTTTTCAAAAGTGATTGTTTTGTTCAACTATTCTCATTGCGGATTTATAAACGATTTGTATGTTAGTTTCAGAACTGAAAATGTTTCCTGTACTGATATTTTTACTCTTCAAAGTTGTATAACCCATCAAACTAAATACAATAATTAGCATAATTCACGAAATTGTATTATCACGTGTTTTAAAACATCTAAAACATCTGAGGTCATCGGCATACTTACTATTCCTAGCATTTACACTTATAAGTTTTCAGTGCCGGAGCAGCCATTGCGGAACTGCACTTTGGTATCGAATATATCATCAACCCTTCTCTTTAATTACCTCTCTATTTTCAACGGTACTCGAACGGAGAATGGACACCATTGTTCATGAAAACAGATCGGAGATTCAATATATCATTTGGAAATTGTCCACGCTGTAAATACAATCAATATCACAACGTGAATGATTTCGGAAGAAGTACATTATTTTTCCCGGGATGATGGAATGTTTTTAAATTTTCAAATAAACATAGTTTAGTCACATAAGTGTATAATAGTTAAAACCGTTTTACTACTTGTGCGTGACTGTTTATGTTCTAATGAAAATTGAGTATAATGAATGAATGTAATGAAAAAAAAAATTCACATACTATAGTGGGTTGAAACATAATAAAATATGATATAATTTAAACACCATTGAAAATGAATTAACAGTAAACGTGTAATTATGTTATAACTGGAATCTCTATAATATAATACAAAACAGTTGAAGCCTAGTGAAACTAATAAATAATGGACACTAAAGCTATTACACAATGCCAAAAATACAAATGCGAAACAATATAATGATTAATAAATATATAGAAGCATATTTACCATCAGATATGGTTTGAGACATAATTGACATATATTTACTGTATGATGTTTTGTGACCTCACTGGTTGATGTAATTCAGATTTGGTTGGGGAAAGGTCAAAATATCTGGAACCACTATCGATCTGCTAACGACGTTTCGACTTTTATGAAGTCATCTTCAGGGAAAAGAACAGTATAGGGTCCTTGTCGAAATAAAATATGTATTGATACGGACATTAACATATATTCTGGATTCTTCTTTCTTGTATAAATGAATTTGTTATGTTTAAGTGACGGAAGGAGAGTTAAACTAAACTAACTAAACTAAAAATCAATTAACTATATAAACTAAATGATTGGTTCAGTCTGTCTTTGGACTGGGGCGTTCGTCTGCGCTATTGCACTGTGTGCAGCGGGGTCCAGTTCTCTCTGGATTGGGAGCTTCTGCAAGGGTGCCCTGATCTGTTTGTATTTTATTTGTAAATATATAGATCGACCAGAGATCTTACAGACTCATTATGAATGGTAACATCATATCCTCAGTGGCCTTATTGTTCGAGGTGTGAAATACAATATAAAAAGGTTACTTGGTACGAGGATTCCAGGTACGGATTTAAAAATACGTAAATTATCTATATTATATCCAATGTCAGTCGACATTTGTTTAGCTTGCGTTCGGTGCAGAACCATTTTCGTTTTCCACGTGTACAATAATTATCCGTTTTTACAAGCTTGCTTCGTTCGTATGTCATTCTGTAATTCTGTCATTCTTTCCGGTTCAAAATTTGTAATGCATTTTTGGAGCACTTGTCGACATCCGATTGAGCTGAATTTGGCATAATTCCGGTGACAATACAATATTAAATTTTTCTTAGAGAAAAAAACAAAATGGCGGCTCCAAGATGGCGGACGAGTTTTGTGATTATGGTACGATTCGATTCAAAATTGGTATGTGGGGGTTTTCTTGGACAGTAATTGTGAATTTTTTGTAAAAATTCGAAAATTCAAGATGGCGGCTCATATGGTCTCATTCGATTCAAAATTGGTATGTGGAGGTTTTTGCGGTCGGAGTTATTTTTTTGTAAAATTAATTAATTGCTCCAAGAGGTGGACGAGATTTGGGTTTATGGTCCGATTCGATTCAAAATTGGCATGTCGAGGTTTTTGGGGTCGGAAATTATGAATTTAGTCGAAGATTATTTATTTTTAGTCAAAATTCATGAATTGAAGACGGCAGCTCCAATATGGCGGATGAGTTAATCTTTAGATGGTCTCCTTTTTGAAGGAGTAGATAGCTCAGAATTCACAGGAAAAATGCCTCATAATAACGATACTTTAACAAAAATGCATAGATTAAGGCGTACTCAAGTACTAAGAAGCACAAAATAAAATGATTAATCAAAAACCTTTTCAAAGCCAAGCTTTTATTCAAATGCACTAAAAAGGAACAAATATCTGCTTTGCGTGAGTGACGTAGGTTATTCCGTAAGTAATAGCTTCAAAAGCTTGTCGCCTTTGTATACGAACTGAAACTTTTCGTGACAACCTTTTGAATATATAACTCACTTCACACATCCAAAGCAATATTTTTCCTTTTTAGTGCATTTGAATAAAAGCTTGTTTTGAAATGTTTTCATAATTATTATTATCTAAAACATCGTGTTGAAGACAACAGTTTTCTGAGATACCCATCCAAACCGAATCTCATCATGACTATCGAACCAAGTTTCGTCAAGATACACTAAATGTCTCTTAAATTCCCGATGTTATTTTATTTGACGTAAATAATAATAGGTTGTTTTCAACATATGAAGGGGTGGCGTATAACTTTATTTCTTTTTTTCAAACTGGACGTGTGTGATGTGAATATAACTAGTCGAAATGTATATGCCATGGAAAGGAAAAAAATTAACCCCTCGTTTAAAAACTTTAATACGAAGAATTAAAAGACAGTTTATATAGTATCTTAGGTTAGGCACGAAATGAAAATTCAAGAAATATGAGTCAATTTGAATAAAAAAAATTGCTGTGGTTTTGAAAAAAAGTAAACCTATTTGAAGGGAAAGCAGCATTTGGTACGAAGCAAATATGTGCAGCAAAGCCCTAGATGATCTAGTGCGGGCCTTCACTTCCGTGATTATGAAGTCTTGTTTTATCTTTTCCCAACTTTTACTCAATGAAATCATGCTCGAGGGAAAAGTCCCTGCATTATTTTCGATTTGATATTCTACAACTCGATGTTTCAATTATATTGGAGGTCATATCCGCATTATTTACGTTCGTATATCAATAAAAGGAAGATATGCACTCATTCCACGAGTTAACTGTAATTTGGCACACTTTCCGTCCACTTGGGTGACCAGAGAATATACTGATATCATCGTTTTCTTGAAAGCTGCCATTACGATACCTACAAACAAGTTGATGATCTTTAAATAGAAATGTGTCAATATTCCCTAATTATTATAACAACAAAATAAACAAATGTATTTGTTCAATTCTAAGATCGCACACTCTAGTAAAATATCACTGAGTATTTTTAATATATACTAACAAAAGAATTATATACCATATAAATAAATAATATTTTATATAGATTTGTTTGAAAATATGAAAAGGTTGTTCATAAAATCAGACGTGGAATCATCTGCGACTCAAAGGTAAACTTTAGTCACTATCTTCCATCGATCAGGAAATAGCTTTCTGTTAGATATTCACAAAATTAACTTTCATCGCGGATTTTTCAATTCACAGAAAAAAAAAATCTATTCAATTGAGACTATTTTCCTTTTCAATATTGCATGTAGTTTATAAGCGAATGACCAGATGAAATGACAACATGTTTGGTGTTATTCTTTTGCTCAGTATTGGAGTAACAATGATTTACATTCAAGAAATAGTTGGTTAATTATGTTTGCACTAATTAGCACTAAAACTGAAATTATTGTGATTATTATTGAATCGAAGGTCTTCATAAATTTCCCATCGATTGCATTGAAATATTCATTAATCAAATATTGCTGTACTCGTTCAGGTGAATAACGAATAAAAAACCCGATGGCGCGACCAGTCAAAAAGGTAGATTCCAAAATTCATTTACTAAGAAAATGCCATTAATCAAGCAAACAAATGTTCAATTAAAAACACAAACAGCATTTCTATTTTGGTATAAACTACCTTCGAGAAGGTACCAATAAAATGAGAAATTTGTAATGTTTATAGCGTAAGCATGTCATGGAAAATAGCATTTGAGGGTGCTATTACCAGGGTCAGACGTTTTAACTGCGTGTTCTAATCTTTAGGGTTTTGGCCCTAGGTATTAATTCACAGTGAGATGATCAAGAGGTGCATCCCACTAGAAGCATGGCTCACAACAAAAAGCGTAATATACTTCGGTATAAATAATATGTTCCAAAAGGAATATGCAGACCAATTGTCGAGGACCCAATGAGCCTTTTTCCTGAGAATAGTGTGGCAAATTTGTCACGAGAGGCAGCACTTGTGGTAGGGACAAACGTCAAACCTTCTCCATTTAAGATAGTGTTATTTAAGCGATACAGTTGAATTATTTAAAATAATTAAGTAAATAGAAAAAAAATAATAATAGCGACAATGCAAACAAAACATTGTAGTTTTGCGAACTGTTCTTCGGATAATCGATATCCAGAGGTAAACATGTTTTTCATACCATTCGTAGAACCTCACATTAATGATGTTAGATGTAATATATGGATCCATGCCTCGAGGACAGTGGATTTAACAAAAGAAAACTCAAATAAATATTCATATGTTTGCTCCAAATATTTTATCGTTGGTAAAGGTCCAACTGAAGAAAATCCTGATCTAGTTTTGGCAAGGATTAGTAAGGTAGGTTAGGTAAATGTTGAGGGATCGTGCCCATGCTTCCTGAAAATAGCTGTTTGACTTTTCTTACGTGTTTTCGCCTCCTGAACACGAATCTGAAAAAAAACGTAGCGGTCTCATACCGTTTCCGAGATATATTGACTATCTCCTTCTTTAAGAGGTAATTTTTAGGCAATGTTTTCACGCACAAATATCACTCACAATGCCCACTTCTTTTTACCAGCTCAAACTACAAACTCCAAAACACTCATTTTCGGTACAACTTTGCACAAAATATAGCGGGTTCTATCGAAAAAATAGTAACTTTTCATCTTTGACAGTTGAAATTTAGTAAATGTGAACAGTTAGGTTAGGTGTAAATGTTGGAGGAGTATTTCTTCTATTAAACCGGCTACATTTTATGCAAAGTTGTACCGAAAATTAGTTATTTGGTGTTTGTAGTTTGAGCTGGTAGAAAGAAGGAGACCTCTTGAATCATATTCACTGTGATTAATTCTTTTTTTTCCGGAAATTTAGAGATTTTGACAAGCAAGCCTCCGTTTTAATGTTGCTACATTGAATCCTTCATATTTACAACTAGACTAGGAGGAATCGGCGCATGAGTACCGAAAACTATTCCACCTCAATTTTTTTATGCGATCCTCTTCAAATTGCCCAACTGATGATATAAATGCATGTTGCCATGGGGCAACCCCATGCCATATTGTTTAAACCGAAATTGTTTAAACAATTGCAAGGAATCGTTATTTTTCAACCGGACAATTTTTTTTATATTCTTTATTGAAATACAAATTAAAAAGGTCCAATGACTTTTCACGATAAAGTTAATATTTTCAGAGATATGAATTTTTAAAGGTTCGAAAAATCTCAAATTTGGGTATTTTTGACCCATGAAATATATATAATATATATAAAAAAAAATATAAATAATATTTTTTTTAATTCTTTATACAATAGTTAATAATATTCTTAATAGATATTTGAAAAAACTTCATTGTTTATACCTGTTTTTTTAGTGTTAATTTCGCGCGCTCACAAGTATGCGTCGTACCCGGTTTGTGAAATTTTACCTGCTTTACACGCATTTACGGGTTGTGATACGACTAGTAAAATTGGCGCAAAAAAAAGCTTTAGAAATGATAAATGTAAAAGAAAATCGTGATGCTTTAGTCCCTCTTGGCAATGGCTTGGATTTAAGTACTAAGGAGTTGAAAGGCTTAGAAAGATTGTATTTAAATATTTTGGGTAAAAAAGGTAACACGGCGGATGAAGCTAGACAAAGTATTTTTTCTCGTTGCTTTGGCACTAATATTAATTTATCGAAAATTCCGTGCACATCAGATGCCTTGCATTTGCATGCACTTAGAGCTTCTGCTCAAACATATATTTAGAAAAATGCATTGAATCCCCAATATGAAACATTAGATTTTACGAATTTCGGATACAAACTAGAGAATGGTACTTTGCTACCTTTATTTATAAACAAAAGCCCATTTCCAACTGATCTTAAAAAATGGTGTAATTGTAAGAAATCCTGTGCAACCAAAGCTTGTTACTGTAAAAAAAATAATATTAGTTGCATACTTCTATGTGGTTGTGATCCAGAAGACTGTAAAAATATAAATATAATTACTTTCTGTTTTAATAAAAAAAAAGTAATATAAACTGATAAAAAAGTAATTTTAATTACATGTTCCGATTTATGCTTAAATAACTTTTGTAAAATTGATTCCAGAAAAAAAATTTGTTGAAAACAAATTGTAGACAATTTCATTATTAATAACATTGCTCTCTTTAACAATCTTGATAAAGTTAATAGTTTTCAAGATAAATGATAAATAATAATTCAGGACACAGAGAGGCCGATGCAGCGCATGAGTCAGAGAGAGACGGCGATACTTAAAGGTAAGCGACTCATACTTGTGAGCGCGCGAAATTAACAATAAAAAACAGGTATAAACAATGAATTTTTTTTAAATATATATTAAGAATATTATTAACTATTGTATAAAGAATTAAAAAAAAATATTATTTATATATTTTATTTTTTTTAAATATATTTTTCATGAGTCAAAAGTACCCAAATTTGAGATTCTTCGAACCTTTAAATATTCATATCTCTAAAAATATTAACTTTATCGTGAAAAGTCATGGAAACTTTTTAATTTGTATTTCTATAAGGAATATGAAAAAAAATTGGCCGGTTGAAAAATAACAATTCCTTGCAATTGTTTAAACAATTTCGGTTTAAACAATATGGCACGGGGTTGCCCCATGGCAACATGCCTTTATATCATCAGTAGGGCAATTTGAAGAGGATCGCATAAAAAAATTGAGGTGGAATAGTTTTCGGTACTCATGCGCCGATTCCTCCTAGTCTAAACGTAGTCTTCGGTCAAAAACATTTCTTTGATGTTTATTTTTACATTTTAGGTAACGTTTGTCCCTACTAGACTACTAGCGCTCCTAAGGGGGAATTTTTCGTACTTGAGGAAAAAGGCATATTGTTGGAAAGATTGAGTTTGTACAAATGGCGGTCGATTCATTCCTATTATTATTGTAATCTTATATGAATTATGCTCACAATCATATATTTATCCATTCAACAAATGCTGGGGTTCCAGTCTGGAATTGATGTGGGACCACATGGAAGAAAACAGTATAGAACATTTCATAAATGGAATGGTATTGAATTGATGAATTCAATCTGAATCGTATCAGTTCGAAACCACATAATTCTGCGTAAAATAACGCATTTGGAAAAGTCTATCAAGGGAAAATATCACATACCAAGCCACAAAATGTAATCACTACTCTGGCAGGATTTCTGTTCTATTTTGCATATAACAACGCCCATCCAATTAGCATATGGAAAAATCCAAATGATATCACTAATTTCAATGCCTGAAATAATATTATCCCTACGGGAAAATAACGCAGAAATGATTTAAATTAATATTATCCCTACTGGGAAATAACGCAGAGATGATTTTTTTTATAAATTTATCATGTAGTCTATTTTAATATTGCATCAAATCGGTGATATTGATGGTCTCATACCGGGCGTCAACGAATCTATTACACAAGACATAACTTCTAAAATATTAGGTGTATCAAAATGAGATTTGGTATAGGTAAATGGTATGTGAAGAGGAGAGTTTTCGCATATTTCTCACTATCCGGTCACTTCCGGTTTCAACGGAAATGGCTTAGGTTTTGAATTTTTAAATAGAACACCCTGTTTATTGTAACATTTTGGAATTCTCAGACAATTCTCGATCAGAATGTGACATTTTAAAAAGTTTTTACGATTACTTCATTTTTCTAGAGTCACTTTTGATATTGCATCTAGGTGGCCATGATCGGACGTAAACTATCTGAGGATCTCAGGTGATGCCAGAAAATTACAATCGCAAAGTTTTAGTAACTAGTATGATAGATATGAATAAGTTTTTAAAATAACATTTTCTTGTCTATTATTTTTTAAATGGCGACCATATTTTGACAAGCACTTTTCGAAAGATATGGATTTTTTTACGAATTTAACAATACCAATTTATTTGCGACTGGATTAAAAATAAGGACATAAAAAAATATTACTTAGGAAAATACGATAATAATTTATTTACTTTTGTCAAGTGTGCCATGGATAATAATTCATTTGATTTCACTGTAGTGAATTTTCGAAGTGCATTCCTCCTTGCTCAAGACCCATTTCAGCTGGTTCAATTGTTTTTCTCAATATTTGAGGCTTTATACTTCTAAATGCCCGCAGAATTATTTCTTCTAAGATTTCGAGAGTGGCTGGGGCTATTGCCTAGAAAACCTGTTCTTTAACATATCCCCAAATAAAGAAATCGAGCGCAGTGAGATCCGGTGAGCGGGGGTATTGGAAAATTGGTTGCAATAACTTGATTATCAAAATGCGCTATCAAGTAATTAAGAACTTCTCTGGTATTATGAGGGGTGCTCCATCTTGTTGGAAGTAAATTCGCCGTAAAACTGCTGAAGGTAGATTATTAAAATTAGCCTCGATTTCATTTTGAAGAAAACCTAAGTATACGTAACCCCTGTTAACTGACCTTGAAACAATATTGGCACAATTATTCTGTTTTCAACGATACCAGCCCAGACATTGACGCCAAACCTGTCTTGAAAATTGACCTCTATCATTGCATGTTGATTTTGTTGGGCCCAGTACCGAATATTTTGCTTATTGAATATGCCATTATTTGTAAATCGTGATTCGTCGAAAAATGGAATAAAGTTGATACAATTTGGGTTAACTCTATTATTTTGAAGCAGCCAATCTATCGCCATCGTCAGCATACAAATGTGGTGTAACTGATATTCAAATGCTTGATATCCGTGCTTTTTCAGTATTTTCCTTGATGATTCGTAACTTATCTGCCTTTCTTGACTACTCAATTTATCTCAAAGAAACCGTTTTATCAACCTCAACCATAGCAAGAACGTTAATCTCAGCCCCTTCATTTATGATAAACCTCTGTTCCGCCTCTCGATTTCCTTCCTGCCTAAAACGATTATCAACATACGGAAAATACTGATGGGCTGGATGTTGCCGATTGGAATGTCTCTGAGCAAACAACTCCAGCAGCATTCCTGGAATTTCTATGGCATTCTCCAAATATTGATAACATATCCACTTTTTCACTTTGAGTATACATTATTTAGAAGAAAAATTAATGTAAAATTTAACGAAAATTAAGAAACTTTTATTGTCTGCTCATGAAACTTATGTCATTACCTAGGTGAGTGTTTTGTTTTCCAAAGAAGACTTGATAAAATTAACTGAAAAATATTATCTGGCTATCCATGGCACACTTGACAAAAGTAAATAAATTATTATCCAGTATTTTCCTCAGTAATATTTAATTTATGTTCTTATTATTAATCCTATCGCAAATAAATTATTATCGTTAGATCCGTCAAAAAAACCTTGGTCGCCATTTGAAAAATAATAGTTAGACACGAAAATGTAATTTTGCCAACTTGTCTCATTCCTATCTATCATACTAGTCACTAACCTTTGCGATTGTAATTTTCTGACATCATCTGAGGTCCTCAGATTAGTTTACGTCCGATCATGCCCACCTAGATGCAATAATAAAACTGACTCTAAAAGAATGAAACTTTTTGAAATGTCACATTCTGATCCCGAATTGTCTTAGAAATCCAAAAGTTTTACAATATACAGGGTGTTCCATTCAAAAATTCAAAACCGGAGGTATTTCCGGTGAAACCGGAAGTGACCGGAAAGTGGATAATATGCGAGAACTTTCCTCTTCACATACCATTTATCTATACCAAATCTCACTTTGATACATGCAATTTGCCTCGGGATATTAGTCAAGCATCAATAATTTTTCCGGCAAAATAATAATACTTTGATATATTGTAACTGACAACATCCGTGCTCACCTTCACTGCTCTTATCCACTCTGACGATGACAGATTATCTCTTTTGTAAATCCATTTGATTCCATGAGGATATTGTCTGTTTTGAGTCGATTCCAGTTAACAAATTCACGCTCTCTTAGTAGGTTTCGATGATATCTTGTGTTTTTATTTTTAATCCGTTCATTTTCAAAGGTGTCATTGATATCTTTTCCATATACATATTTTTTTTAACAGGTTTTGATTTCTTTATCTGAAATCCGAATATGTGGTAAATATATGTTTCAACTTTATATTATACTGCTGTAAAAATGCTTCCCACGTTGTACGAATGATTCCAAGTCCTCTGAATTTTCTTGAAGCATAAATAGAAGAGGTCGGTGTGTCATCTGGATGATTCATTCGCAGCAATTCTAATTAATTTATCAACGTCTTCCGAAAAGTTTTGAGTTAATTTCGTCAAAGGTGCAGTTTGTAATGAAAAAATGAGTGTTGGCCAAATATATTGATTCAATTTGTTTAACTTTTGTTCAGGATTCAAAAGGTAACTTGTAGTAAGTTTTGAAAAGCTTTTTTTGAGATTAATAATTGTAGCTTTCTCATCAAAAGTTAAATGTTTGTGAAGGTCATTCCAAGATACTTAATACTCTCTGAATTTTTCAATCCACATATGGTTGTATTCGAATCAATTATGTTTCTTGAAGTTCTCCTTTTGCAATAATGATTGCTTTTGATTTATTAGGGTTGATGAAAAGGTTTATTTGTGCAAAAAGATTAAAGTTCATTTCAACGAGAGTAAGTGCTGAGTCTAAGGAATTAGCAATTAAAACTGTATCATCGGCAAATACTAATACTGTTAGATTCTCAAAACCTTTATTTATTTCATAGACGTATTCTTCAGCAATTTCTGGTTCACTGAAATCACTCAAAACATAATCTATTGCTAGGTTGAAAAGAGATGGGGCGCCTTGAAAAACTCCACATTTCATTACAATTTGCTTCGATTGATTTCCATTGGTATGAATTCGTGTTGAGTTTCTTGTCTGGAGGCTCACTATTGCTACTCTAAGACAAGTTGGTAATGGTAAGGATTGTAATATCCTAATGATAAGTTGATTTCCAATGGAATCAAAAGTTTTTGTTATATCGAGGAATACAACAAACAATCACCGTTGTCCCGTTTTGCTTTGGTCAAACATCCATTGAGAAGAGTAGCATTGAGGTGAATTCCTAGTAACTGGGTAAAACCACACTGATTGATATTGAATTCTACAAATGATCTGAGATCTTTATGCAATACTCGTTCTATTATGCGTCATATAAAAGAGCATATTGAAATCGGTCTCCAGCTACTGCAGTCTTGACAGTCACATCCTTTTCCTTTGTAGATGTGTATTGTCTTGGCTTCCTGTAAAAGCTTTCGAACATAATTTCATTCGAGAATGTTAGACGCAATGGTTGCAATAACCTCTACGCTATGTTCATTGCTTATTGCTCTAGCAAGAGAGAATGCGATCTGGACCAGCCACACTATCTATTTTAATGGAAGATATAGCTATTTTACCGCATTCTTGCTGATATTTGAACCATATTCCGAGTTGATTTCTTTTTGATCTTTTGATGTAATAATTGAGTAACTGGTACGAATGGAATTGTTTGCTAAACTGAAGGAATATTGAAAATCTTGATATAATTTGTTCATTTCTATTTTCCAAGATGATTGGAAATAATCATTCAAAATTTATTTGGCAACGACTGTCCTTTGGTTGTAATATCTGAATTGTGCTAATCTGTATTGGTATTGGGGATTCATTGATTCCCTTTTTCTTTTGGATAAAAGTTGTTGATTGCTCTTTTTACTATATCCAGATTGTTCACGAGCAAAGTTTACCTTATTTTTTATTGTAGCATAAAATTTTCTAGCAGGATTTTCGGGATCTGGTGAAATATCTAGGGCCTGTAAGAAATGTAGTGCGCATAATTGTTTTGTGAGATCATCAAAAATCATGTCATTTCTTGTGAACAGAAGATCTTCAAATTATTTTTGATTGTTTTTATCACAATTGGATTTTTCAGTTTCAACTACCTCAACAGTTATACTATCATTATCGCTGATTTCATTCTCAATATAATTTAGCGTTATTTTTTGTCTTTGGATTAATTTTCAGTAAGGCCAATTTTACATTTTGGAAATTACAATTTTGGTGAGTTAGTTATACGTCTGAAAATATAATTTTCATATGAATAAAATTTCCAGATAGGTTAATATAATATCGTAGTGCATCTTCTAATGTGAGACGATTCTTTCAATCTGACAGTAAAACACAATAAGATGTATCTTATTCTGATAGAACTACCAGACATTTTTCGAAGTATGACTATAGTATCGCAGTCTATATACGTATTTATAATCTCCTTCATGCATGAAATGGCACTACTTCACGCTCAATTAATCTAGGTGGCTCAGCCTGTGTAATATCCAATATTTACCCTCCTATTCTTATATATTTATTATTTTATCACAGTAATTAACTTATGATATTATCTTCCAATGTATTTCTGTGAATATATAACAAATACAGCAGCACAGCGTCGTGCTGTCTTATTATTTTTAATTGATATAAGCTGAGATCGACTGCATATACATGAAGAAGTTCAAGTGGACAATGAACAGCTGCCTGTCTGTTATTAGTTCTAATTTTCGAGCCCGGATGCAAGCATTATATTTTCAGAGATTTAATTCATGCTATGCCTGAATATATGTTGTGGTAGTATTATTGAGAATATTAAATTACCATGGATAAACACCACTCTTCGATAATTTACGATTTATATGATCAAAGTGTTGAATCAATCACATACGAACGTACAAGAGAGAGAAATATTTCATGAGGGAATAACATTTTTCAATAAACTTTTATGAACTTGGGAAAAATGTCCATTTACAGTACAAGGCGTACTTAACGTAATTTCTTATGAGACACTCGAGCCACTGGTGGATCAACACATCAAAGAACAACCGCAGATGAACCCACTGCACAAGCAACAATATGTCTATTAAGCCGGAAAATCTACAGACATTGCTCTCCACCTCCTTATTTATAGGATAAGGAGAGTTCTGACGGACAATCCGTTATGTGTCAACCAAATACTTCGGAGTCATTAGTTGACCTGGAACATTGAAACTGGCACCAATAATGCTGGTTGCTCTTATTGGGCATGCAAAAGAGCCTTCAGTAATACGTAGGCCGTAACATCCAAACCCGGTATTGGACCGGTATCACTAAGAGCAAGTAAAAAAAATGAACTAGATACGTTATAATGGCTGGCTTGTATATGAATGACAAGTGCCATGTGGATGACGCCTATTAGTGAACTCGAAGTTCTACCTACAAACTCCAAGGTGCAAACTAATGGATGAGCACTGAGGCAGACCATAGACACTCCGCTATCTGTGACAAGGCAAAGGACGGCTATCCAATCCTATTGATTGAGAGATACTAACCTGCCGGTTCTGAATTTCAGAATATCCCCGATCCTCATGATTGAAAATTTAAAAGAGAGACGAATCACTAAACAAATCCCTTATCTATGGATCAACCTGCTATGTAGATGAATCAATATCTGGAAAAATGTCTGGTGCAGTAATATACGAAGAAGAAAATAAGAGAAAAATCTCAATTCCCCCTAAGCCAATATGCCTCAGTGTTCTAAGATACTGCGTTCAGAAAAACCTCGACAAAACAAATTGAGGACCTTTAGCTATCTTCTTGGACAGCAAACTAGTAATTATGGCTCCGAGATGGAATAGGATCACAACCCAATTGCTGTCTGAGTGTAGTAATGCCATAGAAAATTTGGCAGAAACAAGGTCAGCCTCTCATCGGACATGAAACATTTGTGAGGATACCCAATAGCATGGCTCCCTCCAACATGGAGTGGCTGTTAACAAAGCAGTTAAATAAAACTTAGCAAAAGGCATCTACATGAAACGGTCGATAGTCCTTATGAAGGTACCTTCGATGAGACCGACGAAAGGGATTATGTCACTCAACAAACAGGATATTAGGACTGTGACAAGGCTGCTAACTGGATACAATCACCTGAACAGATACATGGAACTCGCCCTGGTGCACCACAGAATGTCGAAAGGGATTTAACTCAAGAAATTGTTGAGTTTTTCAGGGAATTTGTCAAGTCCAAATCATGTGGGCCCAAAATGAATAGCCTACACGCAGTGGGTTCTCTAGAACCAGCCCAGCTCACCTTGTGTTAAGAAGAAGAAGAAGATCAAGACAAACTGCGATTACTCACTTGAGTATATTTCTTGGGGAAGGAAAGCAAATATTCTGCAATGAAAATCAAACAAAGATATATGTTCAGACTTATTCGTAAATAGAAAAAGTTATTAACTAATATAGTACTTTTGTGTATATCAAGTATCATTCAACAAAAGATTGATCTAAGCAGGGCAAACTTATTCAGTTGACCTATTTTTTTTTCATTGGGTTACACGCAAAAGATCGATCAAAAGTTGTGGCATTTTCCAATTCTGATTATGACCCAAATTCGATAATATTTTGCTCCCTGATTTTCAATATTCTCACGAATTGAAAGTTATACAAAATAGCTTGAAGATAAAATGCTGTTTGACGGCCGCAGTGGATCAAATGGAAATAAAATAAAAAGCCAGTCTCATTCACGTGATCGTAAGTAATATATGCGCATCTTATTTGTTCGACTGTGATCAGCTAAGCTACGGCTTGACTTGTCAGGTTGGCGAAAATCTATCGATATTTGGAGTCATTTCAAGAGCCGGTTTTTTATTCACTTTTCCGGGTAATATAAGAATATCAATCATATTGAAACTACGATACTCCATTATTTACACCAGAGGAAAAACCGCCAGTGTGGCGTCAACAATTGTAGAAGGCTTGGAAAGTTTATCGTCTTGTTCATATCTTGTCATGACTTTTTTTCCTTGAGAGTCACCAGTAAATATCTGCCGATGAACAGTGATGCTGCCTTCCTCCATGTCTTGGCATGAGGACCGGATGACTCCACTGGAGGGATGGAACTCACAATCCCAAACCAAAAAAGGGGACAAAGGCAGATGAATCAGAACCCTATGAATTGCACCAGATTTTTTGTGTAATTATCAGTATGGAATATTCAGCAAAAAAATGGCCTATAAAAAAGTGTTTGAGAAAATAAAATTCTTTTGGTTTGATTTGATTCAATATCTGGAATCAAGAAACGCCGAACGCATTTAGTACTAGGATGGGTGACCATAACTGACAGGAAAACTCTCATTGAAAGTCCGTACAACTGCAGCGTAGTAGGATATCACAGCCTGAAGGCATTATACAATGAGCACGAGATACAGCGAGGGATATGCCCCCCTTCGAAAGGGACATAAGGCTGGTGGTTCCTAGAGCATGGATGTTGAGCTCGTTGAGGAAACTCCGATAGGACATACCAGAGGATTTGGAAATATTTTTGGTTGGAGAAAGAGTGATCAGCTTCGTCCGTGATTAGCCCTCGTAGAGGGAATATATATATAAATACAATCGAAAAAAATACCACCTACCTCCAAGACCAAGAAAAAATAGACTGATAAAACAAACAAAACGGTACTCATGCCAACCAGTGTATACGATGAAAAATAATGGCAAAAACACATATAGAGAACTAAAATATCCCAACCAATATCTATCAAATAAAAAACAACTATTTAATAAAACGATTGGAAGGACAAAAAATCAACAACAAATAACTCGCAAACTCCCTAGAAATACATAATGCCCTCCCCCCTAAAATTCATGACCTACCAAAATTGCACACGGACCCTAAGACCAATTAAATCTTGCATTCAATAACCCTTAAAAAATCTATCAAAATTTCTAACAAATATTTTAAACAACTGCATAAACAAAAACCCATACTATGTAAAAAATTCAACAAATTTCAAGGAAGAAATAAAAAACATTACAATCCCAGAAAATAATATTCTTATATCCCTCGACGTAGCATCTTCATATACAAATATTCCACATTAATGGAATTAGAATGTTTTTATTCAGAATTGAAAAATACAAAATCAAAGTTTCAAATATAAAATAATATCAAGATGAAAATCTTGATTGAAGCCCGGGACTCGAAGTGATGGCGCATTTGCTGTTTCAGTTGGAGGAAAACCCGGAAAAACCCACAACACCATCAGAAATCAGATCATCAACTTCCTCATAGAAAAGGACACATGCTCCCTGGGAGCTGAGAGAATCAATCTTGGAAAATACACGGCAGTCATCGAAGAGGTGCCAACAATTAGAATATGTTTGCAATATGCAGTATAGTGTCCATTGGAAATGCTGCCGCTATGATTAGATATGGCGTAGATATTATAAAGAGTATTCATTCCATCCTGAGCAGAATATTGTTCCAAATTCAAATTTTGTATGGGAAAATTAATCACATTGTCCAATTTACTGCCATCAGTCGAAGAAACACGTTTTCAATGTATAACTAAAATTTTTGGAAATGTTTGTATTCGAATCATCTTTTTGAATTCCCTTTTCATTCCACAAGTTGAACAGTATGGGCTCGCATCGTTAGTCAAAGTCTCCTCTTCTGTCAACAGTTCGATACATTGTGTTAAATTCACGACTTCATTTGGCAAGTCTGGAATAGGGATTGAAAGTACCCAGAAAGGTTCAAAAGTAACGGAGCAGTAATTACAAAAAGTACATCCCAATATAGACCTCAGCTGACCGGCAAATGTATCCACAATTTTGGAATTATGAGTAGACAGATATCTTGTCCAAGATATGGAAGCTTTCTGATTATCATTCGTGATAACAAAATCGTTTGGTGATGGATGGATCTCTGCACTCGCCTTGTTTAAATCTTCATGTAAACCTACCAGAAGGTATCTTAGAAATTCTTCCGAATCTGCTGGGACGTTATGATCGAAGGAAGGAGCAACATTTCTGAATAGACGGACGAAATGTGAAGTATCCACCGTTTTTCGAGAAGAATCAGGACTCCAGATATTTTCCATCAAAGATATAAAAGATTTCACTAAATTTCCTTTCATTCTTGATGTAGTAGTATTTAAATCCTCCTTACAAAAACCATTCTTGAAAAATTCCAACAAAACCTTGGTGTTCGAGAGACACTGAATCATGCTATTCATAAAACAGGTATTTCCTACATTCTTCAATCCTCTTAGGCCAAATGTAGAAATTGAGTCTCTTGTTGGTATGGCATGCTCACTCATGTTCAAGATATGAAAAAAATAGAAAAACACACAACTGTACCACTAAATTAATTCCTGATTGCCATCCAATATACTTCAACATATTTTCAATACAAGGAAACATTCTACAAACAAATGGAAGGTTGTGCCATGGGGGCGGCTATATCTAGTGTCATTGCCCTATCAGTTTTCGAAGACCGCGAATCCACTGTAATCCCAAAATTAAATTTCAACCTACCTAAACTTCAACCCGTTACACCCGCTGACCCAAAAACAATCTGTCATAATTAGTCTAGCAGACAAAGTCATCACTCTATCAGATCCTGAACATCGCAAGTACAATAAAAAAAGCCAAGACAGCACTACTGAATAAAAGTTATTAAAAAAATATGATGAATGGCATTTTTCAACAAAGAAAACAATTCATAAAAAATAATAGTTTAAAAAAACTAAAAAACACGCTTTTATAGAAAACCAGACTGAAAAAATAGAAAATAAGAAAAAAAAAATATTTATTAAAAAAAAGCGTGGGGTGCATGGTATCAATATTTATATAGTACATTACACACCTAGGGCAGTGAAGTAAGAAATGCCCAGATCACAGGTCATTGTTGGCCGAGGCGATACCATGCACCCCACCGTTTTTTTAAATAAAATACAGTTTTTTTTATTTTCTATTTTTTTAGTCTGGTTTTCTATAAAAGCGGGTTCTTTAGTTTTTTTAAACTATTATTTATTTTCAACTTTTCAGTTCAGTTTTCTATTAACGCGTGTTTTTGTTTTTCAAACTATTATTATTATTATTAAAATTTTTTCAACTAGTATTCCCCAATATGGATTAGAATCGGACCATAATCACAAAACTCGCGGCCATTTTGGAGCCGCCATCTTTAATCCTTCAATTTTGACAAAATACTCATAATCTCTGACCCCAAAAACCTCCACATACCAATTTTGAATAGAATCAGACAATAATCACAAAACTCGGCCGCCATTTTGAAGCCGCCATCTTGAATTTTCCAATTTTCACGAAAGAATCATAATATTCGACCCCAAAAACTCCCACATACCAATTTTGAATAAAATCAGACCATAATCACAAAACGTGTCCACCATTTTGGAGCCGCCAGCTTGAATCCTTCAATTTAGAAAAGAATCATAATCTCAGACCACGACAACCCTCAGATACCAATTTTGAAGCGAATCGAACCATAAACACAAAACTCGTACACCATATTGGAGCCGCCATTTTGTTTTTTTTCCACACAAAAATTTGGTAATGCATTGTCACCGGAATTTTGTACACCTGCCAAATTTCAAATCATTCGGACGTCTGGAAGTGGGTCAAAATCGCGCCCAAAGGAGTCGGTTACAAACAAACAAACAAACATACAAGTGAAGCTAATATAAAGCGTGTAAAAAACTCGCAACTCTAACCAAAGTAAACACATAGGTCTACCATATATCCCAAGCCCATCCGAACAATTAACAAAAACTATAAAACCATACAATATAGTTGCAGGACACAAATGTTACGATACTCTCAACAAAGCAATTTCCTTTAACTTAAAATCAAAAAATCCTAAAGTGAAAAAAAACCATGTCATATATGGAATTCCTTGCAAGGTGCCAAACTGCCACAAAGTTTATATAGGGCAAACATCACAACACTTAGAAAATAGAATAAAAGGGCACAAGTATACCAAACATTGTTCAACAGCTTTAAATAAATACAAAAAAGAAACTAAGCATGAATTTAATTACGATCAAACAAAAATCTTAGCAACTGAAACCAACCCGAAAAAAAGAGAAATCTTAGAAATGATCCATATAAAAAAACACAAACTCTTTAAACGACAAAACTGGCATTAAACAACTGAGCAAATTATACCCTATGAAACACCGAAGTATCTTGTTACAAAAAAACAATTTTCCTCCACCCCAAATATTTTTAAATAATTCACATTCTAATGAAAACAACGGAAATACACCATAACCACACCAAAACTAATAAACCAAACAAACATACCATTATACATAATGACAAAACAAACAAACCACTCTCCATTTTGATCAAATCAGAACCAGCGTCTACGTCACAAAAAAGCTATGAAAACAAACTTTCCTTCAAACCTACAGTCTACATAAAAATATGTGCAAAAAGAAAAAAGAAAATGTACTCCGGCTTGCTATCAAACCTTACCTGTTGGAAGCTGTGTTTTAAGGTAACATGACACACCCACATATATGTAAACCTAACCTCAAAAAATAACAAATAGTTTTCTTCTTTTAGACTTAAAAAAGCTTGGAGGCTTCCAAGAGAACATAGTATACCCATATTAGTTTTAATTTATTTCAAACAGAACTAACTCCCAAGAATCTACCCCTATTTTTGATATTATATATATATATATATATATATATATATATATATATATATATATATATATATAATTAGAAACATTGAGTTCAATTGTGGAAAGTTTTTTGGACATCAGAAAAATATACAGCCAAAAATCCTGGTCCTTCAATTGGTGGATGCCATCTCTTCAACAGAAAAAAGGATACCAAATGTCGGGCACAGGTCCTTCAAGTGTACTAATGAAATGTGTTATGAATGACAGAAATCACATTTTTAATATTATTATTATTATGTATTACTTCATCACAAGAGAAAATAATAAAATACATCAAAAATCTAGTTTTAACTTAATTTACCGTTTAAATGTTTTATGGGTAGGTGGCAGGAAATTCATCTGCATTTTTTGTGTTTTCTCTTCCCTAAAAGTAAAAATAATTAGTTATCTATTCTGAGAAGTCATATTAGTTAATTGGCCCCCATAGAATTATTAAGGAGGTGTGAAGGAGGGAACATTCTTCATTAATTGTTGATATATTTTTTTGTGAATAACAAATAACTTTTTTCGGTATGTTACTGACAAGTTAAAAATTTATTCGTTCCCATTTTCAAAGAAAAATAAAACGAAGTAACGTATCGGGCAAATTTACTAATTTGCCTTTTCAGAAACGATAAAAACTAATTATTTTCAGTTCATGGGAGAGAAAACCTAGAAAAATGCCGAAAAATTGTTTGATTTTATTTTTAAGCACAATTTGAATTGAAAAACAACTGGAGTTTTTACAAGCCAATGATTTTTTTTTTAATAATTCTGACTGGGATATAGAATTTATTTTCAATTACTCCTAATATTGTATATACAAAGATTATTCGATTGCTTCCACTGGTTCGATATAATATATCCCAAAATGATTTCTCACTGTTTCGGCATGATTCTGAAAAGTATATCACCAAATTCTGTATGGTTGAAAAATTACGGTTGTGCAAATTGGAGCAATTTCTAGTCAGTATTCATAATTATTAATATCATAATTGACTATCACTTCATTAGTGTCTATAATATCGATGAACTATGCTTCTACAATTAGAGTACCTCAACCTCAACTTTCTAATTCAATGAATAAATTAATTTATTTAGTATAAACGAGTTTAAATATTTCGAAGAAGTGAAATGCATCATTTTTAAAACAATGAATTGGTCTTTATCAGTGTGGTCTGTCTATATAATTCAACATGCGGTGTTCAGAGCTAAGTGAGGATGTTGTTGATGATATAAACGCATTTGATGACTCATCATATCATTAATTTACGCTCCGCTCTTATTATCAGTTCTTTCGCTCTTATTTTTTTATTTAGTATCAACAGTCGTTGTTGTCTGTGAAGTACAGAACAATCTGTGAAACTGAATGATAATTTATTGGATATGCTCACGGAAATCGATAAGAATTTTGTAATATATCTTGATAAACATCAGTTATTTATTTTTGTGTCGAAGGTCTCAAAGACTGTTTCGGCGCCTTTACAATCAACTCAAAACGTTCCGAAAACATTAACAAATTATTATTGTGTTATTGACACTCTCGTAGTTACCCCCAGTTTGGTAATATCGATTTCTTTGAGACGTTTCATTAGTAATTTACTGTAATTAATTCCGCATCTGTCAATGAAAAAAATTGAACCAATATTTTTTTGGTGTGTTGAAATATTTGGATAGGCAAGAATGAGTTCAAATTATTTTGCGTAGATTTATAAAATATAGAACGGTCCGGAAAATATAAAAACATAATTTTTCTTTGATTTCAACCCACTATGGACTTTCAGTTGGGTACTCAAGCAACTACTACAAAATGGTCCAAGTGTAATAGAGCCCTTCCTGAAATGGCTGGAGGAAGGCTGCTGTGGTATTCATACCAAAGACTGGGAGACGTCCAGCGGTCGAACCAATGTCGTGTCCACTTTTGGTCATCAACAAGTTGTTAGCAACGTCTCGAGTAAACTATACAAAGAAAATTTATTTTACTGACTAAATCAACTTCATTTTATTGTAAGCTTTATTGTTATCCCGTTATAGTTTATTTAATCCGCACTTCTTGATGTACACCTATTTTTTACTTTTTGCTTGAACGCGCATTCATTATTAATGGCGTAAACGTTCATTAAATACTTTTGTTTTTCTGAAGAACTGACTTGATAAGATGATATGAGCTAGTTTCATTAATACTGACTTCCATTATTGAATGAATTACTTTGAATATTTCTCTCCTGTCGAAAATCCCATGTAAATGAAGTGCAATTATCGCAAAATTACAGCGATAATTGCATTGTAGAAAGCGAAAGAGCCCTGCGATAATTGCACTGTAGACCGATAATTGCACAGTTCATATCCATGGCTATTCCATTGTACACTTTGATAATACAGCGACAATTTATGAGTAACGTCAGTTTGACAAGTAAGGTCAAAAATATTATTTATTGAAAATGTCTCGTTTCGGTCGAGCTTCATTCCAAGCCATTGAAGAAAATGTGTTGGAAAACACAAAACAGAACAGAAAATGCGTGTGGCGTCCGTTTATGAGCTTCTGTGCTGAGAAAAACTATACTTTGGATGAAAAAACACAAATTAATGTTCTGGCAAAAATATAACAGACTGGGCATTCAATATGCGTAAGCGGAATGGCGGAGTACAAAGAATTTACTGTTGAAACGATTTGGAACGTAACCGCTAAATTACTGATGGAAAAATATTTCACTCAATACAACATCCATTCTAACCCTTTTACTAATATTGAGTTCAAAGCAGCCAGAGATGCGAAAAATGCCAAGAAAAAACAACTTCAAACAGATCTAGAGAAGAGAAAAAAAAGTGCAGTTTTTCTGAAGTACGATGAATTCCAAAATATGGTTCGTGGTTGTGACGAAAACACCTCAGATGGTTTGCCGAAGAAGGTATTCTTTATTTTAGCTTTTGAATTAGCTTGGCGTGGTGGAGAAGGCCACAAGTAATCAATTCAGTACTTTAAACAAGAAGAAAATAACGTAGGTGAAAAAATAGGAGATATTATTTACGATCCTGTGTTCACTAAGACGCCGCAGGGAGGGGAAAACCATGCGGGTTAGAATAAAAACAAAACGACTCTTTCTCACTGTGAATCCCACTTGGAAGTTGACCAAAAAATTGTATAAAGATATTCCTGCTGGACGAAATACAGTAAGCAAATGGACTGTTCTACAAGCCAAAGCTTCTGGTTTGAATACAGAGAATATCAAGCTTACTAACCATTCATTACGAGCTACGGCCGTCTCCAATCTCGCAAAAAATGGGGTGGGCGAGCAGCAAATTATAAAAATCACGGGCAATTCAAATTTAAAATCAATAATGCCATATCTTCAAATGGATGAAGATCACCATGGAGAAATAGTCGAAAAAATGCGTGGCAATGACGTACCACAGGCACAGCATTCTCAAACATCCTCTTCAGCCGTTAATGCACCGATACCTGCATTGCCTTACCAGAATACGTGTAATAATTGTGTATTTCACTGCAGTTCCTGCAACTTTTGATTTAGTTCAACTTTGAATAAATAGTTTCATTATATTTTTACGTATACTTTCATAATATATAAATGAAAAATATTAAAAGAAACGTATTTCTGCGTCTCTTCTTTTTTTCCAGTTACGGGATGGTTATTGATGACAAGCTAAGAATTCATAAATTAATAACGTCAGTTTGACAAGTTGACAGTTTATTCGGGAAATATTCCCCCGAATTACACTCGTGCATCAAAGTAACCGGATGATTTCGCATTCCAACGTGTTGTCTTTGAAAAACTGCATTCGGCCATTTTCATATTTTGGAGAAAAAGCCCTCCACCTTCGGTGTCGGGCTCTTTCTCCAAAAATGAAAATGAACTCTGACATTACGCTGTCATGAAAAATTATCGGTTATTTTGATGCACTTGTGCAATTACTTACGATAATCAATATGAAGAGGATGTTCATGAAATCAGATGTGGAATCATCTGCGACTGAAAGATGAACTTTAATCAGTATTTTCCATCGTTCAAGATAACCTCTTGGGAGGTATTCATGTTTCCCTTTCCTACAAAAAACAACAAGACAACGGACGTGAATAAAATTAATGGCATTTTTTCATGATGTACTGTATTCTACTAGCCAAGTCCTTTCATTCAATATCCATATTGTGGGCGTTGTATTGACTGTCTAAACTCTATGATCTACCATTTTGTTACGGACGCCAAATTGGCGGTGGCCATCTTGGATTTACAATGATACTGAATACACATTATTGTATTGTTATCAGAACTGAAGGTGTGTACCAAATTTCAAATGAATCGGCCAACAGGAAGGGGGTGAAATTTCAATTACTAGATTTGACCCACATAGGACCCAAACAAGGCCAGCTAAATAAAACCTTTAAAAAAAGTCCTCATACCTTTCAACCACCTTCACAACTCTTCCACAAATTGACTAAGATACGTGTTTGTAAAACGAAATCACTTCCACGCCGACCATCTGGTTCCAAGACAAGGCGCATGCATGAACACAAACTAAACTCATACTAACGCCAGGACTAAAACGCCCTGCGCACAACCAACTGCGCCAGTGCTGCTTATTGGTAGAGCAAGTCACGTATTACTGGCGTTCTCTATCCCTCCCAGTGCTTTCGTTATCAGAATAGATTCGACAAAGGATTGATATTCTTGAAGCGAAGGTAATATAATCCACTGGAGAGTTACTTAATTGTATTACATTATGCAGGGTACAAATGTTTTAGTTCAACCAAGAAATTTCATGTAAAGAAGCGAAAAAAGATTTGTTGCCACTATGGGCGACAAAATTAAATTGAATCATCGTTGCAACCTGCAAAAGATGGTGACATAAAACCGGCTCTCTGAGAAAATAACTGGTAAGATGAGTACACTATCGGCTGACCAGTTGAGAGCTTCTTTCAAAAAAAATACTTATAGATACTAAAATATCAATTTTTATGAAAACCAAAAAAATATACAGGAAGAACCAAGGTTTGGGATTTTTAATATCATATACAATCTTTAAAATAACGGTAAAATAAAGGTAAGAGAACATATGAGTCAAAATAGTCATAAATCACCAGTGATTGACCAGCAAGAACTAATACTTGACCACAATTTCACCCAGTGGTTGACCACTTGATAAAATCGAATGAAACAAGTTTCTAAACAATACTGTAGATTTATTGATATCAAAAACAAGTTTTGATTTTCAAACAGAATCTTATGAAAGAATGATAATTTTTCAACTTCAAAAATACTAGTTTTTTAACGAGTTGAAACTTCTTCACATGGGTTTGGACTACAATTTCTTTCAATTTCCGTATCATTTTACTTCAGTCTAAATATTAAATTTTGGTTTTTCAGTTTCATTGTTACTTTCTTGCGTTTCAGTATTACTCTCAGTTTTCTCTTAGAAAAGTTTCATTATCATTATAAGTTTCATTTTCCAATTCTATATCAATGTGTTTTCCTTTATTGTGTTCTTTGTATCATCATGTAATTCTTCTGCTGACTCATCATCGTCTCATTAATTCATTTCTGCTTTTTCAAACGATTCCTGTCTTGTCTTGGCAAATAAGTGAATCGAAATATAGAAACGTTAATTGGCTTGATTCGTTCTATTCCGCCTTGATCTCCCAAAGTTCGCGAAGCATAGTGCATACATTTTTTGAAATCTACTGCCTCGACTTCAAAATAATTTTTTTATTCTTCTTTTTTCTAATAAAAGTAGAAAAGTGGCTTTAATCAATCAATAACAATCAGAAACAACTTTATCTATTTACTCTTCAAATTATTTATTAAAGTAGCATGCGGTACCCCATACCCCATACAGCCTCTTCCATTGTCTAATATTGCTAACATCGCTCTGAACCTGTTGCAATCGTACCCTCATATATTCGAAACATCTCCTTTTAGTTTTATTTATTTTTTCTGGGAAATACAGTGGTTTTACTAAACCTATATTTGAAAATAGAAGAACCTTATATAAAGTAAAATATATGTACCAGTTGTTGACCATGACAAAAGACCAATAGTTGACCACTACAAAACGATGGTCAATTGCTAGATCCGCTTTAAAATAACGATATTTTTTAACAAAAATAAATATTTTTCTTATACCCAAAGCTATGAAACAGATAAAAACGTACAACCGCTAATTCCTTTAAAACCCCAGTAGTTGAACAAAGTGGTCAATTACTGGAGCTTCAACAAATATTTTGTTCTAGTAGTTGACCACATGAATTAAAATGGTAAAAACACACATTCCCATAATGAATACATTGAAAATACTTTACTATATTCATATAGCAACTAGTACATCAAATATGTTTTTAATAAAACTATCAACAAAAACGGATGATTTAAGATAACTAAAAATGGTCTTATGCTTATTGCCACATCACCTGTTTTCTACCAGTGAAAGACGAAAAATGTGTAAATATGACAGTAACCAACTTATCGCGAAATTTATTTGGGTTAATTGTGACATCTACTGGACCAATGCTCCGTTCAATTTTCAAAAACATAGGCCACCAACAAAACAATATATTATCCTTTTTTCTGGGCATTAGGGGAAAAATGGTCAATTACCGGGTGCTGGTCAACTACCGGTGCCACAACCCTACTATTCTTTCACTACAACCTCTATTAAAACAACTGAAAATGAGCAAAGAGCAGAAATGATTTTTTTTCTAGAGAATAACTACCATTATATTGTTTCGTTCAATTTTTCACTAATTAAATGGAGACAATTCAGTTCAAATATCAACAGTTGATTTTCTCCGCCTATACGTTTAAATGATACATATTATCTAATAATAATAATTAAAAAATATTTTCATTAAGCCCCCATATCAAGAGCTTCATTATATTATTCTAAAACCATTTCCGTCCAATATGAATTCATAATAGAAATTAGAAATAATCTATATTATTTTCATCGTATATCCATTCATTCGCACATTCTTTATAGGAATGTGCAGACTAAGGAAATAACGGACATTCAACACCTGTTGGAATAAATTACGGTTTAACATACATTTGGATTATTCGAACAAAAATTCAGACAAGTATACCACCTGAAACCAAGAAGCATCTCAAGTATTTGTCAATTTCATCAGAGACTGTGTTTTACATAATTTATCTCAGGATGCAAATGAAGAATTTACGAAGGCGTAGAAGATCCACTGATTTTTTTTTATAATTCCGACTTAGTATCTCGGAATTCCGACTTAACACCTAGAAATTATATAATTCCGACTTAGTATCTCGGAATTCCGACTTAAAATCTCATTATATAAGTCATAATTCAGATCAGTAGTCAGATACTAAGTCGGAATTATATAATTCCGAGTTATTAAGTCGGAATTCCGAGATACTAAGAAAAAATTATAAAAAAAATCAGTGGTCCTCCTACGCCTTCGTAAGAATTAGAGATTTAAGAATAAAAAGAAATACCGAGATGTTAAGTCGGAATTCCGAGATACTAAGAAAAAATTATAAAAAAAATCAGTGGTCCTCCTACGCCTTCGTAAGAATTAGAGATTTAAGAATAAAAAGAAATAGAAACTTAATCAAGTTTATCGGAAAGAAACATTTGCAATCAACTTTCATTGTCAATGGAAATTTGATTCTCAGGTGGATATCATTCAATGTTCTGCGTGGTATTTGCCAGGAATGTAGTTGTTTTTCGCTTGGGGTCTACCGCTTATTTCTCTTCTGAGAGACTCTCAACCCTTTGTTGCCATGTGGTCCCGCAGAGGTACCACAAATTCAGTTGCTTCCCAGATGTGCCTAGTCCCCGTCATATGGAACCACATGTGCTAACACTCTACAATGAACCCCTCCACTCATGTTCTATGTGTTCAATATATTTTAAGCATTTGATAGTGCGCGTTATTCGCATATGATTAATATTGTTTCGGCTGTTTGTGGCGTGCGCCTGACCTAACCTACAAAGTGTCGCTTATTTGTGAAGAATTAATTATATTTTAGGGAAGTTTCATTCGTATTTCCTTTGAAATATATATTCTTTCATTTCTATTGATCCACATTACTAATATAAAAGAAAATAAATAGCACATTTGTTTGGAAAGTTTGGGTTTCAAACGAAACCACTAGGTCTGAAGCGTCATTTTGACAGAAACTTTATTTTTTACTCACCTCCATGGATTTGAGCAAATCAACTTCCGATGACGCTTCACCCTTATTGATTCGATATCATGTGATATGGGTTCAATTACTTCAAGTCCTCCATCAACTGAATCGAAAATTAACAAAATGGTGGCACAGTCTATTCTGGCATTCCTTAGATCTAAGCATTGTATATGCTTTCATAATTTTTAGAGACCGATCTTCAGATACTAAAAACCCAACATTGAAGAATTTCGTTCGACCATAGCTACAGGATTGATCGGTGCAGATCCACGCACCTCTAGAAGAGCAAGAAAAGCTGCAAACCATGCACAAAACATTCGAAGTTATGGTTACTGACGAAATAAAATTTGCTAAGTGTGCACATCTGCCAATTCATGGAACAAAAGTAAGGTGTGCACACTGAAGCACACGTGCAGAGCCCCATCGTACTCGATGGCATTGAAAAACATGCAAAGTTGGTCTTAGTTTGACAAGTTCGTCGCATTGTATTTCATGAGAAATAATTATATTTTATATTTAAATTTGTTCGTAATGACCTGGTGGTCATAATACGGAACCACTAAATAAATAGCAAACTACAATAAATAAATAAATGTATTTACCATATAATCCCCCATGAGTGAAAAAATTATCATTTTCATTCAATAAAAAATAATTCCGGCTGCAAAGGGTTAAGTCTCTTGTTTCTAATATTCAGTTTGTGCAGATATCGTCATGTCTGAACTTCAGATTACTTCCATAAAAAAACTGCCTTTTGAATTACCGTTTTTCAAACGCTACGTAGATGACATTATCACCTGCGTACCCATAGAAGGAGTAGATACCGTCAGCATGTTTTCAATAGCTACCACCCACGCCTTCAATTCACAGTCGAGAAAGAACAAAATAACAAATTACCATTTTTAGACATCTCAATCATAAGAACAGATGAGAACAAAATCATCGCAGATTGGTATCACAAACCGACCTTCTCTGAGAGATTTTTGAACTTCAATTCTCAACACTTCTTCACTCAAAAGACCAATATTATTTTGAATCCCAAATATAGAGCTCTATTGTGCAGAATGTGACAAAGTATATATTGGGCAGACAGGACGATATCTCAAAATCAGAATATCTTAACATGAACGGAGCATAAGACCTGAAAACCTCATAAGAACAACAAATAAAACAGGTCTTGCCAAACACTCAGAAAAAAATCTTCACAAATTCGATTTTGTAAATACAGAAATTATTGGAAAGCAAAAAAACTATAGGAAAAGAGGTATACAAGATATGATTAAAATAAAAAAATACAAAAATAATGCTAATGAGAAAACAGATACTCAATTTCCACCCAACTCCTATTCATACCTAATAAGTAAATTGAAAACACCACAATAATCACACACCATGCACGCCTATGGTTCCAACACGTACCTTATCATTAAATAACGAAAGAAATCAAGAGGAAAAAACAAAAACTTTTGCAATCTCCACTGGATGCCTTCATTCAGAAGCAAACTCTCCGTCGATTTCGACATATGTTAACAATTTTCCATTTATATTATAACAAGAGGAATCCAAGTATATGTAAATGTCCTTTTCAATATACATTTTATCACGACAGGGAACCTATTTTTCTTGTGAGTATCCTGTTGTTTTACCACATGATTTGTTTTACAACTTTACAATAATTTTTATTTTATTTTCAGCCTAAGTTGTTAGTACTTTATATATCTATTGAGGTTTTTATCATGTAATTTATCATGTTCTAAGCCACTCTACTATTCACCCTTGTAATATTCACAATCCCTATTGTAGTGCCCTGAGGATGACTTTAAAAAAGTTGAAACGTCGGCAAAAGATCCATAGTGGTTTCAGTTAATTGACCTTTTCCCAACCAAACTCCAAGCTATAATAACCAGTGAGGTCACAAAACACTATAAGAATATTACACTTCACATGTTTGGCTCTCTTGTCGGGCATGTAGCCACTCCTATCGAGATAGGGTCCTATTGAGATAGGGAATAGTTATGGAGTGTTTCTTTCTGTCACTAGGTACCGCCAGTTAAAAGTTACTTTTTCTTGCGTAACTACAGTTGATTAAGCTTGATGATGTTTTCATTTGAATTGGGTCTCGCTTCGGCCAGAGGTCTTCGGATCTCTGACTGGTGACTATTCCATACTGATGAGAGCCAAAAGCCTGAAACCGGTGGACCTGACCTAAATTAAACATAATCAAGTTTATCAGAAAGATACATTTGCAATCAATTTTCTTTCTCAATGGAAGTTTGAATAACCAACGTCACTCATCCAAAGCAATTATTTTTAACTCTTTAGCGCATTTGAATAAAAATTTGTCTTTTAAAAAGTTTTTTATTAATAATTTTTCAATTCATCCAACTGATTCAACTTGAATATTCACATCGAGCTCTCATCACACTTTTTGAATTAGTTCCAATGTTATTTGGATCTATTTTTACTTTCATTACGGGAAATCACAGAATGAATAATGTTTTTATTCGGCGTCACAAACAGAATAGGAAACGACTACGCATAAGCGAAAACTAATAATTTTTGCTTTTGTTCACTTATCTTGTTAATTGTATGTTTGCAGAAAATTAAACACCACGTTGAGCAAACAGTAGGTACCCTCTAGTAGGTACTCAACAAACAATGACATAATTGTTCCGTGTACGACATTTCTGTTAAAATAACAGGTTAATAGTACAATTTATTCGGTTTCTAGTTTCTACATATATGATGTCTCGCAATATGGAACTACCTGCATACGACACGAGAGAAAGTAGTTCGGATTTCCAGGTATGGGTAGGTGCTTATGGGCAAGATAACATGTAATCAGGGGATTTGAAATAGATAGTGGCTAAGTGTTTCGAATGTTGTTTGTGTACATATGGGTTGGAAATATAATTTCTAAGATTGCACATTTTATATTAGCCAACTTATAATCAATAGCAATCGGGAAGTACCTACTGTTGATCGGGAAGTTTACAATGAAAAAATATATATCATAGAACTTGCCTATTATTGACATTTCATGTGTGTGTGTGATAGTGGGATCTCTATTATTTTCTGAGAAGAAAGAAGATAGCCTAGGTCGTAAAGGTAAATTTTGAAATATTTTGATACGAGTAGCAACACACTTTTGACACTTTCATTTTTGTATGAATATATATTTCAAGGCTAGTCGGTCATGCTTGATAAAAATATACAGGGGGGAAAATTGGTAGTAGACGGTAATTATTTCACCATCTATTATCAATCACCTTGTTTATTATCAAACTGTAATAGGTGACAAATGTTCCATTTATATGAGAATATTCTTGACGAAACATTATGTTGTAATTCCAAACATTTTTTGAAGAATTAATCAGGCGCAAACCTATCGGGTGTCTATAACTTCTGTGAATTTATATTTTTCCACTCACGAAGTTTACTGTAAATCTACAATAATTTTGTTCTCCAAATATAGAACAATTCATCCTTTGTGCTCAAAAAAAAACATAGAAAATACAAAAGTAACGGGTGTGTCTAAACAAAAAGGACCAACTCTCCGGCTATATTTATACAGTGCGGCATATAATAGTTGATCGGTTCGACGTAGAACAATGAAAAAAAAATGATATCACCGATATTACTTTTTGAAGTGAAAGACATTGTGATTGCCCAATAGATGGCACGGGAGTGCACATCAACTTGAAAATTTCAAATAGCATGGGTGGTCAAGTGGCATATCGTTGAGAAGATAATTTAATTCTCTTTTCAACCATCCTATTTTTTTTAATTTCGTCGAAATGTTTTTTCACAGTAGGCATTTGATATGTCAAATATAAATGCGTATCTGAATGGTACCGTTACCTCATTAACTGTTGAACGGTTTGATGTGAAACAATGAGACATGCAATTTATTGAATGTTATTACCGGTTCTACTTTTTGAGAGAAGACACATTACAATTACTCGACAGAGGGCGCTGGAAGCACATAAACTTGAAAATTTCGAAAGGCATAGACGTCGATTTGCACATCGTTGAGAAACCAATTCAATTTATCTTTCAACTATCGTTGTTCTACGGAATCACAATTGCGAGGGCGGCTTCTCATAGCCACCCCTCACTGTTAACTCTTGATTGCTTCGACATAGAACAACGGAGCCAGAACTATTCTGAATAATATCACCGATACTACTTTTTGAAATTGAAGATATTGTGATTTCTCGATCGATGGCGCGAGGGGGCACATCAACTTGAAAATTTTAAACAGCATGGGGCAACACATTGTTGTGAAGATAATTCAATTCTCTTTTCAACCATCTAATTTTTTTTTAATTTCGTTTGAACGTTTTTTCACAATATGCATTTGAAATTTTGTTATACTTGACATTTCAAATGCATATTGTGAAAAAAGGTATTAACGAAATTGAAAAAAAACTAGAATGTTGAAAAGAGAATTGGGTTATCTTTTCAACGATGTGCCACTTGACCCACCATGCTATTTGAAATTTTTAAGTTGATGTTCTCCCCCCTTGCCATCTATCGGGCACTCACAATGTCTTTCATTTCAAAAAGTCGTATTGGTGATTTCATTCAATACCTTTCTTTCGTCGAACCGTTCAAAAAGCGGAGGGGAGGGGGGGCTATTGAAAGCCGCACTGTATACTAATACCCAACTGTACAGTATGAAAGTAAACTACTGAATTTTCATCCAAATGTAGGAAACGAAAATATGAATGAAGAGGCAGTACATAATTTTTTTTAACAAAAAATAAAATCGACGAAAAACTAAACTGAAAAACAAAAAAAAAACCTTTTCAGTCTTAATAACTGAGCTCCCAAACTAATATGAGTATAGTTTAACCATTTTCAATTGAAGAAGCTGTTTCTATAAGGATCACATCAAAATCTCACTTCGCTAACACGATATGCGAAGTAACAGAACGAAAAATAATGTGTACTACTCGTAAACATTCTCCGTCGGCAAACAAAAGATCAAAATACAATCAAAAGAGGCGACAGTCGTTTGATTGACAGCTGTCTAGTTCTACAGCATATTCGCCTGAGCCAATCAGAACGGACCGCAAGCCAATGATAATGCTTGTAGGTGTGTCGATACGTTGAGAAGCCAAGAAAGCTAATAAATCACGAGTTATATATGTGTTTGGAGAGGTCTGAATAAATGAAAGCCAGTAGCGTCTCTGTTCTTGGCTCAAAATAGGTTTTAAAATATTCTACAGCTCTGTTGTTACATTAAGACTGAGAAGGATTACTTCTTGCTTTTTAGTTTCTTCTTTCGTCGGTTTCATTTCTTTTAAGATTTCATTCCCTATTTTTTTGTGGTAAAAATCTACCAATTACTACTTACTCAATTAACAATTAAGGTATCCATTATGTTGTAGTGTTATCAGAACTACATATCGCCCGTTTTTCTACCCTTAGGGGTGGATAATTTCTTTTTCAAATTCGAACATAATCAACTTCGAGGTATACCCTATACAATAAAAAAAGAATAATCTAAATCGGATACCCCAGTACAAAGCTATGCCTGATAGAATCGGTTAACGGGCCAAACTTCAGAGGGTGAACGATCAATATCCTCCATTTTGCTACCCTCAGGAGTGGCATTTCACTTTAAATTTCAAATGGGACCCTATCCAATGAAAAAAGAATCATCGAAATCGGACTACTTTGTGTTATGCGTGGTCATACATAAAAAAATAAAAAATATACGCGACGACTAGAGAATCTCCTCCTCTTTTATTTCGTCGGTTAAAAAAATAAGAAGAACTGAAAAATAAAAATTTGCATTTGAATACGAAAGTCTGAAAAGTAAAACAAGTATCTGGAAAGCTGAAAACGGAAGCATAAGAAATAAAATAAACTGCTAGGAATACATTCCAAAACTAATGATATAATCATTCACGAACTGGATGGAAAGTTTAGAGAGTACTGAAAGTACGAGCGAAATAAATAACTACTGTGGCTTGGGAATGATCAGAAACTACCTAGACAAAACTGGAATCGTCTCATATCTAAAAAAGACAAATATATCCGAAAACGCTAAAAGCCTGGTATATCAGTTACTCAAAATATATCTCTAGCGAAACAAGCTGGACCGAAGGTCCTTCCAAGATACATGCTATACAAAAACAGAATAAGGATCTCAGTTGTTACACCAACGGTAATGAATTGATGGTGATAGTGCTGCAGAACTAACACACCAACAAAAAACAATCTACCCAAGAACTTAGCTGATCTATAAGTGACAAAGAAGAGAGATAATAATTCCATCAAATAAAAACAGACTCACTTTAACTGGAGTAATATATTTTTTTTAAACAAATAGACCACCAGTAGACAAAAACATGATAATGTGTTCAAATAAACATCGCTATAATAATTATATCCCTTGATTTGAAGCATGTGGGCAGCTCAAAAGCCTTTGCATTGAGACCTCTCGTTTGGGTCTGTTATGCACTCACCACTGCTGGAAGTATGGTTCAGTCCATATGTAGGCCACTCCCGAGCAAAAGAAGTAATTCTCTTGTAAGTGACCTTATATATTCAGGGTTTCAGCAAACGTATCTGAAGATAGATAGATAGATAGATAAGTTTATTGTGTAAAAAAAAAATACATTTATTTTTATTCAATGGTATCTGAAGTCTGAATCTCTTATTGCAGCCACTGCCAGGCATTCTGTGGGTATGTGGCTGTTTTCTCGTCCCCTAGCACCTCCTGCATCATCCGTGATCCCAGTAATACTGAGGTGCTTGTTGAGGTGACAGTGTTAGGAATGACTGAATTTTCCTTATGGTTGGTATAGTCCATGAACGGAAGACCCTTAAAGTTGGTTCTGGCCCCATCACAGAGCATCTTGCACCTTTTCCGGCCAGATAGTCGACCTTTCCGTTTTCAGTTATCCCTAGGAGAAACCATAAAAGCTCAACCTTATTGGTAGCTGATATCTTTTGCAATTTGCTGATGCATTTCAACACCGGTGATGAACTGACTCTGAGTATTGTAAGTGCTTTTATCGGTGCCTGACTATCACTGCCTATAGTGAATTTCTGACTGAGGTAGCCTCTGTTGATATTCTCGCGAATACAGGCGATCATCGCGAATACTTCGGTCGGAAACATAGTGGTATACCTCACGAGGGCGCAATAGAGTTCAGCATTAGGGGATTGCTCAAAGACCCCTCCAAGCAGAGTTCTCGAATCCTTGGAGATTAGGCTGTACCTGTACTGCTCTCAGTCCCTCTGTTTTGCTATGGTAGACCGGGGCGTTTCGATGAATCTGAGGACTGTTGTTGAATAGTTTCCCAGCATATTCAGGAGGAAACATCCATTTACCATATTATTCCATAATCGGTAGTGTCCGTAGGACCCCTCGCTTCCCCACCAGTTGGAGGTTCCTCAGATGGGCGATGGACTTTCGTAATTCGTGTTCGGTGAAGAGGTACAGTGCAGGCAATTCCGTGAGTGCTTCCGGTGCCCTTGTTGGCGACGTCTTCTTTGTACTAATTATCGCTAAGCAGGCAAGTATCTGTATCCTATCTAGAGAGGTATTTGACTTGCCGGTTGCCGTATCCGGCCACCAAACAATGGCCCCGTACATGATCCTTGGATGAATAAGAGATATATAGATCCAATGAATGATCTTGAAGCTCAATCACAACGTGCTTCCAATCGTCCTAATGCATGCCTAAAAGGCGATTGTGGCTTCCTGGACTTTATTTTGGATGTGCTCGATCCAGTTCAGTTCGGAATCTGAGATTACTCCAAAATATTTGGACAAGTTCCTATATTCATTCTTGAGAGTTGTACTATTGGGAGGTCCCCCAGCCTGCGTTTCCTAGTGAAGATTACCAGTTCCTTCCCGTCTGGGTTTTCACCTAGTCCCTCGAAACGACATTCAACCATCTAGGATCCTTTGTATCGTTCTCCTTTCGAAATTGTTTCCCTGAGTGTAATAGCACATATTGTTAATTATTGCTGGTAGGCCATCCACCACCAGGCACCACATTATGGAAAAAAAACTCCACGTTATAGACATCACTTGGTATGGCCTCGCTGCAGCTGCTTCTGAGCGTTGCTCTTGTCGTTTTATGAGAGAGCATATCGTGGATCTACCTCATCAGGGTTGGGTCACGCCTCTTTCTCCGCTGCTCAACATATGGATTCAAATAATATTTTATCAAATGTCCCCTCTTTATCGATAAAAATAACAAGGGTGGCAGTGTTACAGTCCAACCCTCCCTGAATCCTATGGACGAGTCGGCGGAGTACCGTCACTCTAGTAGGCGTGTTGGAAGTCGCTGAGTGGTTGGAGCCTCAGTACCTCCTCCATTATATGTCTGTCTGCCAGTCTCTCTACAAGATTGACGTGAGGCTGACAGCTCCAAATGCTTTTGTCTGGTTTTGGAATGGAGATAACCTTGGCTGCCCCCATGATTTGAGTACATGTCCATGTCCATCAAAGGAATTCCAGGAAATTTTAAATAATTACATAGGGCAAAAAAATGAATTACTAAGGTAATAAACGTGTCCATAAATAATGACAAAATGTACAATTAAACCCTTTAAAACCTTATTGATGATTTTGAAGGAAAATGGAAAGGAAAAAAAACTAAAATTGTGCGAAATGAAACAGATAACACCGAATTATGGGCAACAGTAGAAAAAAATTGTGGAAAAATGGAATATAACAGAAATAAAATTGAAACATACAATATTAGCAAAAGTTTTGAACGAAAACTACATAAATATATATTAAACAGAATAAATTATCAAAAATTCGAACTAAACAGCTCGAAACAAAATGCAGATGCTGGGGCCATTGTTCCTATTCCTTTCAAATCCAATAGATTTGTCAATTCTGACAAAATTCTTCAAAAAAATGCACTGGGAATAGTCGGAATTGAAGTTGGAACTCCCAAAACATGTTTCACCTAATATTTTGAACCTTTAACATCTAATGAATGGGTTTCTGCTGAAGGAATATTTGCAACGGAATTAGGTAGAAGATACTCCCAGTGTGTGAATCACTTCTGTGCATGCGAATTTTACCAAGCAAGAAGTTTTTGGTAAATCTGCAAATTGTGAACAATTGTTCCTGTGTAGAACTCCATTTTATAATAAATAAAACTATCGACCCACTGAGATTACTGGTTTTTACTATGAAGAGATGTAATTGTTGCTTGGAGAAGACTCTACGCAAATTAATTGAGAGAGGAGAAGAGAATAATGAGGTATATCTCATTATCTTATTATTCTCATCTCTTAACTTAACTTTTCTTATAAAACTCAACAGATGTTCCACCAAACAATGAAAAAATCAGTTTTCGCTTTCATCTCGAAAGCATTGATTCGCTTATGATTTCGAAATGGATAAATGGAAGAAAGGTCGAAACACAACTTTCTAGATAGTCAAGAAGTCAACAAATTCGAAAATTCATAATATTCTCCGAAGTTCAAATACTTCAATCGGAGGAAGTTAACAAATTATAATAAGTTTAAGTGTACTAAGTTCATTTCAAATGTTTCCTGGAAGCTGAATACGAAACACTTATGGTCTCACCCCGTTTGGCATTGTTTACCCAAGTCTATTTCCGGAATATTTTGTTCCTATATGGTGTTTTGTGGGTCGAATTAGGCAACTAAAAAAATAGTTGCTCATTCCATCATGCTCTGCCGAGCTGAAGTATGTGTTATAATTTCAAGCATATATTGAAGAAACACGGAAGAAATACTTTGGCTCAAACCTCCCAATACGTAAATTACTTCGTTGGGTGTGATATCTTCTACTCAAGAAGTTTTAGGTGAAACTAGAAAAATTTTGCTCTGTAAATTCAAAACAATCGTTACTGTGTTGAATTGGGCTGGGAAAAGTAAACTTATATGATTTAAAAAACAATACACGAAAAGTTATTCATACAAGTATTATTAGACAAAAATTGTACAAATTTTGAAAGAGTAGTGAAACGTTGACGTTGAAGAAAATCTATAAGCAGTTTAGCTCTTTATTAAAAGAAAATTTCCAATTCTGGCTTGTGACCTATCAAATAAGAGCTTATGAAAATACGAATTCCATAATGAATGGAAGCAGACAAGTGAATATATATTTTTCATAAAATTTCGAATTTTTAGGTGAATTTCTCATTTCTCAGGGAATTCAGAAGATAAAATTCAAAACAACTCTTCTGTTCTTTCTTATACTGAAACTGGTACGTAGAGAATAATGCAGTGTAAATAAAGCATATAAACATTTCAGACTGAAACAAATATGGATGAAGTATATTTTATTTAAATATTTATATACAGGGTGTTATGTAATAAGTGTCCGATATTTTACAGGACGATTCCTCAGTTATTTATAAGGTGAAAAATTCATATAAGCATGGATCCGCAAGGCCTTCATTTTTGATAATACAGGATTTTGAAAATTTATTTTTATTTTGGTTTCTGGTAAATAATTTTCATAATGATGTCGATATTCAAACGAGAATAAGTATTTGGGGATTTTTTGATATGAGAAATTCAAATTTGATCTTAGTTTGGCCCTCAATTGTGGGGGGCGCCTCCTACAGGTCTTTGTCTCTTTTGGGGAGTTATAACTTCATCGTGCACGTATGTATCACATTTTCTAGGGGAAAAATCGATTCCCCTATTATTTTTACGTGAAAAAGGTATGTTTCACAAAAGTCGCTACAAGCAGCCGTTTCCGCGATTTAAATTATTCGATGCATGTGTTTGTCAAAAAGTGAAACAATTTTGAAATTCAACATAGAAATATTTCAAACGCTAATTTTCAAACAACAATAAACAACGGAACACTGGATATAAATCTATATCCAAATCACAATAAATGTTCAAAATGTCCACCTCCTGCCTGTATGCACGTATCCAATCTTCTTCTCATTGATTCGCGCACTCTTTGGAAAATTCCTGGAGTATTTTGAATCGTTCTACAAAAGTTAATTATTGGATTACTTAATTGTTTTTCATTTTGGATAGCTGTCTGGTAAATTAAAGATTTCAAATGACCCCACAGGAAAAAATCCAAAGTGTTGAGGTCTGGTGACCTAGAAGGCCATGGTTGAGGCCCTCCCCGACCTATCCAACGGTTGCCGAAAGTTTGATCTGTAAATTCTCTCTCTTGGATGCTAAAATGTGCCGGGGCACCGTCATTCGTAAACCACATTTCATTTCGTAGTCTAAGCGGCACATCTTCCAGTAGAATAGGCAAATATTCTTCAAGAGAATGACGATATCTCTCTCCGTTTAATCTTCCCGGAATAAAGACTGGACCTATAAAATAATCTCCAAGGATCCCTGCCCACACGTTAAGAGAGAACTGTTCTTGGAAATGTGATTCCTGTATCGCATGGGGGTTTTCCTCTGACCACCAATGATTGTTAGGAAAATTGCGTATAGCGTTTTGTGAGAAATTTGCCTCGTCGGTAAACAGGATTTGATTTTCAAATAAAGGATTTTGAATAAGGCATTGGAGAAACCAACGACAGAAGTTGATATGTAACGGAAAGTCACGAGGGAGTAGTGCCTGAACTCTTTGAATATGGTAGGGATATAACAAATTATCAATTAAAATTTTCCATACCAGAACATGAGAAATGTTTAACGTCTGCGCTACTTTTCTGAAGCTTGTTTCCTGATGTCTTCGAAAGCTCAGTTGGTAGAGCATGAGACTAGCAATCTAGAGGTCGTGGGTTCGATTCCGGCTCGAAAATGGTTTTTATCTGGAATTTAAAAATTTGTCTGCAATGCCACAATTTCCTTCCTACTTCTATATATATTCCCTGACATTAAACATTTCACTCTTGTGATTACATTAAAAAAAAACTCGTTTCCAGTGGCCGGAAATCAGCGCATGAAGCCGGCAAATTCGGCAACGTCGGCGATAGGTAAAATCTGTTCTTGAGGACCATTGATAACCCATGTAGATTTAACATTTCATATTTCATTTCCATGTTTCAACAACTAACATTAAATTCAGGGAAAAAACGGACAATAAAAATTTCACCACTACATGAACTTCAACATTACTTATCGTATACGCATTGGATGACAATTAATATTGTGTGCCGAACCGACAATGATTTGGGTGAATTCATCAATAACAATGAAGATAACATAATACAAAATCTGAAAAATATAGAGTTTATATATAGGTATTATCTTTATGGTTCTTCTCCAAGACTGTATATGGGCCGAACATCAGGCAATAAGTGTAGAAAACGAATATCTGAACTCAGAAACGATTTTGTCAACGGTAAACGAATTCAACTTTTGGTACTAATTTTGGAAATTAGTAAATACAAAAAGATCAATTTGAATAATTTACTTTTTAACAGACGAAATCAAATAGAAAGAGGTTCTCGAGTTGACGCGTATTTTTTTGTTTTTTTTTCATGTATGACCACGCATAACTTTCTACAGAGTAGGTCCCATTTGAATTTGAAAAGAAAAATCCCCCCCTAAGGGTAGCAAAATGGAGGATTTTGATCGTCCACCCTCTGAATTTTGGTTCGTTAACCGATTCTATTAGGCATAACTTTGTGAGGATTATCCGATTTGGATGATTCTTTTTTTATTAGATAGTGTATACCTCATAGTTGATCATATTTGAATTTGGGATGGAATAATCCACCCCTATAGGTAGGAAAATAGGAGATGATTGATTTATCACTTGTGAACATTGGCACACATATGTAGTTGACATTGACAGATTGCTATTGTCATTATTTTTGATCTTCTACATCCATCATAATAATTACATTCTCTGAAAGGATGGAATTATATACAAAGTGATGGAATAAACTAACCAGAACTATCAAAAATAATTTATATTATATAACAATAAATAATTAAAGTAGATAATCATATTATTTAAGTGTTAATAGTTGAAGTAAGGTGGGTAAGTAAGTATTTTGGAAGTTATCAAAAATTAAATAGGTAGTAATTAGTAGATTTCAGCCACAAAAAATTAAAAATAAAAACTTTTTAAAAAAATTAAACCGACGAAAAACGGAACTGAAAACAAAAAATAAAATAAAACTTTTAAGTCGTAATAACTAATAACAAACAATCAACGAAGATCTTTGAATTACTTCAAAAAAAATTATCAAAATGTCACCGCGCATCTGGATGCAATGAAACGCATACTAAATTACAAACTTCGTTACATCGTATAGACACCCCATGATTTTCAAGGTTCGACTAAAACAGACTTAGTTATTTTACATAATCTGCAGAATAATTCGCCATACTTTCTTAATCGAATTCGAACTGACCCACTTATGGTATTCGAATAATTAAAAGTAGATCGTTGAACTGAAAGTCGATACTCATTGGATTATCATAATAGAATAGTTACTGCTGACCTCGAACGGCTTGCTCATGATTCCTTCCAAGTTTTCAGCGGATGAAAATTATTATAATTGATTTCATCGTTCAAGGATTCTATCTGTCATCCATCCCATTGTTCTGCGTATTCCATCAACAAAGGAGGTTTACTATAAACCATCAATCAATAGATTGAACAATAAATGCTTCATATGGGAGTATATTACACTGAAAAATAGATAGGGCTTATAGTTAATAAATATTTGTTTGTGTGCCTTTTATTTGCAATAAACAAAGAAAATACATTTCATTTGGTATTAAGTAATTCTATTTTACATTAGTAATCTAGATATTATAATTCACTAATGGAAAATATATAGTTTGTGATCGATATGCTTAAAATTACCGATTTAATGTATACTTAATTAATTCGCATCTCGTTTCATGGGTATGCCCAACAGGACGCCCAAGAATTTCTTAGATATTTATTGGAAGGTCTTCATTAAGATGTTAACAGAGTGATAGAAAAGTCCAAACCTATCCGACAGAAATTGATGAGAAATTGAACGGCCATTGTTCTGTCTCTTTTGACCCCTTCTGGGACCTTTCACTTCATAATCCACAGAGAACTAGCCAGTTCAGACTGTCACAATGTTTAGATTCATTTACTAAGGAAGGAACTTGATTTTCCTCTTGAAGGATTAGATATGAGTAATTATGCAACAGATAACATAACTCCATGTCGCTACAACTTGTATGCTGTGTCCAATCATAGTGGGGCAACTTAGAGCGGACACTACAGGGCTTACTGTAGGCACCCTTATACAGTCACATGGCACGAGTATAATGACTCAAGAGTATCACCGATATCACCAGATTCCCTCATAAGTGGTGAAGCATTCGTCCTTTTTCATGAGCAAGAGTGCACCAAATCATTCCTTTGAAATTTCATTTTATTGTATTGTATTTTGTAAATGAAGTTTGAATTAATTAATTTGTTGGTGATATTGTCAAAAATGATTTCATTATTAATTTAAGTTTATTTAAAGTGAATAAGTCACACCAAAATATTGTAAATAATGACTTTTTGCTTTTTCAGCGTCATAAATTAATAATTTTTTTATTACAAAATATTTCACTTAGCTTTAAATAATAAATATTCATTGAAAATACCGCGCTGACCATTATGGAAAAATCTCCGCTAGAGGTGCCATGGTAGGGTCGTGTAATATTTATTTTTGTGTGAAAGAAGAGTAATTCAAAATAACAATCTTTTCAAAGTTGAAGGAGACAAGTACCTAATAACGCTAGTTTTATGATTATTATATCCGCGGTTTGTGAATCTATTCCATAACATAATACAATCATAGATTCTATTCATTAGGTTCATCAGGGCTTTCGTCATGCCGAAATGGAGGAGAACCAGATTGTGGACCACATAACAAAAGTTTATTTTTAATAATAATAATGTTAACAATAAAAATATGTTTATTAATTGCTAAAAATATATATAATATTATAAACATTCTTTTTTTTTAAATAATGTTTTATTTATACTCAATAAATGTATAGCGAGTTCTATATTTATTGAAAATAAATTTGAATTTTTCATTAATAAGGTATATTTAAATAACCTCAAAATCATAATATAGAATGGACTATTTCCGCCAAGTATATTTAAATAATTTAAATGCATTGTTTTTCCTAATGAATAAACGTGTATTCCCCAATAATCGAATTTATTATGTGTTAATTAATTTAGATAACTATGAATAAACTGTTTTTTCTGTGTATGTTCCAGGACGGCACTATAGAAAAAAGTGATCAAGTAAGATTGCTGAGGGTTCTGTACCGATTTAAAAAAAGTTTTCCAACTAATTACACTACTTGTTGGCTTCGAAAATATTTACAGAAAATTTGGAAATCATTATACAGTGCTTTCGTAAAGGACTGATTAAATTCATTTCTAGCCAAACTATCTATTTCTGAGGAATCTTCTGAAACATGTCGATTTTTATACTAAATTTGCCACATTTACAAGAGAAAATTGAATATACAGGGTGATCCACGTTTGACTAATGACGTCCGCGACAATGTTTTCAAATAGAACACCCTATGTATTATTCAATTTTTGGAATCTCCATGGAAAGCTGATTTCAAAAATATATCATACATAGACTTTGTATACAGTGCGTCCGTTGAATTCAGTGCTCTCGTAAAGTAGTGAATAAATTCGTAAAATATTAAAGGAATAATTTTATTTGGGCATTCTTTCAAATTCAATTAATACATACAGAATGATTCGTGTAGGAGAAATGACGTCATCGGTATATTTTTCAATGGCAACTCCATTTTTCATTACGGAATGTGAGAAGGTGATTATGAGTACGGGTGAAATGAAAATAAAATAAGAAAAACTATTTTGAAATATGAAAATACTAAATTTAATGGCAATGGTAGCTTCAAACAACGATCAAGTTGAATGTTCAAACTGTGCACCGTTTGCTATCTGACAGTAGCCAAGACGATGAATAAATTACTTTTGAACATTGTCAATAACGTCAGGATGTATACATTGTATCTCGTGACGAATTCTTGCATTTAAATTTGCTAAATCCTCCGGACTATTAACATACACTTTACTCTTTAAGTATCCCCACAAGGAGTAATCCAGTGGTGTCAAATTTGGAAAATACTTGAAGACACTTCTTCATATCAAATAAAAATGGGTGTGGATGGACATGTAGTTAACTGTTTGAGAGTAGTCAAGATACGGATTTCAAACTATTCAATTCGAATATGAAGAATAAACTAGCACCCACCATCAATATTAATATAAAAATTCAATTGAATTTGTTCATCAATATGAAATTATAGAAAAATCCATATTGTATTGTAGATTGTAGGAGGGTCGATATGGTTCTTCAGCCTCTCCGTACTTCGACCTGTGATGTCTTTTGTACATTACCCTTCCTCTATTCAAGACCCAAGATTCCGAGACTCCTTGCGAAGCGTATCAGTTTTCTGTGAGCTAAGTTCCTGATGTCTGAGGGCGTTAGTGAAACCCCTTCAAGGAACTTGAGCCTTTTGCAAAACATCGCTTGGCAGTCGCAAAGCAGGTGTTCTGCAGTTTCACCGAAGTTCTCGCAGTAACGGCACAGTTCATTGTCTGATCTATCAATTTTTTTTGAGGTGATGCCTCAAAGGACAATGTCTGGTGAGTAGCCCCGTTACCAGTTTCAAGTCTTTCCTGTCGAACTTGAGAAGCTGTTTAGCTTTCTTTGGCGATGGGCTCAGAAGCCTTTTCGCTTGTCTTTGCCCTGGAACCTCATTCCATTGGGTTCTAATTTGGTCAGCTTCCCAGCGCCGAAACTCTTCGTTGATGTGGGTTTTGAAAAGACCACAAAAGTGTTCCGGGCCAGAAAATTTTGTGTTTGCGCCTTCCTTGGCAAGGCTGTCCCTTCATTGCCTTTGATTCACTTTTGACCCGGCACCCACATCAGAGTAATCTGATTGTTCGTAGCCAGTTGTCTTAGGGAGAGTTTGCAATCCCAAATCAGTCTAGACTAACAAGTGTGTGACTTTAGAGCATTAAGTGCTGCTTGGCTGTCTGATAGGATATAAATCTTTGATATAATTATTCAATTTTATAGACAATAGGCCAGTTGATTCTAGAACAAAAAGGGAAAATAAAAAAGCTGACTCCATGCAAAAAGTAAACATGTGAATGAATAAAGTTCTGAGAACCATTCCTAGAACAAAGACGAATGAAATTTCACGAATATACAAAAATAGTGTTAACACTCCTGTCTTCAGATTTTTACAAACAAATTGGATCTGTCAGCATGAATGAATAAAATAATGGAAACACCCAACAAAAGAAATAAGACAATAATGACATAGATATTAGTATATTAAAGTATAAGTGGATAAAAAGGGCTTTAAAACACGCGCGATTTTTCGAGCACGACGGCGCAGCCGGAGTGCTCGAAATAGAGCAAGTGTTTTTAAGACCAGTTATCCACGAATACTTTACGTTATTTTTTTTTATTGGTGCACTTTGAAATCATATATACTGGTATTATTACTACAAAAATAGATATAAGAACTAATAATGCAAGAAGGTTGAATGTGTGATGTGGCATCAGTATACCTTTCGTTGTCATGGAAATGAGAAAAAAATTCATTTGCAATTTGTTACCAAAGATCAATATTTGTTGTCACCAGAGCTCAAAAATGAATTATTCTAATATCGATTTTTTGAATAGTGAGCAGAATCGCGGTTAATACCGCGAAAATACAGTGATATATATAAAAAAGAATATGAAAAGTTCATCAAATGGATGGAGGAGCACATATAAATGAACGAATCGTGAGTAATATTTTATTTGACGTTACAAGGTGTCAGTCAGATCAATAATCACAAATTTGTCATTTAGACTTCACGTTTCTCGATTTGTTGATGTTGTCATGGTTACCTTTAAAAAACGCGCGTTTTTTTAAGTTTGATTTAAACACGCTGGGGCGTGCTTTAAATGGGTAAAAAGGGGCACCAATAAAAAAAAAAAATAAGTGTCATTTTCTCTCCTCGAAACATGGGCATTCATTCAAAATAAATGGGAACATACGGAACGAAGTGATCAGAGTTTTATTTTCGGTAGGTTAGAGTTTGAAACGCGTTTTGGGGCATTCACAAGTAAACTTCGAAAGGACCGTGTATTGGAATTTGGATTTAAAAAATTTTAGTTGCAGGAACTATGTACCTAATCAAAATGACAGTTTTCTCAAATGAGTATAATAAAAACAAACATTACTGAAATTTTAGGCACTCCTAGGATATCAAAGATTATGTCAATTTCAATATCATGAGTTGAAAGAGGACATAATGATAGTGATTTAGTAAATATAATGCTTCATCCTATAACTTGAAAGCTATTTTTATATTATCTTCTATCAAAGAACACTTGCTGTATGACAAATATTGGAAGAATATACTGATATACTATGTAAATATAATATAACCCAAGGAATAATCTGCTTACAAATTCAGAATATTGAACCATACTATTCTCAGAATGATACATCTTGGAATATCCCCATAAATATTACCGCTTGTTCGAATCAATATCAGTGGTTGTAAATTTTGGAAAGATTATTGAATAACGGCATCCAGATCATAGTTCAGTCAAAACTTAATAGGATTTAATAATTTCTATCTCATGACATTCCAATAAGCAACGCTAACGCTCATTTAAAAACCTCATTTGGAGGAATAATATCAGAAATAACAGGGTACTCTATTAAGAGGAGTTCATCTCCTCTTTTTTCCCCAATGATATATACTTCATAATTGAAAATATTCCTCAAATGAAATCATTCAGCGCATGAAATCCAACACGTGGAACGATAGTTGGCCCACTCTGTATATTATGTTTTCAGAGATATATTCTCAACAGAACGCATTTTCCGTATCCCCATTATCTTTACTTATCTTCAATGGAACGAATAATTCCGTTTTGAAACGTCATCTGTATATTTTGTCAACTGTCAACAAATTACATATATGAATTATATGGTATGAGTAATGGATTGTTATTGAACCTCTTGCGAAATTTATCGTCAACATTATTTTTTTGCTGAGTGTGCGTTCCTTCCCTGTTCTTTGAATCTAGTCTATAGATCAAGGTCTTTTTATATACATATGAATATATATATATATAATATATATATATATATATATATATATATATATATATATATATATAAATATACAGGGTGTAACCTAACCTCTTACACAATGTCGAGTATATAATGCCATTTTATAAAGAATTACAGTGGTTAAAAATCTGAAAAAAAAATGAAAACATGTTTTATTCCTTGTAAAATTCGACAAAATTTTGGGTAATTTCAGGTGATCTGCTCAGAGGAAAACCTGGGCAATTGCCGAATGCAATTGTTTCACTTGAATGTCTAGTAAGCTGTTCAATTCGTGCCAAGTGTTAACACTGTTTATGTGGTAAAAAAGACAGTGAAAAATTCCAATTTTTGAGCAGCTTGTGTGGAAGCTAGTGAACTACAAGGACTTAACTCCATATATGCAATTACTAACTATTTAAAGAGTAATTGATAATAAAGCAGCGACTACAACTGCATCATAGATACCTTTAAATCTCTCTCTCCAAGAAAAAAACTGGCACATATACAAGACAACAAAGCACTGCAGGAGATCGTCAATACAGGCCAGAGTGTATTTACAAACAAACAGGGCTTCGCTACAGGACAGAGTATAACCATGGTAGGAAACACACTCTCTCAGTGCTCTCCAAATATTAGCTATAAAGGCTGTGAAACTAAGCCATTTGTGCGCTATGTATGTATCCATAAAAGCTGCCTACTTGCAATTAAAAAAAAATTACAATGGTAGAAGAAAAGAAAATAATATGCTGTAAAAACGAGATCAATGAACAAGAAGAACAGACCAGTATTTTAGAGAATACCATAAGTGAGTTAATAGACGAAAATGTAATGAAAAGTAACTAGACAGAAAAGTTGAAAAAAGAGAATAAAATGTTAATGCAACAAGCAATTGACATGGACACTGAAATGAACACCCTACTAGAGTCTCAAAAACACCATTGTTGAATTAGAAGATAAAATCATGTCACTGCAGAAAGAAGGTCAAGAAAAAGTGAAGCAGATGAGAACAACGAACACACAAACAAGAACCACAATGAGGCATAAATCGACCTCAACTGAAATACATTCAATTGAGGAACCCAGGGACAAAGATGGACCTGCAAATGAGAAAGCAAGTGGTGACAAAAAAACGATACAGGAACCAGCAGCTGATCCAAGGAAACAGGCTTTTCTACACGGAGGGCAAGTACAACACAATAATGAATGCAAGGAAACTGCTGCAAATCGCGACATAGAGAGTGTTAGTGAAACAATACCCTATGAAAGTTTGAACGAGGAACTCCCAGAAATCATTATAGACCATGAGGACAATCCCGTACAGCCAACAGTTGGGAAAACACATCCGAGAAATGAAATACTCATTTGGGGGGACTGTTATGCACACGAGAACTCTGAGAAAATACATTGGTAGTTCTGAATATTCTGTAGAGGAAATGGGTGAGTCAGACATTGAGCTTTTCGAAATGACAAAAGATATATTCCAGGACACAATGAAACTTGGTAAGGATGATGTAGTAGTGATAATGTTCAACACTAACAATATCAGTAACAAAAAAACCCTACAGTTTTGAGAAACTTGTTACATGTAAGCAAAAGCACTATTATCATAATAATATCAGAGTGTAATGTGCATCCTGATCGTAGAATCAATCACCTTATTTGGGAAAGCATAAATCGCTTCAAAAATTCAAATAGAAATTGTTCTGTATCAATTCTGGCAGATCCGAGAGCAAATATGAAATTTTAAATGAAACTCTCAATCATATCGAAATAGTCTCATTTTCAAATATCGATATCTGAAGCCAAGCATCGTCGGGCGTGGTTAGTACTTGAATGGGTGACCACCGGACAAGGACGCTCCGCGTGAAATGCCCTAACAAATGTAGCGTAGTAGCATATTCACAGCTGCAGGCGTCTTATCAATAAGCACGAGATAAGACGATAGATATGCCGTCCTTCGGAGGGGACATTAAGATGTCGGTCCCGAGTTCATGGATGTTGAGCTCGTTGAAGAACCCTACCTCTGAAACAACAGAGGATTCGGCAAAATTTCCGGTTGGGAGGAGTGTGCTCACCGGCGTCGGTGTTTAGCCTTGGTAGCAGAAATAGGCCGAAGTTAAATAAAAAAAATATATATATATATATATATATATATATATATTGTGTTGAAAACTATCGAGATTACTGATTCAATATCTGAAGAAAACGAAAAATAATTTTTTCGAGACTAAACTAGTCAATCAAGATACGAGCCCAAATTCAAGTATGAGTTCCACACAAAAGTTTATATCAAATGTACAGGCCATATCCCTTTTAACTCTCAACATTCAATCAATACGCAACAAAGCAGATAAACTATCAGTTGTTATTGAACTTCAATAACTGCCGAACTTTTTTTTTGTTAACTGGGGACTGTTACGTTCCTAATTACATTATAGCTTCGAAATATTGTAGAAAGGAGTCAGGGCATGGAGGCACCATGATTATGATGAACAAAAAGTTCTCTGACAAGTTCCCCCTAGAAAATATTACTAAATTTGACAAATTTCTTGTGGATCATCACTTTGAGTTTTCATTAGTTCATAATAAAAAGAATAACCTTTTTATAATGTGTATATATAGGACGCCTAATTCAAATTTTGATATATTTATAAATAATTCAGAGACCATTATCACGCATCTACCTGAGAATTCTCACATTATAGTTGCTGGTGACTTCAATGTTGATTTTGCCGACGACAAATCGATGATTACACAAACACTCAAAAATGTATTGTTGGGTTTGAATCTGAAAATGCATGTGAAAGAACCCACCCGGATTTCTCCACATACAGCAACTATTATTGACTAATTTTGTACTAACTTCAGAGATGAAGAGATAACATCTGACCATGAGGCAATAATGTCATATATTCCACTTAAATGAAACGATACAACAAGGAAGCGTCGATATGGCAGAATTTATAGCAGACAAAAAAATTAACATTCAACTAGACATTTGAAAAAGATAGAAGTTGAGTCCAAACTAATTGAATTCATACTCTGCTTTGAGACACGTATCATAATAATCACAGTCACTTGTAAGAAACAAACAACCCAATTTTTATGAAAAGGAAAATATTAGCAATTGAAAATTGTTTTAAAAAATATTATCACGACCATTTTAATCTTCTTCTTCTTCTTCCCTCATTTTTTTGAGCACAGTTCCTAAGACCTTCTACTCAGCTCCGACTCGCAAACGAAATTTGTCGGGTCCTTCTGTTGAGGGTTGAGATAGTCGGATTGAAGGTCCTTCTTAGCCCTCATTATATTTCTCCATTGTAGTGATTCAGACACGTGAACTGAACACTGTTGCCAAGCAAGATTCTCGCATGCACGGTTTACAAACCTGCCTACGAACGAAAGTTTATTAGATTCTACCAGTGTTTTCTGATTGGCTGGTGAATGGAATATCCAAATTAGCAACCAATCAGAAAACACACGCGATGTGCACCAGGATTAATTTGAAAATTATTGTCTTTTTCCATTCTATCAAAAAATAATTTATATTATAATAATATATCTTGTACGAAAACATCCGCACAGTGATTGGTGACTGCAGAATCCAACCAGAATTTAAATTTACTATTTCTATCATAAATGCGACGAGTGATTCATCTTGTCTTCTAGTCTTCAAAATACGCACGGAACAGCTCGGTTTTAGTTTTACCAGCCAGCAAATGTGAAAATTAATTCTCCTGCACATCGTGTATTGTTTTCTGATTGGTTGCTGATTTGGATCTTTCATTCACCAGCCAATCAGAAAACACTAGTAGAATCTAACAAACTCTCGTTCGTAGGCAGGTTTGTGAACACTGTTGAACACTTGGCAACACTGTTCAGTTCACGTGTCTGAATCACGACAATGGAAAAAGATAATGAGGGATAACAAGGCCCTTAACCCCCAACAGAAGGACCCGACAAACCTCGTTTGCGAGTCGAAGCTGGGTAGATGGTCTTAGGTACCGCACTAAAAAAAAAAGAAAAGAAGACTAAAATGGTCGTGATAAGAATTTTCAAAACAATTTTAAATTGTTAATGTTTTCCTTTTCATAATGTTTGTGTTGTTTGTTTCTTACAAGTGATAATTATGATGGGTGCCTCAAAGAAAAGTATGAAGTGAACTAGTTCTGACTTTATCACCAGTTTTGATATAACAAGGTCAGTTGTTTTCTTCACTTTGAAATTGAATTTCTATCTCAGGCAACCTGCAATGTGTACATTTACCACACGATCTGTCCAACTTCACCCTTATCCAAATGTCGAGTCAAATGTTTATTGCATTCGGCAATAGTTTTCCTCTGAGCAGGTCACCTGAAATTAGGCGGAAGGTGCTACCCAATTTGTTTTCCAATTTTACAAAAAACAAAATATGTTTTCAATTTTTTTTTCAGATTTTTAACCACTCTAATTCGTTATAAAATGGCATTATATACTCGTCATTCACGGGTGTGTAAGAGGTTAGATTACACCTTATATATATATATATATATATATATATATATATACCATGTGTAACAGGATCATGGTACACCCCCCGTATCTCCTTTAGTTTTGAAGGTATTTGATTGAAATTTGGGAAATTCCATATACATAATAAGCGGCACTTTTTGAGCTACAAATGATTTGTTTTTCTTTCCAGGTTTCGCTGGAAATAATACCAACTTTCGATTTTTGGATGGAACACCATGTATATTATTACATTTCTGAAATCTGCATAATTTTCTCAATCCAATGATACCACATAGGTCAATATCTTTGATAATTCAATTTTTAGTTTTCCATTTAAGTGTGCCATGATGGTTCCGATTCATTCCAATTCACCCGTCTAATGCTAGAAAAATCGAAATCCCGTCAAAAATACTAAATTGCGTTTTTTATGAACAAATAAAGTTCATCGTAATCGATTTTGGAGTAAAACTCAATTTTTTCAAATGGAACCATATTGGTGCCGTGGTACCATTTATTAGTAATATTAATAAGGAATTTATTCATACCTGCTAATAAAATGTGCGATAAATACAATCAAAATTACAGCTAAAAGAAAATAAGATAATACAATTACTTTGTTCTAATTTAATGCTAAGAAGTTACTAAGGTGACTTTGAAATACAAAAAATGAACACAAAACATTACAACAATTGTTCGAAATGCTGTCCATTAACGTCAATGCACTTCTGAACTCGCATAGCTTCGAATGCCTGTTGAAGGTTATCAGTTATAAGGAGGCTTTGAAAACAATGAAATTATTCATTCAGATTGTCAAATAAATAGGTATTGGTTTATCGGTGTTTTTATTTTTTATTGGAAAAGTCTTTACATTTTTTGTTATTTTCATTCAAAATGCCCCACATTTATACAAGGGATGAAAAAGTGGACATGTTAATTATAAATCTTCCAAATATCAATTGCACCAGCACCTGTACGAAAATTATTATGAACGTAGGATGGAATATTGCAATTGGATCTTGCAGAATAATGTGCAGTCAAACAATGCTTTTTTGGGAAGAGTTTTATTTTCGGACGAGTCTAGGTTTACAAATATGGGATTATTTAACCGACAAAATACAAGGTATTGGTGACAAGAAAATCAAAATTTATTGAGGGAGGGTAACTTTCAAGTGCGGTTCGGTTTCAATGTTTGGCTACTCGGTCGTAGAATCATTGGTCCAATAATATTTGAAGGACGCTTGACTGGAGCTAGATACTTAGGATTTCTGCAAAATGAAATTGAGGACAGGTTAACTGAATTACCATCTACGACAGGGAATGTATTTCCAACAAGATGGAGCTCCTCCCCATAATTCAAGAATAGTAACTGGTTACCTTCAACAGGCATTCCAAGAAAACGTAATTTTGACAAATGGTCCTGTGCGATGGCCTCCAAGGTTACCTGATTTGACACCTCTTGATTTCTTTGTTTGGGGCCATTTAAAGGACATTGTCTATGCAACCGCCGTTACAACCCGCGAAGACCTGGAGTTGCGAGTAAGACGCGCAATTAATAGTATAACGGCCCAGTAATTAGCGAACGTTCTTCAAGAAACAGCTATGCGAGTTCAGAAGTGCATTGACGTTGATGGACAGCATTTCGAACGATTGTTGTAATGTTATGCGTTAATTTTTTGTATTTCAAAGCCACCTTAGTAACTTCTCAGTATTAAATTAGAACAAAGTAATTGTATTATCTTATTTTCTTTTAGCTGTAATTTTGATTGTATTTATCGCACATTTTATTAGCAGGTATGAATAAATTCCTTATTAATAGTACTATTAAATGGTACCACGGTACAAATATGGTTCCATTTGAAAAAATTGAGTTTTACCCCAAAATCGATTACGATGAACTTTATTGGCTCATAAAAAACGCAATTTAGTATTTTTGACGGGATGTCGATTTTTCTAGCATTAGATAGGTAAATTGGAATAAATCGGAACCATCATGGCACACTCAACTGGAAAACTAAAAATTCAATTATCAAAAATATTGACGTTTGAAATGTCACTTATGTGGTATCATTAGATTCAGAAATTTATGCAGATTTCAGAAATGTAATAATATACAGGGTTTTCTATTTAAAAATCAAAAGTTGGCGAAACCGGAAGTGAAAAAAAAATCATTTGCGAGTCAAAAAATGCCGCTTAATATGTATATGGGATATCCCAAATTTCAATCAATTACCTTCAAAACTAAGGAGATACCATGATCCTATTACACACGGTATTTATTTTGAACAATTTCAAATCTCTCCTTTGCATATCAATAATGGCAAACAATGTGTCGTTTGATAGTGCTTCCTGACTCCATAATTTTTATTAGATTTTTTTTCTCTAAGATGTACATGTACACACAAAAAAATTGCTGTGAATCAGCATTGATATTTCAAGTATTCATTTTTGTTTACTCTGTATCTATACTGTACATTCGTGAAAGGTGATATCCTATCCTACCTTCAGGTTTAATCAAAACGAATATAGGAAATAGATGGAACACTTTCTCTAGGAAATAGATGGAATACTTTCTCTAGGAAATAGATGGAATGCTCATCGTCATGAGTATCATCAAGTTCATATTAGAATCATCCCACATGATATTCGATAATAAATATTACCAACAAATTGTTGACACACCTAAGTATTCGAGTAAATCCTCAATTTCATCTAGCTATGCACTTGATGATCTACTTTATGACTGCATAAAAAAGATTGATTTTTATATTTCCTTCATCTGGGGATATATTAATGACCTCAGCTTCGAATTGAAGAGGTTCTTGATATATTCAATAATTATAACAATAATTCACATTCGCAAACAAATTTATAACTCCGTTTCTTTTTTGGATATCAAACTGATTGGAACATAATATAACAAAGTCATCACAAGGTGGTACAGAAAACCTATAAATAGTTAGACTAATCAATTATTTTTCATACCATCCAACAAAATTAGGATGAACATGATTTTCAATATGAAAACCAGAATTGGGAAAGTTACCACTCTTCTTTCAGAATAGAATGTTTGAATGAACTGAAAGTAATTCTTGTTGAGGATTCCTACCCATATTCAATAATTTATGAAATTTTGTTCAGTACTTCTCATACGACAAACCTCGAACACAAAATTCAACTAATAAATACACGGAAAATCGAACATATCACAAAAGTCTACCTCATATTCAAGAATTAACCCCAAAATTAATGAATGTTTTTATAAACGAAATTATCAGAATAACAAAAACAAACATATAAACTATTTCTGATATCCATTACGAATTGAAAACACCTATATCAAACAATTGAAATCAAATTTTGTTTATACAATTCCATATCAGGATTGTGAAAAAGTTTATATTGGCCAACTAAACAATTACTGAAAGATCGAGGTCATGTCACTTCATGTTTTTTTCGAAAGCAATTCACTTATAATTTCATGTTTAGTGAGTTTTTTAGTTATTAATATAATTTATATTTTCAATTACTAATTTTGTAGATCATCTCCAGAAAAAAATTAACATTTTCGAAAGCTCGGCTTAAAAACGGAAAATTTATTTTGAATTGGTACTGGCCGACCTATTTTACTATAAGTTGTGACATCAGATTTTGTATTTTACTGAACACCGACATTAAATTCAAAATAAATAATTTGATGGTGACCCAAGTATTATTTCACAGATATACCAAAATTTTCTGAAATGATGAAGTACGCAATAGGTATTATTTCAATTGAATCTACCTATAAATCACCTAATGAAGATGAGTCTCTAGTCAGAATGATTTCCATTACAGAATAATTTGTAATTGGCGCATTATTCGTTTAGCTCTGCCTTTTCAAGTAATGTTTTCGAGTCGTTGATGAATATTCATTAATATTAGACTTCGTTCTTCATTTTCGAACAATGGAAAACAATGAATATGAATTCTGAATTGAAATAGCTATTTTAAGCTTTGCAACAATGACAGAAAAATAAATAAACTTTCGTTATCAACAAACATGTATTCCTGATAGTTTTATTGGAGTGGAAAATTTGTTGATATCCAACTAAACTACATTCTGAAAAATGTTAGAACTTTATCAGATTTTAATCATCTGACCGGCGAAAAAAAGTATATGGAGAAGAAACAAAGTAGTAATGAGCGGCAGAGGGAATGAGTCGGGTGGTAGGAAGGCTGCCGTGGTGTTTACAGCGAAGACTGGGAGACGTCCAGCGGATGAACCAAAATCTTATCGTTTCATCACGTCCTTTCTCCCGAAAACAATTGAGAAAATTATGGACTGTTAAATAAGAAGTGGAATCCTCTTGGAAGACCGCTTCACAAAAAACAGTTTGCATATCTAGCAGGCAAATCGACAATCATTGCTCTACAATGCCTGGTTGAAACCATTGAAAAGACATACAAGGCCAAGGAAATGGCTCTATGTTCATTCATAGATATAGAGGATGCTTTCGATATACCTCACATGACTCCATTGTCAGATCATTACAGGAAAGCAATATAAACACCTCACTGATCAGTTAGAACATGCAATGCTGAAAACTAGAATTATTGGAGCTGCTCTCGGAAAGAAAATGGCCAGAATGACAGCGGAAAAAGGTTATCGCCATAGCGGGGTTCTATCGCCTTTGCTGTGGTCAATGACTGTGGATAATCTGATAGAAAAACTACATGACTCTGGAATTACGACTCAATGTTACGCCGATTACTTGTTCGTTACTATTTGTGGCAAACATGACGGGATAGTATCCAATCTCATGTAAATAGCCCTAAACATAATCTGAAGCTGGTGCGCAAAGGAGTTTCTGAATGTAGATCCTAGCAAAACAGTGCTGGTTCCACTCACAACGGGGCGAAAGTATGAACTGAAAGCCCCGACCCTGAACATAGCTATCATTCACCAAGGAAGTGGAATATTTGGGCGTTATAATCGTCCAGAGAGTATCATGGAACAGCCACATTAATAACATTATTTCCTAAGCTACAGCGGCAATATACTGGTCATATTGAACTATCATCAAACCCACGGTCACCTATGCATCATTAGTATTGTGGTCAAAAACAAATTCAGCGGATAGCCTGTCAGAGAATCACAGGGGCAATGTACATATATTCCTCTGGGACAGCAGAAGTTACGATGAACATTTCGCCACTGCAGTTGTGTGAAATGGAGGAAGTAGTGCATTCAGACTGCTCCAGACATCAAACTTCATATCTGGAAATGTGATGGGACATCTAAAGTTCCTGCAAAATATTTCCCTAGAATCTTCGTACAAATCATCAAATATTATGCCAGATGAGCACGACTTCGAAGTGCATCTTGGAGTGGTCATAAACATCCACCAAATAGGTACATTGAATGCACCTCAACTAGAAAGGGATTTATTTGTTTGGTATAGTGATGGATCCAAGATGAACGGGACCTAGATTTGGGCTCTCAAAATTCCTGAGTAAAGCCCCACCAATTTTTCTAGGTGATCTCCATATCATATAAATTTGCGACCAAGAGTGCCTTGTTGGAGGCTCTAGGGGAGCAACAATCTATTTCATAATGGACAGCCAAGCAGCACTGAAAGCTCTAAAGTCAAACACTTGTGAGTCTAGATTGACTTTGAACTGCAAACTTCCACTTTAACAATTACGAATGATCAGGACACTCTGATGTGGGTACCAGGTCACAAGTGAATCAGAGGCATGAGGAAGCAGACGGCCTTGCCAAGGAAGAGGCAAACACTCAATTTTCTGACCCAGAACCATTCTGGATCATAAGGAAGAGTTCCGACGCTAGGTAGCTGATCAGATTACAACCCAATGAAAATGTTAATGGCTTCTGAGCCCATCGCCAAAGAAAATTGAACAGCTTCTCGAATTGGACAGGAATGACTTGAAACTGGTAACAGGAATGCTCACCGAACATTGTCCCTTGAGATATAACCTTAGTCCTATCCAACGTGGCCAGGAAGTCAAGTTAATATGAATTATTGTACAGCCGTTCAAGCTTTCAACCTGCATCGCAAAATTATTTAATTGTTGTGGAATTTCGGGCATTCGTGGTATCACTAAGAGTGAAACAATCCAGTTTGAACCAAGGGCTATAATCCCCGATACTAGCAAATTGTCCGTAGTAGACAGGCAAAAAAAACAAGCAAGCATACTCTAAGAAAACACTGTGAATTGTCGGACGCAAGAAACACATAAATATGTAAACAAATTATTTCGAGAAATTTTGAAAATACGTGAAAAAATTCAAAATATTTGGCAAATTCAATCATATCTTGGAAAACAGTATTCGCCTAACCTAACGTGGTGCTCGGAGCTGTAAGAAATTGGATTCGACTCCCGGCCATCCAATAGAAATGGGTATGTGGGGGTTATTGGGGTCAAAGATAATTATTTTTCGGTCAAAATCTACGAATTCAAGATGGCGAGTCTAAGATGGCGACGACTATTGTTAATCTAGTCCGATTTCACTCAAAATTGGTGTGTGGTGGTTTTTGGAGTCGGACATCATGATTTCTGACTCAAAATTCATGAATTTAAGATGGCGGCTCCAAGAAGGCGACGTGTTTTGTTATCATGGTCAGATTCCATTCAAAATTGGCATGTGGATTTTTTGGGGTCATAGATTATCAATTTCTGTCAGAATTCAATGGAATGACGAATTTCATGAATGACTAAAACTAATTAAATGAAAATGATTGAGAAGAAAATTGAGACAAGCTTTCATACAAATGCACCAAAAAGGAAAATAATTTGTTTACTTGTTATTCTTTGACAGATTCAAAATCTTGCCACGCAAGAATACCTATTTTATATTCGCGCCAAACTTTTGAATCTGTTACTCAAAGAATAACCTAGGTCAAACATTTCGAATGAATTTGTTTTTGTATAAAAGCTTGTTTTTATTTTTTTTCAATTAGTTTTAGTCATTCATAAAATCCGTCATCTTTATGAATTCTGACAAAAGTTGATAATCTACGACCCCAAAAAAACCCACACATCAATTTTGAATGGAATCGCACTATAATCACAAAAGTCGTCGCAATCTTGGAGCTACCATCTTGAATTGATGAATTCTGGCAAAGAAATCATGATGACCGATCCCAGAAATACCCACATACCAATTTTTAATAGAATCGAATTATAATCGCAAAACTCTTCACCCACATTGAAACCGCCATTTTGTTTTTCTTTTGTCTAAAATCCCGTAATGCACTGTCAGCGGAATAATGAAAAACTGCCATAAAAAAAATCATTAAAAATAAAAAGGTCAGCTTTTATACCTTTACTCACAAACCCAGAACGCAACATGCATTTGTGCTGAAAGGTATGGACAATGGACCCAAATCAGAAGAAATTGCTAAATGGCTCGAAAAAGAACACACCCTTGAGACATTCAATGTATATAGAATGAGGAAAACCATGAGGCTCGTATACACCGTAATTACAAACGGATAAATTACACTATATATCCTGAAAGAAAAATGTAAGTCACTGAACAACACGCTAATTGATTGGGAAATCAGAATAGCGGATACCAACATCACAAAATGCCGAAGGTGCCAAGGATGGAGACACGCGGCACTTGATTGTAATTTGACACCTAAATGCCTGAAGTGCGCCAACGAACACTTCACGGCAACTTGCAAGAAAAGTCCGGATGTGCCAGCTAAATGTGCAAACTGCGAGCTGTACCATCCGGCAAATTATCGTAAATGCGAGGCTTACCTAAAAAAGCTCGCATCGATTGAAGAACAACCCCTAAACCGCCCCTCAACAAGCCAGGGCACGGACGCAGGGAGAAATACACCAACAAACAAGTACCCAAGAACGCCAATCAACCCCCGAGGCCAGGGAGGGAGAGGTCACCCATTGGGATGGAAAATCGAAGAAACAAATATGAAGGTTATCAAGAACTGCGTTAACTGGTTATGGCCCAGCCCCGCAGATTTTGGGTCAATAAATACACAATGATATGGAAAAAATAAACTCAAATATTTTAAACCAAGCGGCAGTATTAACAAACATTTTAAATGCCATACTTTCACTAACACAACTTGTACATCAACTCGCCTCACTGACGGCTGTGGCTCCTCGGGACGTAGGGGGAGGGCGGCAAAATCCACATCTAAATTCAAGTATGAAACCTACAAACTCAAACGTTTAATTCCTAAAAGGAATATTTATTTCAAATAAGCTCAGTGGTCAGGTATGTTAGGCCACTGTCTTGTGAACCATGGATTCGGAGTTCGAATCCCGGCAGCTGTTCAAAATAAAAAGCTTTGTTTTTGTTTTTTATTCTCCACTCACAACATCCACACAAAACATATTCATCAATCTAACTTTTTCACACTCAAAAACCACACCCTCATATCTTATACACCCAAAGCACCCCAAAACTACCACATAATCATTATACTCAAATTACCATGAAACAACTCAAATCACAACAAAACGCCTTACACAATCAAAACTATTCTCATCAAACCCAAACCCCCATACACCCAAAACACCCCAAAACTCATACACTCAAAACACCCCAAATACTACATAATCATAATACTCAAATTACCACAAAAGGACTCAAATCACCACAAAGCGGTTGACACAAACAATAACAAACTACTACTACTACAAATCACCATAAAACAAACAAATCACAACAAAACCCTACACAATCAAAAACTATTATCAAACACAACCCACAACAACCAAACTAACCAAATTCCAAAACGGTTAAAAAAAAAACCACCCATAACCCTCACAACCTATACACCCCAAAACCACCACACAATTATAATACTCAAACCACCACAAAACGACTCAAAATACCCCAAACTGCAATAACTCTGAAATACACACTTACTCAAATACCACACTCTCCTACTAAATTATTTCAAACTGGTTTTTTGGTGTTTGGCAAAGTGTATCCACTTGCTTTCACCCTTTTCCAGTAACATATCCACCATTACATGTACACAGCTCTGGTAAAATAAATTCTCATTTTCTATGAAACAAATTTGCAGTACTCGCATAAGCGTAAGCAGGTGGCGAGAAAATAATTAAATTGGCACATTCACTTCCCCTGGCATATGCCAAGAAATCTGCAAACACCGCAGACCCTTTCACCTTCGCCCCCTATATAGAAGGGCAAACTGGAAGGGCACACCCACTGTCCTACGATAGTGGAAGAATCATGTATTGTATATATTAGTATTAATTGTATAAATTAGGTTAAGTGAAATGTATCATGATATTTGGACAGTATATATTCTTGATTTGATTTGGAATAATGAAAAACTGCCAAATTTCACGTAAGTCGAACAACTAGAAGTAGGTCAGAATCAACTTGCAAGATTTGAACTAAACATACTTATATGAATTTGAATGAAACCTTGTAAAAACATTTCATGGTGTTACTCGATCGGCCAGGTCTGCAGCCAGCTCTCAGATATGAGAAATGATTTCTTTTGGGACGAATATTCGCCCCAAACAAATCCTTTTTCAATTTCGAAAGAAAACATTTAAAAAAAGCTACCCGAGCTGGGGTTTGAAACTCACGCTCCCTCTCGTGAACCAGCACCTCAGACCTCTCGGCCAACTGGAGAGATAATAGTAAGTGTCAAACATTTTTCTTATGTTTGCTGTGAGTACTAACATTTTAAAAACATTTCATTCTGTTACTCGTTTGGTCAGGTTTTCTGCAGCACGTTCTTAGCTTCTTGGTGCTGAAGGCATTCTTGACGTCAATCATGACAATTGCTCCTCATGTAGCATTTCGGTCGTTGGCTTTTTCCATGGCGTATCTTACGGCTGTGATAGTTGACATCTGGGCTCTGGAGCAGAAATACAGAATTTTTCGTCTAGCTCCATCTCTAACCTCAATTTTATGTTGCCATACAGTTTACCTGCAATTTCCAAAAAGCATAATATGCAACAAAGACCCATATCATGCTCTAGGCTATGTTACCTTTGAAAATCAGGATCGGCCTGGCTCCTTTCTATTCTTGTGTAAAGCAGTACTCAAGTAGTAGTTTGTTAAGCAGACCTAAAATTATTTCAGTAATGAACTTTAGTACTTCATTTTCCCGTGGCAAGGTATTGCTCATACATCGTGGAAGGCTGTGGAAGGTTTCCATCTTTTCCGTACCCGCAAGCTTTATCGTTGGGCTGTGGATATTCTGGGAATGATCTAGGTCTTTCCTTGGTGGTCAAATTCTTATGGATATTCAATATTTATTGACACGATCATGTATCCCTGTCACCATGGGTCATATTCTAGAAGATCACAGAGAAGGTTTCATTCGGATTTTTGTGATTTATTGATTTTTGTGATTTATTGAGTCATTTTTTATATTCTGCTTCTGTTACATTGATAATATTAATGTTTGCTTGCCCACAACGGAATCTAGTCAGATCTCTCAATAATAATTAATAATAATAATGTGTATTCCAGTTAGAACATATTGGAATGATACTGGAACAGTTGAAGAAACAATATGTTTACAATTTACATATCTATATCAAATAATAAGAGTACCTAATGTTGAAATTATTGAGGTTAATTATTTTCAAACAGATAATCACGGGTCATACTCTGCATACAGGGAAAGAGAGAATTATAAGGGTAAAGGAGAGAAACTTTTAGAATAAGTGCATTCAGACGCCATGATCATTCAATAAGAATTCTTCAACTTTCTAGTAACATTTGCTGACTAGAAGCTTTCTTAATTTTTGATGATACTGTAATAAATAGACCGGTAACATTGTGCCCTTAGTGGTGCAATTTGGTCGTTTCACCATATCGGTTGCGTCCCTGGTTAGATCTGGTCGAGTGACGTAAATTCTACCTGTTATATGTTTCTGGTAATGACTCTATGGAGGAACCACTCATTCTTTGTAGTTCATATTATTATTATATCTCTATTCACTTCTTTGTACAGTTTGAGTAGAAGAGAATTCTTATTTAACATAACTCAAGTTGAGACTTATATACTGAATTGTATTCTGCAATCAATAATAGCATTTGTTCGTATAATGATGATGATTTTCACAGCTTCATTATAGATCTTGAACGGATTCATACGTTGATATGTAAATGTTTTTTTCATTTCAATTATTCAGTAAACGGGACCATTTTTGGGAATATAACATATGTTCATTTGCCATGGATTTTTCATAATGACACTATATACCAACATACACAATAAACAATGAAACCGCAAATCAGATTATTATGAATTGATCAACCACATACAATCAAGACGCATGATGAGTAATGGAAAATACATACTGACAATATAAACATCCCGATTTAATTTCATTGGGAATTGAAATCTAATTATATTCTCCTCCATTCCAAAGCGGTGAAGAAGTAGTGAAATGACAGTTGTTATGGAAGGTTTGGTTAATTAGTGTCATTGTTATTTATTCGATATTACAATTGTTTACAAGTGTTAGCCGAAATTCCTCAGGGTAAGCATTATTTGAAACGGAAAAATAAATCATAGCAGACGTTATCAAATTCATGAAATATTGAAACGATTAAATGGAATAATGGGTCAGATGCTACATTATTCAAAAAAAAACAATTCCAATTGAAGTTTAGATTCCGATTCCCAAAGAGACCTGCAGGATTCATCTTGTATATATAATGTAAAAGTACGGCCCTCCCACCTTCTGGAGTGCGTTAGCACACCAACTGCAAGGCGGGGGGGGGGGATTGAATACCCTTTACTTAAGGGTATGCTCTCGCATGAGCGGGTAACCCACCAGCGAACACTACCCCCGAGAGGCCAACACCAAATAGAGGGGCAGGGAGCCACCCTGGGAATCCCCTCCACCCTCGGTACCAGTTTAACAGTGAGCTTGTGCTCCTGAACTGCTGAACTGCTAACAGTTCGGCATGCCCCAAGCCTACCACATCTCTGCTGAAGCCAGGACAATGCGTTACCCAGACGCCTGGGATTGCGTATGCCGTTGGCAAATTCAATGGGTAAACGTCATGTGGTCTACACCGTTTACCCGCTGTTTGTGTTTCCCCATGAAAATATTTTCCATGATTCGTTAGCTCGATTTATGACAATTTCAGAATCAATTAATAAATTCTGAAATCTACTTTTGCGACTGGCCGCGTCATAGAGTTTTAGTTTCGTTGTTTCTGTTATTAGAATCCTGCATTGTTGCAGTCGTTGATACTCATATATGTTTAGCTAGATTCGATTATCCATTTTCGTGGTATATAATTTTATTTTTGTTCTCAGCCTTTTTCATTCTCCATGGTCTTGATCTTTTACCAGTATATGTTTTGCACAAATATTTGAACATTCTGGAAAGTCAGGTTCTATATAATTTTAGATTGTGCTCTTCTGTCTGGGCAAGAAAATATATTTTGTGACTTCTTTACAATGCTATCCGAGCGAACACAATGAAATGCAAGAAATTCTTCCTTATGTTTTGGAATTTTTCTTCTCCGCTTTTCGAAGGCAATCTCCAACTCCTCTATAAATTACAATGTCATTCATTTTAAGTTGGTAGAAACTCTGAGAGAACAATATATTATTTAAATCAGAACATGACTATAAATTTTTTATTTCTCTATTTGTTTGAAAATATGAACAGGGTGTTTATAAAATCAGATGTGGATTCATCTGCGACTCAAAGGTAAACTTTAGTCACTATCTTCCATCGTCAGAAGGGAAATATTCTCAATTGAATATTGCATAGAAATATTTTTCCATTTTCATCGTAGAATTTTCAATTCACAGAAATATTTTTCTATTCAATATTAAATTGAAAATATTTTCCTTCTCTAATATCTCTAGTTGTGCCTATAGTAGGATGAAGCTTTTCCTACATTGTTTGTTACGATTATATAAGAGATACCAAACCATTTTTTTTAACTTGTTTTTGTTTAAATTATTTTTCTAAGGCCACCATTTTATATCATGCTCGAATAAAACCATATAACATATCATTTATGGAAAAAGGACATGGTCATAACGAGATATCCACATCCTTAATTATTTGATGATCTGCACGAACGGCACGATAACACGATAATTTCATAGTTATTTTTACCACATTATCACTGAAAGCATTGAAATAACTAGTAATGACTTCATTATATAGTTCTAATTGAAGGAATGAGAATTATCGTTGAATCTCTGAGGAAAGGCCCACAAAAGATTTGACAAACTCTAATATGCATTTGTATATTTCTTAATTTGAATGTTACAAGGTTTTGCACATGGAAATGAAAAAAAATGGTACCATTATACTACTTTTCATATATTCTTCTGTTTGTTACAACTGTTACTTTCAAAGATTATTTACTTAAAAACTTTAATTTGGGTTTAATTTGTATGTATTTAGTTATAACGATTTAAAAACAATTTCCATTTGAATTTGCAGAATGCTAATACAGAAAAAGTTGTTAAAATATGCCCCAAAAATATATCATCCCACCTATCATCGAACTTACGTTTCAAAGGCACTACAAGCAAATAAAAATGATTCCGCTTATAGATAATCTTCATTAGCCATTACTTATATCGAGTGTATTATTATAAGACGTTTCTTCAGCGGGTGAAGGTTTCCAATCAGTAGACTTTCGGGGGTAAACAATTAATAACGATTAAATTGTAAAATTTCATCACCAATAAAAAAAGTTGATTCTTGAGCTCGGGAAAACCATAGCCTATTAGTTTCAAATTTAACCTTCTGTAGGGTTCTTCTACATAAGAGAAAAGATCACAATTTTAAGACCTTAAAATGAGGGACACGGACCAAATTCTAATTCAAAAATATTTATTGCCCAGTTTTGGTTACAAATCTTAACTAATCAAATGAAAATGCAAATTTTCACTTTCAGATTTTTTCTTTTGAGTTAGTGGTCTTTCTCAAAATCTATCAGATGTAGCCAAATGTCTAGAATGGCTTTAGCCAGGAAAGCAGTTTTTTCTGTTAGATATTCACAAAAAATTACTTCATTTTTGTCGTGGATTTTTCAATTCCCAAAAGATCTTTCTATTCAATATCCAATTTAGAATGTATCCCATTTCAAAACCGTTACATGAAATAGAACGAAAAAACCTCAAATGTTAACATTTGAAGAAATAAAACCGACAATTTTTCGAAATTGTGGTATTTATTTGGGTTGACCGAAGAATCTTGGGGAAAAACGCGTTTGTCTATTTTAGTGGATTTTCCATAGTAAATTAAAGAGTCTAAGAAATGTTTCTCCACTTTTTCACTTGTCACTGGATCCATTTCCTAATTGGGAAAGTACTAATTCCTTTTTTCTACTGACCTAAGTTATTTGGAAAGGTTATAACAACATGGCTACTATTCATTTGTTGTTGCACAGGTATAATCAATTTGAAATGTATACTTCTCAATGTATTGAACAAATCAATAAAATTTCCAGATGTATCCAAGCCTGAATGACAGAAACGATAAATTCAAACTATTCGACTCTCTGTAAAGATTCTGTCGTTCGGGAATTTGGTTGTGCATTTATGTTTAGCTTGTATTATTCATCAATTTCAGATTCAGAAGTGTTGGTATCACTTCGGTTAATCATATGTGTTTTTTTCAAACTTACTATCATTATCTTGAAAATTAACGGAAAAAAATTTGATCATCATTGGTAGTACAACATTTTTAAATGAAGTAATGTTCCACGTTCTTTTTTTGTGTTATAATTCCCAATTATAAATTCGAGAATCAGTTGGGATGTTCATCTAACTTCAGAATGTCCATCTAACTCTTGCAGGATTTCCTACGAAAACAGATGTGTGTCAATCACTTTTCAACTATTTGTGAACCTACTTACCAGCAAAGAAATGTGTGTTACAAACTCGAGCATTTTTGAGTTTGTTTATTAATTGATTTGATTCTTTTTTCCATCGTTTTCTATATAATGCTGAATATTCGATTTATGCCTATAATGTAAATGCACCTAAGTCTGTTATGTACTTTGTTTTATCAGCTCGAAATGATAAATTACAAGTATTCAACAATTTTTAAGAATGATTTTGTCGATTCCAGGGTTAAGATCATAAGGGAAATCACCTTCTTCTGCATCAATATATGTCTGGCAGTATTTGTTGTTTTTCTATTCAACAGTGTTTAGTCAATCAGAGATGCTACTACAGTTATCTCAGTATCGATATCCTAGATGTAAAATACACCTCTGTCACACGCTGAGAAAAAAATTGTTATAATCATCATTGCTAGTACTACCTTTATAACTGCAACTCGATGCTCTACACTTACTTTTTTGAAATTGTACAGCGGTGTTATCGCCAAAGCCCAAGAATAAATCAGAGACACAAAATGTTCTTTTGCAGGTTTTTCTATGAAAATTGATCTTTGTAAATTATTATTCAACTCTGTATGAATCTACTCACCAGTAAAATGAAGTTTGCTGAAAACTCGAGCATATTTGAGTTTGGTTTCAGTTGAATCCCGTCTATTGATGGATTTGATCTATTTCTGTCGTAGTTTTATAGGTCATGCGGTGAGATTCGATTTGAATCGATCGAATCGATTTGCATTTGTAAACAATTCACCAGAAATTATAAAAAAACTCAGATTTTTGCGTAGGTCAATCAATTGTTCAGTGTTTATTTACTATATCAGCCATCTTGAATGTAGTTTGCCGATGGCAACCCGGAGTATTTTATTACTGTTCTCGAACAAATATTCTATTCTTACCATTGATAGTGTTTTGGGTTCTGGAAATCATGATCGGCGAAAATATACTAAAACGTTTTGAAAGTTCTGAAGGCGTGACGCCCTTGATGTATAGTTTTTTATTAAATCTTCTGAAATGGCAATGATAGTATATCATCGAAAGCACTAAGAAATGCATTCAGATTCTGTTTCCTCACTAAGTGAATCTTCTCAATGAATCCTCGGGGGGAATTTTCCCGTCTTGTCTGAAAAATCGCATGTAATAACGCCCTACACAAAAGGCAAAACATCTGGCAAAATTGTGCATTGAAGATAACCAAAGTTACTGATTTCTATTATACATGAATCGTGGAGATTATCGAAGGCGATAGATCATTCCAGAACAAGTACCCAGTTCGTTTAGATTTGTTGTCACTTCACTGTTGTTTTTCAGAATGAAGCAATATTTTTCATGTGTTTTTCCAGAACCTCATTATGTTATTGGATTCTTCTCTGCTTGCATGAATGTATCAGTCATTTAGTCTCCAATGTCGATTTCCATTAATTTCCACTTTCGTTAAGGCGAAGTTTCTCTCATTTTTCATCACAATGTTTTGTGACTCATCGAATTTATTTTCCAAATTATATGATGGAACTGAAAAATACCTTCCATCACATAACTGTATGCCTACGTCACATTTTTGTTTTTCTCCATTTTTTATAAAAAAGTGTCTTTCAATGAATTAATTTCGTTCAATACTCAGAGTCTATATCAAACTTCCATTAACTTCATATTCTGAATATTTCTTCTTCAGTGACTGGGCAATATTCCATATTGCATATGCCTCATGATGGTTAATTATGATTACAAAAACATTCCAACATTCAGAAACCAGTTGATTGATATATATTAGTCAGTCAACAGAATATTTGTGTCGAATAATTTTATGTGGATGAGGAACAGCTTTATTTACTCTAGTACATAATAAAAATTCAAGCAGTATGAAATTATCTGACTCATACACAATAACATGTCTACGTGGTTTGATAACTGTAAACATATGGTAAACGTATGGACTCCAGCCGAGGGAGTACAGTACAAAGTTGAAAAACACACGAATTTTTCGACCATTGCGAATATATAAGTTGTGCTATTAGATACACAGGGTGTCCCATAAGTCAATGTATTCCTTTGGAGAGCTGGTAGGCCAGTTCGTGACTGGCCAGAATATAAAAAAATACGTCACAAAAAATATGTTGGTTTTTGAGAAAACGGCCCTGAATTTCGTGAAAATCAATTCTTCAGATCAGTAATTCCATAGTTTGGTTGTGCAACCCTGGATATCCCTGCTATTGATATTGAAGTCCAGAGTAAAATTGGGGATTGAACTTATTAGGTTAGGGATATAATTCGGGATATAAATAAAATACAGAATTCGTTTGAATCGTCTATTTCAAACGCATATGCGATTCGTCCGAAAACTCATCACATATCAACTTTGTGTATATTGTTCCTAAAATTATGTCTAGCACATTTATGCTTATGAGGGCCGAAGTTGCCTTTACGAGTTCAAGAAATCGTACAGTTTCCAAAGGCTTCTAATGGGTAAACCTCAGTAGCTGTGTCCTCAACGGAAGCATAATATTTGTCATTTTTTGAATGTATTAAATATGCACCTGGTTGAGAAATTTGCTAACTCTTATACATTTTGAAATGCAATCACTAATAACAATATTCGAAGACAATTATGAAATAATCAAACATATTGATATGAAGTACCATTCCACAGGTGAACAAATATTTCAAAAGGAAGTATTACTTAAATATATTCCTTCAGATGAACAATTGGCTGATGCCTCTACGAAGCCACTACATGCACCGAAACTTATACTCACAAGATCAAATATGGGATTGAATTGATGTTTTTATTAATTTGTAATTTTTCTTACGACCTTTCAAATGATGACACAGTGTTGTTATTTTGGGATTTAGGTCTTAGATGAAAGAAAACTATATTTTTTGAAAGCCAACGTTTCGTCAATTTATTTTGACACCATCAGGGCATGGTAAGATAAGAGGGGTATTACAATTTATAAACAAAAAAAAGGAAAAATATACATATAAAACAATATCATCCCGCTTTTTTTATATTAATTTTTTTTTATATACAATAATCTTGTTATTTGCTCTGACTTAGTAATGTGAAATTAACAAGAAGATTGTCTATCCAAATTGCCTTCCCAAGTTCAGGCATATAAGAGATATGTTGATGACATTTTTCTTATAATCCCAACAGGAAAACAAGATGAATTGTTAAATGTTTTTAACGATTACAACTCAAAACTCCAATTCACAATGAATCAGAACAACATAACTGTTTAGCTTTTTTGGACACTTTAGTAATAAGAACGCCAAATAATAACCTTTTGGTAAATTGGTATCATAAACCTACATTTTCTGAAAGATACCTCAACTTTGATTCACATCATCCTATGAAACAAAAATTAAGTATCATACATGATTTGACTGACAGAATGTTGAAAGTTTGCAGCCCTGTTTTCATTGACGACAATTTGAAACAATTGAAATATTATCTAATTAAAAACAATTATCCGACCACAATGATTAACAGAATTCAAAACAGTAGTCGTACCAGAACTGTCACAACAATCAATTAGCAAATAAAAAATATTTCAAGATACCATATGTACAATTTTTCTCTGAAAAAATGGGACTATTCTAGAATATCTACTTCAAATATAAGGTAATTTTCGAAAATGAAAACACACCGAGAAAACACTTTTTAAGTGAGATAAAGAAAAAACCCCTCTGAAATGTAGATCAAATGTCATATACAAAATCCCTTGCCTTGACTGCGAAAAATGTTATGTATGTCAGACCAAAAGGTACTTAAAAACACGCCTCAAAGAACATGAGAGGGACATTGAGAGAAAAGTAACGTTAAGAAACCCCACTTCATTAGTTGAGCATTGTATATCAACCAAACATCAATTTGATCTTGTAAACACGACAATATTAGGTTATGTTTTTGTTTTTCACAATCCTGACATTTGATCAGTTCCACTTCAGTTCAGAGTTACACATCAGATAGTCATCATTTTATTCAAATTTTAACGTATTTAATTGGTCGTGTTTGTTGTCCTTAGCTACTGTTATATGTACATCTTTCGAGACAGAGACCTATTATGGTTGAACACCGTACATTTAACACGTTAAACTCTTCTTCTGTAAGTGAAATATTTTTTCGTAATTTGTTTTTTCTCTGGCTTTTTTGTGTTATGTAGCACTTTTCATTGTTAGTCATCGCAACTATGTTCAGTAGTAGTAGGAAAAAAGAAAAAAAAATTAACAAGGTTATTTTATATAAAAAAATTTAATATAAATAAAGAGGGATGATATTGTTTTATATGTATATTTTTCCTTATTTTACAGTGCCCTGATGATGTCAAAATAAATTGCCGAAACGTTTACTTTCAAGAAATACAGGTTTCTTCAATCTAAGACCTAAATCCCAGAATAACAACACTGCAGTCGTTTTTATTAATATTTCTTCTGGTAATGTATTTGAGTGGAGGTGTTGAGTTTACCGCTACATGCAAAGAGACAGAAACAAATCAAATATACATGATTCATCGAAAAATACACTGTTCGTCGATCTCAAGAGGGTCTGATTTATGGAATTTAATAAACTCAACAAAGGGTGTCGTAAATCCTTTATGGACACCTTGCGGTACTGTGGGAGTCCCTGAGTCAGATTTACCCCCTGAAACCTCGACACTATCTGGCCGTGATGAGAGTATAGGTTCGGGAGATCTCAGTTGATCTGCTACACCTTTTGTTTCACCTTGCCATGTCCATGGTTCCCGATTGAGGGCCACTTCGAGGTCTCTCCTAGCAACTTCAACTACTGCCGGGGCTAGCTTACAGTATTTGAAGTCCATCTGGACGTCCTCTTTTATTTGTTGAGCACCCTGAAGAGTCTTCTTCCGATCCCGTAGACCGTTTGGAATGACATCCTCTCCAGTGCCCTGAGAGAAACCGAAAAGGCCAAGAGTTGTCCTCGTTCCTTTTCGGTGTTTCGGCTCAGTGGTCATTTGTTCCCACGAGTGAGTGGGGGGGAGGGGTTGGTCCAGCCTTGTGGTGACTGGTGTCTCCTGCATAGGGCTAAGGCTAATTACTTCGAGGTGTCGCCCTGTCTTATGAGATCTAGGTGCCATACATCCGTCGCCACGGCGCTCACAGCTTGGATTTGGATTCATTTACCAGACCACGCCAATGTCTGCAAACTTCCCCATTCGTCGCACGGCCGTGGCTCCACTCTCCAAGGGGAGTGCCGTAACTTGAAAAAAAAACTCAACGCAATTTTTTAATGGCTAATTTATACCCTTCATATTGTGAAAAAATGTTACGACGCCAACCTGGCAAGTTTTTCTGAAAAATTACTCATCTGCTGTAGTTTTTAAAATGGTGTAACATTTCCTATGTTTTACTTCGGAAAAATAAATATTGCTGTTTTACTGCAAAATGAGCTCAATGTGGAATTATTAAAAAATTTGGGAATTCAAACTGAACCTTTTTTGTAACTGGCAGGTATTAATGAAGAATAAAACAAATTAAAATTGGGAAATGTGTTCAAATGCAAGAGCGTCATCTTTGAAAGAGGATTTTTTATCGGTATTGCACTTCCATATTCATTGTTGTGCTGTTTCATTTTAAAACGGTCTCTTAATTCATTTATATTATTTAGTTAGGTATTTTACCCACTCAATTATTCGAAAACTCAATAATCCCGCCAATCTTCACAAGTGGCGATGATAAAAACATCACCAATAAGAGACCTTTACAGGGAGTAATCTAACCTCACACCCATGAATGACGGCTGTATAATTTCATTTTATAAAGAATTACAGTAGTTGAAAATCTGAAAAAAAACAACATATTTTGTTCTTTGAAAAATTTGACAAAATTTCAGGTGACCTACTCAGAGGAAAACTTTGGAAATTGCCGAATCCAATAAAAATTCGACATTTGAATAATGTAGAATGTTGAACTGAAAAACTGAATGGTAAATGTATACATTGCAGGCTGCCTGAGATAGATATTCAATTTCAAAGTGAAGTAAACAACTAACCTTGTTATATCCAAACTGGTGATGAAGTCAGAACTAGTTGACTTCATACTCTGCTTTGAGGCAAGAAACAAACGACACAAACAGTATTGAGAAGGGAAACATTCGCAATTGAACATTGTTTTGAAAATAATTTCACGACCATTGTAATGATTCAGAACACGTGAACTGAACACAGTTGCCAAGCAAGATTCTCGTATGCACGGTTCACAAAGCTGTCTACGAACGAAAGTTTGTTAGATTCTACTAGGGTTTTCTGGTTATCTGGTGAATGAAAGATCTTCATTAGTAACCAATCAGAAAACAGTACAGGAGAATTAATTTGAACACTACTGTCTTTGTCTTTTGCTGGCTGTTTAAACTGAACACAGAGCTGTTCCGTAAGAATTTCGGGAGTGGAAGACAAGATGATTCACTCGTCGCATTTATGAATGAAGTGGTAAATTTAAATTCTGGTTGGATTCTGGAATCGCCAATCACTGTGCGGGCGTTTTCGTACTAGAAATATTAATATAACATAAATTATTTTCGAAAGAATGGCAAATTTTTTAAAAGACAGACATTAATGTTTGAATTGTTTCTCTTGCACATCGAGTACTGTTTTCTGATTAGTTGTTAATTAAGATCTTTCATTCATCAGCCAATCAGAAAACACTACTAGATTCTAACAAACTTTTGTTTGTAGACAGCTCTGTAAACCGTACATCGAGTACTGTTTTCTGATTAGTTGTTAATTAAGATCTTTCATTCATCAGCCAATCAGAAAACACTACTAGATTCTAACAAACTTTTGTTTGTAGACAGCTCTGTAAACCGTGCATGGGAGAATTTTGCTTGGTAACATTGTTCAGTTCACGTGTTCTGAATCACTACAATGGTCGTGAAATTATTTTTAAAACAAAATTCAATTGTGGATATTTTTCTCTTCTCAATAGTGTTTGTGCCGTTTGTTTCTCACGAGTGACTGTGATAATTATGATAAGTGCCTCAAAGCAGAGTATGAAGTCAACTAGTTCTGACTTTATCACCACTTTGGATATAACAAAGTTAGTTGTTTTCTTCACTTTGAATTCGAATAAATATATCAGGCAGCCTGCAATGTGTACATTTACCACACAATCAGTTCAACATTATACATTATTCAAATGTCGAGTTTAATGTTTATTGCATTCGGTAATTGCCAAAGTTTTCTTCTGAGCAAGTCACCTGAAATTAGGCGAGCAGCGCTACCCAAAATTTTGTCGAATTTAACAAAGAACAAAACATATTTTCGATTTTTTTTCAGATTTTCAACTAATTCGTTATGAAATGGCATTATACACTCGTCATTTACGGGTGTGCAAGAGGTTAGATTACACCCTGTATCTCTAACATTTTTGCATCCAAACATTTTGACAAATTCAATATGATTGTACCAACACAATTTGGCATTCGTGACAAACTATCCACTCAGGATGCTATTGCTACAGTAAACCTTCGCATCATTCAGTCAGTTGATAGCAGATAAGCTTGCTTAGGCGTTTTTGTTGATCTAGTGGAAGTCTTCGAGATGGTCTGCCATAGGTTGTTGCTGGAAAATCTAGATTGCCTAGGGAGTCGAGGAGTACTGCACAATCTCTTAAACAACTTTTCAACAAACCGAAAGCAATTCGTCCGAATAGATGGTGGTGTGAACTCTGAAATAACAATAAAATATGGCGTCCCTCAAGGAACTGTTCTAGGCCCAGTACTCCTTATTATATATATATATATATATATATATATATATATATATATATATATATATATATATATATGTATATGTGCAATACCCAAAATTATAGATGCGACATCTATAATTTGCGGAGTGAAACTTAGACCTAGTGGAGTGGCGTTCAATGGAAAGAAATTTCGTGCAACATTGATAGGCCACCAACAGATGTCAGTATAGACCAATCCACAACACCAAAAGTCAAGCTTCTCGTGCGCTTAACGCAAACAGATACAAAGAAAGAGAGAGATTTGTTTCGATTCCAAGAAAGCCACCATCCGCCTACAGCAGCTATTTCATGGTTTTCCAATCATCAGGACGCCTTGTGGTCCGAGTTTCACTCCGCAAATTATAGATGTCGCATCTATAATTTTGTGTATTTCACATTTATATCCTTACCGGTAGGTATGAGCACTCTGAGAGATTTGGTTCGAATTGAGAAAGACCACAAGCTGTCCTGATGATTGGGAAACCATGAAGCAGCTGTAGGCGGATGGTGACTTTGTTGGAATCGAAACAAATATCTCTCTTTCCTTATATATATATATATATATATATATATATATATATATATATATATATATATATATATCGAGAATAAGAGAAATCTGTTTCGAATCAGAGGCCTCATGTGTTTCATCAGAGCTTGGTCTTTCATAATTCAGACAGATCTCGTAGTTATTATTTCGGTACGTACAATGAAAGGATCAGATTAGATGCGACTTATCTGTGTTTTTGAAGTTAGACTGTCATCGTGGAATTTTGAAGACACGAGATTGAACATGTCACGCATGATAGACAAAGATAGTCGTACTCTATTTGCGTTCGCGCAAAACAATCAATTATCGAGAATAGAGAATTGTCGAATTAGAGATCACCATCCGTCTACAGCCTGTTTCATGGTTTCCCAATCATCAGGACGGCCTGTGAGACGGATGGTGATCTCTCTTGGATTCGAAACAGATTTCTCTTATTCTCGATAATTGATTTGTTTTTGCGCGAACGCAAATAGGAGTACGACTATTGGTGTCGTGGGTTGGTCTATGCTGGCATCTGTCGGTGACCTATTGATGTTGCACGAATTCTCGTGTCTTCAAAATTCCACGATGACAGGTCTAAGCTTCAAAACACAGATTATAGGTGTCGCTATCTGTAATCTGATCCTTTCATATTTTGTACGTACCGAAAGGTAATAACTACGAGATGTCTGATTCGAATTTGAAAGAGACCACAGGCCGTCCTGATGATTGGGAAACCATGAAACAGGCTGTAGACGGATGGTGATCTCTTGGATTCGAAACAGATTTCTCTTATTCTCGATAATTGATTTGTTTTTGCGCGAACGCAAATAGGAGTACGACTTTTGGTGTCGTGGGTTGGTCTATGCTGGCATCTGTCGGTGACCTATTGATGTTGCACGAATTCTCGTGTCTTCAAAATTCCACGATGACAGGTCTAAGCTTCAAAACACAGATTATAGGTGTCGCTATCTGTAATCTGATCCTTTTCATATATATATATATATATATATTTCTTCAATTTCTTGGAATAAAAAAATTTTAATTAAATTTATGCACTAAATTAATTATTTAACAACATATGGTTCGAAATATAACACGTTATTTAGCTCAATATAAAAATATCTGTAACATTTATGAGTATTCACTTACAAATTATACTCATAAATATTACAGATATTTTTATGTTGAGTTAAATAACGTGTTATATTTTGAACCCTATGTTGTTAAATAATTAATTTAGTGCATAAATTTCAATATTGTGTAAAATATGTCTCAAACTCCATATCTTTAATTTTAGTTTAACCTGAAGATGACAAATACCATGTCGAAACGTAGTTAAGAGAAATTATATGAATAGACTGAATCAGACCTTTATTCCAAGAAATTGAAGAAAATATATATGTGGTCAAGAAACTAAAGAAAAAATATATATATATATATATATATATATATATAACTCTTGGAATGGTAGCTGAATCCGTCATGGAAATCATATTAACTTGGTTTGATTGAAATTCCCGACAGTTAACGTGAAAAAAACATACGACTGTAACCCGAATACGATGTGAAGCGACACGATCCCATTTGAGAAATCTGTCTATCTTGGAATAGATATTGACTCCTCTACAAACCTTAAACGCTAGTGATTGATCTCCGAAATTTTGTTTTCAGATAATTTTTACACTAGAGACTTTGAACTTTCACCACCAATAAAAGGGTAAAATGAAATCTTATTAATAATTATGAACATCGTATGTGGTAGATAATTTCAGAAATTTCGAATATTACAATATCATTGCTTTCATGGTAAATCCAACCTAACATCCACTCACACTGATGCCATCTTTGCTTCCATATTTTCATTCCGCAGAAAGATTCCAAAAATTTCAAACCAAACTTCATAATAAATCATGTTTATTTTGGAACAAGTTATCACTGAATGTATGTCGACAAATACCAAATAGTATTTTTTTGTTTCAGATGAACTTTTCAACTCGGACTAAATGCTCAAAACCAATTCTATTCACGAATTTCAACTAACTTAATGAACATTGGCGGTTTTTCCTGACGATATTTTCAAGATGTGGATATTTACATCGATTATTTTATTAATTTCGCTCGTCTCGAGCAATGGCTTACTGGAAGGTCCAAATGTGTGTACCAGACAGGAAACGTAAGTATATTTTCTGCCTAAGTATGAGATTGGACAACCACTCAGGATTGTACACAGAATAAAACGTTCTAATGATTTGTTGTTCGAATCAGGTGGTGATAATAATGTATTATAACCACCTGAAGAAGCTTCTGTATAACGAAACACGTGTCGTGTTTTTGTAATCCCAATTTAGTGGAAATTATTTAGTGACGTGAGTGTCAAATAACGGGGACTATATGTAAGAAACATCTATAACTGATGTGAGAAATTCCGTATTGATAATGGATAATAACATTATATATCAGCGCCGTGCGTTGTTTGTGGTAATATCGAGGATTCAATGAAATACACAGTTTACAATTTCACTCAGAGGAACAATCATTGAAATTTAAAAATCTAAACAGTAGTTTTTCGAAGAAAACTCTTTAGATTTCATGTTCTATAGCATTTAGATTGTATGTGTTGTCGCAAAATCCGAAAAAATTAACATTTTTTTTTTTTTTTATGTTCTGGTTCCCACGAAAAGGGATATCCTGTAATGTTCAGAGAACATCGTGGTAACCAAGGGAAAGAAGGTAGGAGTTGGTGTTCTTCTTAAATTTCTGGAGGTTGTATGCCTCGGGGAACACCTGCCTAGGCAATGAGTTCCAAAGCCTCGCTGTTCGTTGGATGAACGAGTCTTTGGAAAGTGATGTTCTGCAGGTCTCCAAAGTGACCACGAAGGGGTGTGATGACTGAACTTGACGGGTTAGTCTCGAAGAGACTGCTAAAGCAGGAACGATTGTTGATATTTCAGAAGAGCATCGCCCATGAAAATATCTATAAAATAGAGACAAATCGCCAACTTTTCTACGGTGTTCCAGACAAGTGAGCGAGTTTGTAAGCGAGGCATCACCGACGAGACGAATTGCCCTTTTTTGGACAGAATCCAATAGCCTCAGGATATGTTTAGGTGCCGCGCTCCAAATATGGGAACAGTATTCCAGGACAGGTCGGATCTGTGCCTTATAGATCATAAGCAGCTGAGTGGGGGTGAAATAGCTAGCTCTTGACACGAAACAAAAAACCATGTTTTTGGGATGCACTTTTGGCAATGGACCTCACGTGATTTTCCCAGGAAAGGTTATTGCTGATAGTAATACCAAGCATCGATATGGATGACTTCAGTGGTATGGTTACTCCTGACAAATTTATGTTAGGCACAGTGAGATCGGCTTTTCTAGAGAAAAGACATGCTTGTGTTTTGTTTGCATTGAATTCTACCAAGTTATTAGATCCCCACTCGAGAATTGTTGCTAAGTCCATATTTATATTATTAACATTTCTTCCTCGTTCATTTCTGGTTTCACGGGCTGATATAGGTGCCCTGGAAGAGAAAGCGGTATGGAGGGTACTATCATCGGCAAAGCTGTGTACTGGACATGAAGTTGCTTTCAACAGGTCGTTGATGTGAAGTAGAAATAGTGTTGGTGCGAGAATAGATCCTTGCGGAACACCAGCATTTATGAGTAGAGTGTCAGATGAAACTCCATCGACCACTACATGGAGAGACCTGTTTGAGAGAAAACTAGCAAGCAGAGAACACAGCTGAGGGGGCAAGCCATAAGACGGAAGCTTGGCGAGGAGTCCCTGGTGCCAAACTCGATCGAACACCTTGGAGATATCTAATGCCACAGCTAAAGTTTCTCCATACTTTTCAATAGATAGCTGCCATATATGTGAGACGTAAGCGAGCAGGTCACCAGTTGATCTCTGATGGCGGAAGCCATATTGCCTATCGTTGACAATTCCTGAGTCTTCCAGATATTTCATGAGCTCGATGTTGATGGCTTTTCCATGACCTTTGAAATAATAGATAGCAGTGCGATAGGTCTGTAGTTGCTAGGTAGGGCCTTTTGCCTTTTTTAGGACTGGCTGTACTCTTGCAATTTTCCAATTGGACGGAAATACCCCAAATTGTAAGAGTGGTTGAACAACTTGCAAAGAACAGGTGTTAGTTCGGGGGCACATTTCTTGAGAACAATCGGCGGGATTCCGTCAGATCCACATGCTTTGTTGGTGTTGAGACCCAGCAAAATCCTTCTGATAGTACGTTGGCGAAAGGTGATCTCGGGCATGTGACTGTCAATAGGTGTAATGTTCGGGGGTTGTTTTCCCGATGAATCCAGAGTGGAATTTTCAGCAAATAGGTGCGCAAAGATATTGGCTTTTTCCTGGGCAGTCGTTGCTAGTGTTCAATCTTCTTTGGTTAGAGGAGGAAATGAGCTGGAAGTGAAGTTTCTTCCTACAGCTTTGGCGAAAGACCAAAATGAACGGGATCCTTAGGACATTCAGCAATAGATCAGTTTTTTTGGCATTGGGGCATCTTTTGAGCATTTATTGCTTTTGCTATCCTTAGCCTCGACATTGCTGTCTGGTCTCAGGGCCCGGATTTTTTAGCCATCGATGGTATGCTGCCTGTTTGGAAGCCACAGCTCTAGAGCAGTTTCTGTTAAACCAGGTCTTATCGGATGATGTTCTTCTTTCGGTATTCGGTATGTAGGTTTGCATCCCCAACATGATGATTTCAGAAATTGTCTCAGCACATCGTGTTGGATCTACTGAAGAGAAACAAACTCTCTTCCATGGAAACGCTCAGAAAAACATACGAAGACCTTCCCAGTCGGCCGAATTGTAATGCCACATGAGACGGGGTGGTATTGTGCAGCTCGATGGTAAATGGAAAGAGCATGTTGTGGAGATGAGGGTGTGATCAGAGTTTCCAAGTGGGGCACAAACTTCTATTCTATACGGGTCAGGATTGGTGGTGAGGAAAAGATCTAGTGTATTGGCAGACTGGTTGTTGACATCAGGGATGCGGGTTGGTAGCTCGACCAGTTGTTCTAGACCATGAGTGATGGCGAAGGCCTCGGCTTGACGACCCGCATCATCTGTTTTGTTAGAGAATTTGAGCCAGGCAGCGTTATGTACATACAGATACAGATACAGATACAGATACAGATACAGATACAGATACAGATACAGATACAGATACAGATACAGATACAGATACAGATACAGATACAGATACAGATACAGATACAGATACAGATACAGATACAGATACAGATACAGATACAGATACAGATACAGATACAGATACAGATACAGATACAGATACAGATACAGATACAGATACAGATACAGATACAGATACAGATACAGATGTTATCATTTAATAACAAATAATAAATTGTCTTTTCACACCTCATATCGCACTAACATTGTGCATTCGGAAATGCCAGACTACGGAGGTGTTTTATGGGAAATGGAATTTATTCATAATTGGTATTTGGGGAGTAATCATTATTTTCATTCCATTTACCAATTCTTATTGGCGGACAATTTTTGTGATTTATGGTCAGAATATATTCAAAATTGTTTTTTGTTAGTTATCGGAATAATGTTTTTCTATCAAAATGCAAGGATTCAAAGTGGTAGTTTCCGTGATCGAGGGTTATGAATTTCCAGCTAATAAAATGCCCTATATACCAGCATCCTAGCTCAGATTTCTGGTCGGATCAGTCGGGGAAACAGATCTACCTAAATTGACGGAATCACCGGAAAAAACAAAGTGAAACATTTAACAAAAACAATATTTCAAAATTATATTTCTGATAGATGTGTGATATCATAATAGAACTTTTTATTGAGATTTGATAGAGTTCTGGAGTTCCCGACACAAATTTTGAATAGTTCAAGCAAATCGTGGATTCTAATAAAAAAAAAAAACAAATTAGTGGCGCTAACTACACGCGGCGCCATCTTTTTCGCAAAAATGAGATTTGGTGGTATTTTTCGATAAATATGGAAGAATTCTGAAGTTCTTGATCGTTTTTGAAAATAGTCCTGCCAAAATAAAAAAGTTATTAAAAAAATCAATTTTTGACTTTCGAAAACCATCATTTTGGAAGAACTGATGGGATATTTCAGTTCTGATGGGAGTTCTGTGTAGCACTCGGTGAGTTCTTCAAAATATGTTGATCGAGTTTTATCGGAAAAACAAAACTTCTCAAGTTATCAGCTATCATATGGCGCGTAATTCAAAAAACCCATATTTGGAATGAAAAAAAAAACAATCTGGGGTTCAAGTAGCACTCGGTGAGTTTTACAAAGTATATTCATTGAGTTTGATCGGAAAATCAAAAGTTTGTTATTTATGAGCTATCATTGAGGAAAGAAACTCGACATGACGATTTTCGCAAAACATTCAACCAGCTGAGAGGTCAGCATGTTCAGCAGCCGCAAAGGTTTTTTTACAAGCTTTTATTTAGTTTCACTTGTTACTTCGATCGTTCGTTCGTTCGTTAGTTCGTTAGGGTAAAATTTCGCAAGTGAATTTTGACCGACTTCTAGTCGTCCGATTAATTTCAAATTGTGCAGGTGTTCACAATTTCAGTGACAATGTATTACGAGGTTTTTGTTGGCGGCTCCAAGATGGCGGAGGATAATTGTAATTATGATTCGATTTGATTCAAAATTAGTATGTGGGGGTTTTCGGGATCGAAAATTAAGAATTTTTTGTCAATATTTATAAATTCAAGATGGCGGACGAGTTTTGTGATTATGGTCCGATTCGATTCAAAATTGGTATGCGGGGGTTTTCGGGGTCGGAGATGATGAATTTTTTGTCAAAATTTATAAATTCAAGATGGCCGACTCCAAGATGGCGGACGAGTTTTGTGATTATGGTCAGATTCGCTTCAAAATTGGTATGTGGAAGTTTTCGGGGTCGGAGATTATGAAATTTTTGTCAAAATTCATGATCTTAAGATGGCGAACGAGTTGTGTTATTATAGTCCGATTCGATTCAAAATTCAAAAATTCAAGATGGCTGCCGCAGGATGAAGGACGAGTTTTGTGATTATGGTCATATTCCATTCAAAATTGGCATGTGGGGGTTCTTAGGTTCGGAGATTATGTATTTTTTCGTCAAAAATTTTATTAATAACCGAAGATGACGACTTCAGGATGACAGACGAGTTTCGTGATTATGGTCAGATTCTATTAAAAATTGGTGTGTGGGAGTTTTAAGGGTAGGAGATCATGATTTCTTTCAGCCCAAAACTTACAGGAAAGAGACCTTGTAATAACGATGATCTAAAATAAATGAACAGATTAAGGCGAACTAACTGAAAAGCAAAAAATAAAATAACTAATAAAAATTGTTTTAAAGACAAGCTTTCATTCAATCCGTGTACTGAAATTAAGTCATCGTCGACAATGATTTAATTATTTTTTATTGAATTATTTGGTCTCAAAAGGTTTGTCGCGCGAATTGTAATAAAATTATTACTTCGACAAATTGTTACTTATCAACCATTCATTGCCCAATGTAATTAATTGGTATCTACTTTCATGAATACTTTGTAAAAATCAAATACTTCAACGAGTTCTTACTTATCAACTAATACTGCCCATTCAAATTAATTGGTACCTACATTCATGAACACTTCGCGCGACAAGCTTTTTGAAACCAAATAATTCAACAAAAAATTATTAAATCATTGTCAGCGATAACTTAAATTTATTTTATACGATTTAGTACACGGCTTGAATAAGAGCTTGTCTTTAAAAAGTTTTTTTATTAGTTATTTTATTAATGAATAGAAGCCGAACGATTTGAATATCAAGCCGCGTACTGACTTGAATGTGCATGCGTTGAGTCGAAGCGCATGCATTTGTACATTCAAATTTGGAAGTGTCATTCGCAACAACTCTGCGCTGAGTCGTTGCGAATGACATGTCCTGATTTGAATGTGCATATGCAGGCTCCTCGACTCAACGCATGCACATTCAAGTTAGTACGCGGCTTTAGATAATAAAATCTCGTGTACACGTGTGCCTGTGCATCTTCGAATTTGAACAAAAAACACTCTTAAATAATCTAGGTAGGCGGATCGAATCATTTTCAGATTTGGAAAATGGTAACATCCCGCAGTTGTAGGCGAGTTCAATTGATATTCAACTTAAAAAAATGTTAATTTCTTGAATTCTGCAACTCTTAATAGCTGATAAATAAAAAAGTTTTGTTTTTCCGATACAATTCGAAAAACATAATTTGTAAAACTCGCCTCGTAATCAGAATGTCTTTTTTTTATGAGATTCCATTCGTACACAATCAATAGACTAACAATACGAAATAGATAACAAAAAAAATCAAGACATCTTCCATTCGAATGAATTGAAGAAGAATAAGTTTGTTAAATGTGCATTCTGTTCTGATATCAGTCAATAAACACATGTTGATCGTCAAGCTTAAAGCTTGAATAAAATAATCACCGATAATATGATAATTGGATGAATCTAACAAAAAAAAAACTGCATTTGGATTAGAGATTGTCCTTCAGTTTTTGTTTTAATTATTTTCAAGTTTAGTAACTGAATTCATTTGCAAAATACTTCATTCATTCTCATTTATATTCCAATTCTAGTAATTCCGATGCAAACAGTTAGCTGTTTATCATTAAGTATTTCACGATGAATTACAATTAGGTATCGGGTCTTGCTCTATGAACGTGACTACTGGCTGGATATTCATCATTTTATTGACCCCATTCTTCTGAGAATGATAGATTATAAACTGGAATATTGACCTCTTATATCTTTTATTCTTCTTATCTTCCTTCAATAATATCCTGCAAATACGAGATTGGATTATCAACAGGCGTCAGTTGGAAAACTTGAATGAAAGCCGATAAACAAGGAGTTACCCTCTTATTCCCAGCTCTCCATTGTCTATGAGTTTCACCTTTGTGGTATATCAGAGCAATTCCAGAAAAAACAGGTGAGTTCTGATGCTCTCATAAAATAAGAAATTTCATAATAGTTTCTTTTTCGCTTACTTCTCCGATCGTTATTCTAGCTTTAATGTCCTCGGTTGATATGGTAAGATCCAATATTATAAACAAATCAATAGAGATTTTTTCGTGACAATACTACCAACCAATACTACCAACCAATACTACCAGGAAACAGAATGTGTCATCATACGAAATACGATCCGTAGTTATATCCTGTTCTTTCCTACTCGCAACTGTCATTGCTTAATTTGTTAAAAATATTTCAAAGCATTTTTATTTTTTTTATCGTTTTTACCTGTAACTTGAAAACTAATGAGGCAATCTCGATTCTCGAATGAATTGTAGAGAATCAAAATGCAAAGAAAATAAGCCCTAGCACGTTTCGATCGGATTATTAGTCACAAAAAAAACCGGAAAAACCGAAAAAAATATGCGTTTGTTGAAAAATTCATAACACTGCCATTTCCAAACTTTTAGAGCAGGCTCTCCACGACATAGTAGTGATTGATATGTACTTCATGAGTGAAAAACTCAGGCACTGTTGGATTATCAGTTTTGTCATAATTTAATATTTTTTTTAAAGCACTTTATTGCAGCAGATCTGCATGCGTCATAGGTGGTCCGATTTCAATTTTTTTGAAAGATTTTGACAGTTGAAGTATAGTACTACAAAACGATTCCCCTCATTTTGCGTTGGAATGCTGCAAACATGACCGAAAACGGGCGAGTGCATGAAAGCGGCTGAGGAGTTGGAGTAGAACAGCAGATTCATAACGGGCGCAGCGCGCTTGTATTATAGTCCAAGAGCGGGCTGCAGAAAACCTGGCCAATCGAGTAACATAATGAAATGTTTTTGAAAGTTAGTACTCACAGCAAACATAAGAAAAATCCTTGACTGCCTGGACAAAAGTTGTGCATAAGTTTTGTATGGCTTTTTTTCGGAAAAATCAACCATACCAATGTAATAACATGTTGGAAATACTTTCGACACTATCTCTCCGATTGGCCGAGCGGTTTAAGAAGTCAGATCTTTTGGTCTGGTTCACGAAAGGAAGCGTGGGTTCAAACCCAACCTTTTTTTTATTTTTTCCTTCGAAATTAAAAAAAGATGTGTTTGGGGCGAATAATCATTTAATTTCACAGGTAAATCTAAAAAATTCACTTGCAAGATTTGAACTAAACATACATATGTGAAATTAAATAATAGCTTGTAAACATTTCATTCTGTTACTCGATTGGCCAGGTTTTCTGCACCCGGTTCTTAAACATGAGAAATGATTTGTTTTGGGACGAATATTCGCCCCAAACAAATACTTCGTTAATTTCGAAGGAAAAAAAAGCTGCCATAGTGGGTTTGAACCCCCCCTCCCTTTCGTGAACCAGATTAAAAAATATGGCGCCCTTGACCGCTCGGTCAACAGGCCGAGCAGCTAAAAGTATTTTCAACATGTTATTACATTGGTATGGTTGTTTTTTCCGAAAAAAGGCCATACAAAACTTATGCACAACTTTTGCCCAGGCAGTCAATGATTTTTCTTATGTTTGCTGTGAGTACTAACATTTCATTCTGTTACTCGATTGGCCAAGGTTTCTGCAGCCTGCTCTTAGTCTATTACTATACATACGCTTCCCCGCGTCTGCTGCTCTACCACCACTACTCGGCCGCTTTCACGCACTCGCCAATTTTCGGGCATATTTTTCACCTATTTTGAAGCATTTTAGCGCAAAATGACATTTTGTAGTACTATACTTACACTCTCCAAATCTTCTCGAAAAATTGGAATCGGACCACCTATGACGCATCCCGGTTTACTGCAATAAAGTGCATTAAAAAATTCAGATTTCAATTATGCCAAAACTAATGACCGGACAGCGTCTTAGTTTTTCTCAAATAAAATACATATTGATCACTACTATATCGTGGGAAGCCTTCAGTACAACTTGAAAAGTGGCGTAGTTATGAAATAAAAAACAGTTCCATGCGTTTTTATCCCCAGACAAAATATCCCCGACAAAATATCCCCTAACAAAATATTTCCAAGATATCCGCACACAAGAAAAAAAATTATTTTCAGTTGTAAATTCATTAGAAAAAAATGACATAATATAACAAAAATATAATTACATATAAACAAGTGTAAAATTTTTCTTGACACTCTCAAATTATTCAAAGAAATAACAATTAATCAAATAAAAATGTTATCTAATGGATAATATAAACATAGAAACAAAACACAGAAAATCAAATTAAATTTACACCAGTATCAATCTGATTAATATTCAATTCAGTGTTGACTTGTTCATCTTTGACATACTTTAAAAAGACGCTGTTAGAAGCATGATTAACACCAATATTGCGATTTAAACGATTGTGCCACCCCTCCGTTGGATTATTAGTTGGCAACAAATCATTAACAACTGCTAGATAGCAATTCAATAACGAAATGTCAAATTGATTTCTTCTATTACGACACGATTCCCAATCCAAGTAGATTCGATCCGGGGATCAAAACGCCCGATACTCGGGGGGGATTTTTATCATGTGGATATTTAGTCCGAGGAAATTTTGTCCGGAGATAATATGTCTGGGGATATTTTGTCAAGGATGTTTTGTCGGGGATATTCTGTACGGGGACCAAAACACCTGATACCAAAAAAAACGCTGATTTTTTCCGGTTCTTCTGGTTTTCCCCCGTTACTAATAAACCGATCGAGTCGCAGGCTATTTTTTCGCATTATAATTCTCTACAATTCGTCTTCTGAGAGTATCGAGATTGCTTCATTAGTTTTCAAGTTACAAGTCAAAAACGATAAAAAAAATGCTTTTAAATGTTTATAACAAATTAAGCAATGGCAGTTCCTGGATGTATTTTTACCACAGAATCAATAGAGCAGAAGATCTCTACTGATTGGCCTATCAATCCGTAGTCCTGCCTCTGGAATGTGGGTTTATTTCCTTGGTTTGCTACCATGAGTCCATTGGCGGCGACCCAAAATTGGTATATGAGGTTTTTGTTACAAATGAAGAAATACGTGTTGGTGTTTTAGAAATTCTTCCTCTGAAATGGTGAAAGGGGGGGGGGGTTCCGTTGTTTTTTATCTAGGCTACTGAAAATTGTTGTTTTGGTTCTCTGTTAGAAATAAGTAAGTGAATTAGTAATAGTCGTCACAAAGCATTACTTTTGCTATCAAAGCAATTATGCCACCCAAACGAGATAAAGGAAAACGGGATAACGGGAAACAAAATTACGGGAAGCGGGCAAAGCTACAGGCGTAAGCTAGATGGAACATCACAAAAAAAACATAAGAAAAAATACAAATTCTACACGGCCGGAGTCGCGGGTGCCAGCTAGTTTACATATGAAATTTGGATAATATTCTTCTAAGTACATTAGGTGATTTTTGAGGCTAACCTTGTATTGTTGAAGCAAACACGGTTTCTCTTACTAGAGCAAATTTGTTTTTATTTTTTGACTCCGACGACTCTGATATCGTATTCAAATTTGGAGAAATTTCGGAATATTTCTGTTTTACCCACATCTACACATGCAGGTTAGGTTATTCTTCTTTGTTCAAATCCTTTAGTTTTCTGGAATTGATAAAGGCCCTTTTTTTTGCAAATGGTGTCCAGATTTTTTGTGGGGGGTTTTCTTTCCCCTGGAAATAATAATAATAAGTTTTTATCCATTCTGAAAGGTTAATCCAGAGCAGTTTGATGAATTAAATTCATTCAATTAATAAACATGTTCACTTAGTCAGATTTCTTCGAATATTTTACAGTCACAATTCCATTTATTTCCTACAAACATCTTGTATAAACATCTGGAACATCTCCCTTCGAGTTATAATTGAACAACTGGTATCTAAGAGTTGTGACGAGTGTGACTAATTGACATTGACTTTTTTTTTCTCCAAATGAGTCATTATAAATGTTTCGCTAATTTCATTTCAATTATTTCGATAACGATAATAACGCTTTATCTTATTGAACTCAACTGTACCTATACTTGATGACATACTTGGAAGTTTATTCAATTTTCAACCCAAAATATGATTACACGGCGCATATGTACGTTTTGAATTGTTCAAACATGTTTATAGTTTGAGTGAATGAACATGTTTTTTTATTTCTACAAACATTTTGATTGATGTTCGGCGTATATGCAAAATGCTGGCGTCAGAGTGTTCACTGGTATTCGAGGGTATTCATTTCAAATTATTATTTGCAATAAATCAAATGCATGTCGTTTTTTGTGGATGGAGGGAAAAGTTCGAATTTATTACACTTTGAACTCTTGTTTGGATAATAAGTTACTGAGATGAAAATCGCAGAGCCTCTATAGGACTTCGCACGTTTTAATGGATTAGAAAAAACCGGGACGGTTGAAAAAATTATAAATTATATCATTACTTGTGTGATCAAGTTGAAAAATGAAGTAATGCATAGCTCTGTATCTCTTCTAATGTTGATACTATTTCTGACTATTTTGACTAGCGGTGGAATTAAAAGTATGAATTCTTATTTTGTGTTTTGACACAATTTTTTTGAATAGGTCAACCAATACACTAGTCAGTTAATTCATCATGGTAACACGTACCACATGGCAATACAGCTGAGTATATAGGGATGAACTGAGGAGAGCTTAGATGGAAATAACACATAAAAATGGAAGCTGCTTATCCAAAAGCAACGTCTTGAACCTGAAGTTATAGTATATAGCTTTGGTGTTGTTCCAAGATATCTTGTGAGAGCAATAAGGTAGCCCGAAATATCGTGGATGTACCTTGGTATGTTCTAAATACGCACTTACACAGATATATGAATATTGAGAGAATCAAAGAAGGAGAACCGAAGATTTGCTCAAAAAACGAGTGATACTTCAGAAACAAGTAAACATAGAGATGCAACAGCTAAAAAGGACAAAACCTCCAGACCTTGTGTGATAGTGACCAGTCGGAAGTGACTACAATCACATGTTATTAGCGAACACATAGATGAAATGAATGATAAGAGAGCAGTTAGAACATAATAATAAACCTTGGTAATAGATCATTCTGATCAGGTGCAATCGATTGCTCGATACCTACAAAAAGTTGTCAGTGTCAAAAAAAACTTTGTATTATTTGTAATTTGAAAAGTAAAGACAGGTATATTTTATTGTACTGCAAAACAAACAGTGCCACAACAATGAATTTGCTGTAAACGAATCTAGAAAAAAAACCGCTGGAAAAAGTCGCGAAAAAAAAGCCGCCCAGAAAAAAAGCCGGCGCCGCTATTCCGGATTCCGCAGGTGAAAGAACATTTCACTAAATATATCTCATTATTATTTAAATTTAGTACATAGAGTAACACAACATGTTATATATTTAATTTGGTCGCTTCCTTATGTTGTGGCTAATGGCTGTTAAAAACATATTTCTCCTGTTTTCTACAAACTCTGTACAAAGGGCTTGCAGTCTCATTTCCATTATCGTAGGTTGCCCACTTCTTGGAGTTGGTAGTGGTCTAGTTTGCAGCTGTTATATCTTGGTATAGTCTACCTCAATTTCTTGCCTCATTTTATGAATAAGCACCCATATTGATGGCTAAACCTATTATTACAATCTGAAACAAAAATCAAATTCAAACAGGAGTACATGTTCATAGTAAAGTTCACTTTAAACATGGGACAATTTTACAAAAATATGAACCTTCTGTATTGTTATTTGTCTTGTAATTTCCAGTAATAACAACATCATGAACATTCCATGTATCTGCTGGGAAAAAAGTTGGAATCCTCCTCAAGCGAGTGCTTCCTTCCTGTTTGCCTACTCTTCTGAAGGTCCCAGATACTTAGGTTTGGTCGAATTAATCCAAAGTCTGCCTTTACGCTAAGGCTAACCTTTCATGCCAGCGTGAAGAGAGTTTGGAACCGAAAGACTTTGATGTGATGTGGTTCAAGCTATCTGATACCAAACTGACTAAGTTCCTCTGCTGCCTTTACCTATCACCTAATGAACCTTCATATAACGACCTCTTTGAGTTTTTATCACTCAAACTGGACTACATTCAGGAGAACCACCCAACAGCTGAAACCATAATCATGGGAGACTTTAATGTACATAACGCTGCCTGGCTCAAATTCTCTAACAAAACAGATGATGCGGGTCGTCAAGCCGAGGCCTTCGCCATCACTCATGGTCTAGAACAACTGGTCGAGCTACCAACCCGCATCCCTGATGTCAACAACCAGTCTGCCAATACACTAGATCTTTTCCTCACCACCAATCCTGACCCGTATAGAATAGAAGTTTGTGCCCCACTTGGAAACTCTGATCACACCCTCATCTCCACAACATGCTCTTTCCATTTACCATCGAGCTGCACAATACCACCCCGTCTCATGTGGCATTACAATTCGGCCGACTGGGAAGGTCTTCGTATGTTTTTCTCAGCGTTTCCATGGAAGAGAGTTTGTTTCTCTTCAGTAGATCCAACACGATGTGCTGAGACAATTTCTGAAATCATCATGTTGGGGATGCAAACCTACATACCGAATACCGAAAGAAGAACATCATCCGATAAGACCTGGTTTAACAGAAACTGCTCTAGAGCTGTGGCTCCCAAACAGGCAGTATACCATCGATGGCTAAAAAATCCGGGCCCTGAGACCAGAGCAGCATATGTCGATGCTAGAGGCATATGCAAAGAGACAATAGAATGCTCAAAAGATGCCCACAATGCCAAAATAAGATGAAAACTTGCTGAATGTCCTAACGGATCCCGTTCATTTTGGTCTTTCGCCAAAGCTGTGGGAAGAAACTTCACTTCCAGCTCATTTCCTCCTCTAACCAAAGAAGATGGAACACTAGCAACGACTGCCCAGGAAAAAGCCAACATCTTTGCGCACCTATTTGCTGGAAATTCCACTCTGGGGGAAAACAACCCCCAATTCACCTATTGACAGTCACATGCCCGAGATAACCTTTCGCCAACGTACTATCAGAAAGATTTTGCTGGGTCTCAACACCAACAAAGCCTGTGGATCTGACGGAATCCCGCCGATTGTTCTCAAGAAATGTGCCCCCGAACTAACACCTGTTCTTTGCAAGTTGTTCAACCACTCTTACAATTTGGGGGTATTTCCGTCCAATTGGAAAATTGCAAGAGTACAGCCTGTCCCTAAAAAAGGCAAAAAGGCCCTACCTAGCAACTACAGACCTATCGCACTGCTATCTATTATTTCAAAGGCATGGAAAATGTCAACGATAGGCAATATGGCTTCCGCCATCAGAGATCAACTGGTGACCTGCTCGCTTACGTCTCACATATATGGCAGCTATCTATTGAAAAGTATGGAGAAACTTTAGCTGTGGCATTAGATATCTCCAAGGCGTTCGATCGAGTTTGGCACCAGGACTCCTCGCCAAGCTTCCGTCTTATGGCTTGCCCCCTCAGCTGTGTTCTCTGCTTGCTAGTTTTCTCTCAAACAGGTCTCTCCATGTAGTGGTCGATGGAGTTTCATCTGACACTCTACTCATAAATGCTGGTGTTCCGCAAGGATCTATTCTCGCACCAACACTATTTCTACTTCACATCAACGACCTGTTGAAAGCAACTTCATGTCCAGTACACAGCTTTGCCGATGATAGTACCCTCCATACCGCTTTCTTCCAGGGCCCCTATATCAGCCCGTGAAACCAGAAATGAACGAGGAAGAAATGTTAATAATATAAATATGGACTTAGCAACAATTCTCGAGTGGGGATCTAATAACTTGGTAGAATTCAATGCAAACAAAACACAAGCATGTCTTTTCTCTAAAAAAGCCGATCTCACTGTGCCTAACATAACTTTGTCAGGAGTAACCATACCACTGAAGTCATCCATATCGATGCTTGGTATTACTATCAGCAATAACCTTTCCTGGGAAAATCACGTGAGGTCCATTGCCAAAAGTGCATCCCGAAAACTTGGTTTTTTGTTTCGTGCCAAGAGCTATTTCACCCCCACTCAGCTGCTTATGATCTATAAGGCACAGATCCGACCTGTCCTGGAATACTGTTCCCATATTTGGAGCGCGGCACCTAAACATATCCTGAGGCTATTGGATTCTGTCCAAAAAAGGGCAATTCGTCTCGTCGGTGACGCCTCGCTTACAAACTCGCTCACTTGTCTGGAACACCGTAGAAAAGTTGGCGATTTGTCTCTATTTTATAGATATTTTCATGGGCGATGCTCTTCTGAAATATCAACAATCGTTCCTGCTTTGGCAGTCTCTTCGAGACTAACCTGTCAAGTTCAGTCATCACACCCCTTCGTGGTCACTTTGGAGCCCTGCAGAACATCACTTTCCAAAGACTCGTTCATCCAACGAACAGCGAGCTTTGGAACTCATTGCCTAGGGAGGTGTTCCCCGAGGCATACAACCTCCAGAAATTTAAGAAGAACACCAACTCCTACCTTCTTTCCCTTGGTTCCCACGATGTTCTCTGAACATTACAGGATATCCCTTTTCGTGGGAACCAGAACATAAAAAAAAATATATATATCTGCGTATTCCACTCCATCCTGGTGGTTTGACAGACTGACGGCAGCATTAAACCCAAAACGTCAAAATATAGCAACTTTTTCGAATAAAAAAATTATTTCCTCACCTTGAACGAATTGTATCTACTACAACACCACCTTACATGCTGATGGTATGATTTATGGATATTGTAAAGGTATCCAGTAGAGTTCTATGGTGACGCTATTCTAAACAACACAGCACTAAACAAATGTTAGAGACCTTAACAAATTCATCGTTGATATTATATTATATGGCGTTTTTTCTCCGGCGGCTCTTTTTCCGGGCGACTTTTTCTCCGCGGATTTTTCCGGTGGCTGTGAACAATCGCAGCACTATGATAAAAGAAGTCAGCACTTAAGAGAGAACAATGGGTGGAACCTTGAAAATGAAGTACTTTAGAGATCAATTAGGTTTAGATCAAATTGCTGATAGATATTGATCAGGTGCTTGATATTATTAATTGAAAGAAATTCAGTCAACGACAAAATAGCTATTTTTTCAAATTTTTATTTGAAAATTATAGATAATCCAAATTTATTGTTTCTTTTTACGTAGAGTTCCTCCAGAATGGGTGGCTTTAAACAAGTACCGCTTTGATAAGAGAACAGTTAAGACAAAATTGCTGATCAGGTGCACAGAATTACTACAGAAACATTGTTGGTCAGTGACAAAATATCCTTTCTTTCAAATCTCTTTCGAAGAGTATAGATGATATAATGTATTGTTTTTCAAACATCTACTTCCATTAAAATGAGTCTGCTGTAAACAATGGCAACACTATGATTCTTCATTATTATTGATGAATCGAATAAAATAATCTGTCAAGAATGGAAAGACAAATAGTGGAAGAAAAATAATAAGTAGATTATGGTTATAAAGTACTCTCTGGGAGCCAAAAAATCAGCACTCTATAACCGGAAGTACGATATAAAAAAATCAATAAGAAATTAATACTGTACCTACATATCTACTAAAGCTTTGAATAAAACCACAAACATATTCTGAAAAACCTAAGTACAGACATAGAAACTTCAAACATTTGTATGTTATACATAAATATTACAAAAAACCTATTGATACATATGTACATACCTGCATATTTCGTATATGTATGTACATATGTACTTTGTTTATTCTATTTCTCTGTAAAACTTTTTATTTGTGTTTGTCGACTAATTTTCAATAATTTTGTGTTCTCGATGTGCTTTTCAATTTTCAGCGACGCTTGGAGAATATCTCCGGGTACAGTATCAGAACATTGTAAAAAACTTATCACACTTTTAATTGCACGAAAAGCCTCAGAATAACTCGCTAGAATTTCCTCAGTCTATTGAACATTATCGTCGCTTTCATTTTCAGAACTTTGAGGATCATTTAATGTCTAATATGGTTATAAAACCTCAACATCAATATCATTATTCGTTGAGGTCTCCGTTGCTATCAAATTATCATCAACTGTCTGAAAACTATCCTGCTCAGCGAGATGTGTTTCAGCATTGATTGAGTCTTGGCAGTCATGGCGCAACCAATCCCTGAGGGGAATCTCCCAGTCATCATTATCAGTATTTTTGTACTTCTCGAACCACTGAACCAAAGGCAGATTATCGTCTCAATCAAACTCCTCGGTCGATTTTACGAGACTTGCATGCCGAAAGCAGTTTGCAATAGATGTTGGCATAACATCATTCCAAGATTGGGCCATTAACTTCATCGAGTCAAGAATGGTTGAGTTGGAGGGTTTTTCATTATCCAATGATTGGATAGGTGACACATGTGCGATAATATTATTCAGGACACTGAATTATGCCTTGCTCCATTTGTTGCAGTACAGAGGTGAAATTTGGTGGCAAAAACTCTAATTTGATATTGGTTAGATTCATACTTTTTGGATGAGCTGCACAATTGTCAACCAGAAGCAATATTTCTCTATTTTAGCATCGTAGTTTTTCCTCCCAATCCCTTAGATAATTTTCAAAAATCACTGAAGTCATCCATGCTTGAGTGTTTGACTTATAAATAACTGGCAGATCTTTCACTATCCGTCATATTTGCACAAACTCAAACGGTATACCTCAACTTTGATTGCTTCCCTCTAACACATTTTTCTTCCTTAAATTCATGGATACGATCTGGAATCATCTTGTAAAATATTCCAGTCTCGTCACCATTGGAAATATTCTCACTGCTATAATTCTTTGCAATACTAGGCCACTTATCTTCTAACCATTTCAGCACAACTTGTATGTTAGCATCTCCTGCTTCACCAGAAACTTTACCGAAATGTATATTATGTTGCACTTCAAAACGTTCAAGCCAGCCTGTAGAGCAATTAAAATCCCCTGGAGAGATTTTTGGCTTTTGCATTCATATCTGGAACACTTATTGCAGGGTACGTACTGGATTTATATTTTTTTTAAATTTTGTTAGTTTTATTTTCACTTGCTTGATTGATTTCTCATCGACTGTTCCAAATTGTAGAAGCTATTGTTTTTGTCAGATTTTTTCGTTCGGCAATTTCTCATTTTCTAACACCATTCTCAATACGTTTCATAATGTCCAGCTTGTCTTCAATAGTTATAGACTGGCGGTTTTCTGCCATTTTAAGGCCAAGCAAAAAATTTACTATGCATTTACTAACATAAAAGCATCAAACTAAAACTGCCGGCTTTAGTCTCGCCTTTTCAATCTCGAAATATTTTTGTGCGCATGTTTCAACTTCCGTCATGTTTTTCAGACACTCTATACGTGTTGTTTTGAAATATATCGCTGCGATAAACGTAGTAAAATATTTTCGGGGAACTTATATTATTTTATTAGTTTTCCAAAGCCTTGCCTCGAACATCGTTGAAAACTAATTCAATCAACGAAACAATAACCTCTGAAAATTTGCTCTAAGTGTGGTAAATGTGATTCGTCGATTAAAAGATGTTATCAAGAAACGGCCCTGCATAATTTATTTTACTTAGTTGAAATGTTGTTACCAAGTTTATGAAGGGCTATACTGGGTGTGAATAATTTATAAAAACTCACTGGCGATTTTTATCGAGCGGCAGATAGCATGAACTCTCAATATACAGATATTATAAATTTTTAGAGAGCCGAGATCGTTTAAATTATGTACCTCGCCAATCTAGTTATAGATGCTATGCAAATAATTGAAGAACTCATAAAATCAAATAAACTATGTTAATAAAAAATATACTTCGTTACAACAAATACACACTGTATGGTATGACCTTAATCAATAAAACTTCAGTTCTTCCATTGTATAAGATACATGTTCCAAAAAAGTAATACAACCTGATTAATAATGTCGTCACGGTAAGTTGTATTCATTTTCCAAAGCCCCTGTATAAAAGAACTGAGATTTCAAGAATCTAACAATGTCAAAATGACTTTAAGATGAACAACAATATTTCCATATAGAATAATCTGTCTAAACCAGTTACAAAATGAATTCAGCTATTTCCAATCACACTGTATATAATATCAAATATTTTATTGATTTAAAAATCTTAAAAAATAAGATGAACAGGTATCATTCCAAATCAATTTTAAAAAAGTTTTGCCATTTATGAACATTGAATACTAACACATACTTTTGAACAAAATATCTGAAATGCTACTAATTGAGAAAATAAAACAATAATGAAAAAATTAATATTGGTTGAATGAGCACGAAACAAAACTGGATGGATGTTTCTTAAAATTTGGCAATTCTTTACACACACTGGATATAAAATTAATTTGATTCAATAATTAAACTGTCAAATAATTCTAGGTATATATTTGCATTCAAACAATTGATCAAAATATTTCAGAATGTATTCCGCAGTTTTCATTCATAATGCAGAAAACTTGAGATTCTATAGCGTAGCACAAAAGTCAAGGCTAATTTAATTTAAGTTTTGAGAAAAATTACGAATTTGCCATACTCATATAAGTGGTTAAAATTTCATATAAAACATTTTCACTTTGGATAGAGATTTTGTAGAAAATCGAAATATGCCATTTAGTTTAATAATAGTTGGGAAAAGATTAAATATGCCGAAGTAATACAAAACAACAAAAATAGAACAAACCAATTTTTCCTGTTTTCAGCTTATGGATTACACACACAATATTTTTATCAACCAATTTTCTAAATGTTGATTATTAATTTTCAATTTCTTTACTGTTTTCTTAGTTATTTATTAGTTGTTATTTTCAGTAATTGAATACCGCGCACTGTTTCTATATAAATTTCGCATTATTGATATTGGATATTTAAGAATGACTTTAAATCTAACTACATACTGAGAGGTGTTCATAGACGTTACTCAGTTGAGTCGAGTTAAGTGATTGAGTTCGGATGCTTGACTGAGAGTTGAGTCTTGAAAGATATATATTTTTTATTCTTCAATCCCTCCATAGTTCTTCTAGTAGATGACGTTTTACCCGTTTTACCACGTCGGGTAATGATGACAGTTTGAATGTCTCTAATTTATAGAGTTAGACTCCCAGGATGAGTAAAAAGACATAGTTTATTACTGTGCTCATATTTTTTAACAGCCGTCGTAGGGTTGAACACACCTGGTAATCATATTTCCACTCATCTGGAGTGTTTTATCCAATTTCTTTGTCCTCGAGGTAATTAATGAACCCCTTTATACATCAAAAGTGAATGTTTTTTGCATCTACGCGGATACGACAACATGTTTTTGAATTTTATAACGTCATAAATTTGAGATTTGATGTATGTATTCCTTACTCAGTTTTCTATCCCAAGCAGGATGGGATCATGCGTGTTGTCATTCAGTTCATAAAGAAACTACTTTGTTAGTTCTGTTTTTATCTCTCGACAGGTTACTAAATGGATTTTTTCCTTAACCGCATCTGGTAGCTGTTTCGTATACATTATCGACTTTTCGAATGGATTATTCTTTCAAATACCTTTTCATCTTCGAGGCGACCATTTCTTCCCACATAAATTCGTAATGTCCATATATGTATATTCTCAGGTGATAACAATGTGGACGAGGTGATGGTCGATTAGAATTGATTGATCATGTTTATAAATATACATATATTTCTTCACTCCACTTGGTAGGATGAAGTGGTCCAACAATAGAACATCGGTATCCCATCAGATGTGTAAAAAATGAGCATTTCATCAGGTAATACTTCGATCCATTTAATTGTTAATGAAATAGTTTGTGCTGTAACCTCAAATAATGAATATCTTTCATAGGTAAAAGTAGCAAAGATCTGTTCAGCTTTATTATTAATAATTTGTATTTCTGTATTATTTATCTCCATTTTTAATTTTATTGCATTGATAATAAGGATAACAACCCGTGTTGTCCAGCGATATTTACGCGTAACAAGTCGTGAAGAGGCCTATTGTAGATCCCCAGCGGCTTGGGGGAACCACCGAGCAGTGTTTGGCAACTTAATAGCAGAAAAATAAGTAAGGTAATAAATGGAGCTAATAGTTAATTATGCAGAAAGTAAGTGTTTATTGCATTCGACACGAAGTGCCGCCAGGCAGAGTTGGATAACACGTCGAGTGCAATAAACACTTTTTGCACGAGTTGCATACAATAATTTGGCTACTTTCATGCAAAAAGCAAAAAATGTTTTTTCAGATGGCACTAAGTGTAGGAAAATGAAAAGCGTACTAAAAATTGCGACGATTTGATGTTTATGTTGGTCATGATCACAAATCAGATGTAGAATGACAGATGAGTGCAATAAACATTTTATTGCACAGTGCAATAAAGAACCACTTTTTCCACTAAATAAAGTTCAATGAATTTTTGTTTTTTGCACGAACGTAGAAAAAATCATTTATGATACTTATATCCGGCAAAAATACAAGAGTATTTCAAGCGGGAACCGGAAGTACGCTATATTCCATGCCTGTACGTTATAAACAGAACAGGACATAACACAAGTGTTTTTGGAAGTGTTTTTGCTGAATTGTTAATAATCGTAATAGTAATACTAAATGGTATATTAAATGATTTTTTCATTATATCCAGCACGTCATAGTCAGCAGATTTTGTAATTTAAGGGAAAATAGGTGTAAATTGCCGTTCAAATGGAATAGAACTATCAATATTCAAAGTTTCAATTATTTAGTCAATATTAAAAAAAAGTAAAACAATTAAGATTTTGTTATTTTTTAGGAAAAACTATTTTTTCAGGAAAAGCTTCGTTTTGTTGGCTTTTGTCGGTGAACTTCATCGGTTTCTCTATAGATCATCCAACAAAAGACTGACATCATATTGACTTCACAATAGCCTTGATATTTTTTTTCATCTCTTTGATACCTTGATGAAACCGTCCACCTTGTTCTTCAATGTGACCTCCAACATTTTTTGGAAAATGATCTATGTGAGAATTCAAAAACTCACTTTTAAACTCATGTTTACAACCCAACATTTTATAATTGTTCAACATTTCTTCGACCATTTTTTGTCGGTGTCTTAAAATTTTGAAATGTCATTTGTGAAAGAATTCCAGGCTTTTTTCCAAGCTTGTCATGGCACTCTCAAAATGTTCATCCTTCATAAGTTCCTGAATAGCATACGTTATGTCATCCTCTTTGACCTAACCTCACTCCCAAGTAAGCAGAATATATTCACACAAATACTTCTGGACTGTTTTTGAAATATCCCGGTATTGCAAAAACAGTCCATATGCAATTGTCATAGATGAATAAGAAAACAAAACTGAACCTCACTCTTGTACTTTTCACAGGCTTACTTACACTCTCTGAAAATCTTTATAGTATATCTGGTATAGCTACTAACTTTCAGAGAGAGAACAATGGAACGAGAGATGACTTCTTGATGCGTAATTATACAAAGAGTGATAGATTAAAAGTGATTTGAAAATATATAAGCGGGTATAAATGAATTAAAAGAAATGTGACGCGATACTTAAAAACAGAGTTTATATTCGGAACCAGTAGACCATAATTCATACATATGTATCAGCTAAACTCATGCAAAAAACTTTTTCGTCGCTGACCTGTCAATTATCAGAGTGAATTCATACCTACTTATGAGTACAATAATTTTTATACTTCATTAACTCCCTCACAAGTGCAAATAAATAACCACCTAGACAACTAAATGCCTGGGTTTGGTTTCACTCCTAGAGGAGGTTTCAGACGGTGTAGCTGTGAATAGAAAAAAAAATGAAAAAAATAAATATTTGTCTGAAATCAAGTGGGAGTGTGGTGATCAATTTTTTTTTCATCCAGTTGAGGGTGATATATTGGAAGTAAGAATTTCAAAATATATTCACTAAACTTGAGCTAGTGGCTCATTAGTTTCCGGCCAGGATGAATCTTTTTTTTTGAAAATTGCTACTCTCATCGTGGATCTTGCCGTTTCTTGATTTTCAAAGATACATTTTCCATAGTTTGAGTATATCCATATCAGACAGTGGTATATCCAATGGGATTCGATCTCTAAAATTGTGTTTTCTTATACAATGCAGATTTTGATAGTCCCCCTCCCCTGTTAACTTTTGAACGGTTCGACGTTGAAGAATGGAGAAAAAACGTATTGATATCACCGATACCACTTTTCGAAATGAAAGACACATCAACTTGAAAATTTCAAATACCATGGGGGGTCAAGTATCACATCGTTGAAATTTGAACAAAATTTAAAAAATAGGACGGTTGAAAAGAGAATTGAATTATCTTTTCAACGATGTGCTACATGACACCCCATGCTATTTGAAATTTTCAAGTTGATGTGCCCCCAGCGCCATCTATCGGACAATCACAATGTCTTTCATTACAGAAAGTAGTATCGATGATATCATTCAATACTTTTTTTTCCATTATTCTACGTCGACCCGTTCAAAAGTTACCAGAGGGGGAGACTATTAAAAGCCGCACTTTATAATTACTCAGTAGTGAATAGATTTTCTTTTTTATATACAATTTTCAAAAAAGTATTTTGAGCTTTATTGTAATATTGAGAGCTCCACTCTGTAGGTGAGTTTTATTGTATTATTGTATTTTTTCCTGAAATATGAGGGAACAGTTAGAACATGAGAGACACCAGTGAGAGAAACTTTCAGATTGAGTAGTATTAAAATAATTTACGTTTAGAGAAAATTTTCTGATGGATCATTTTAAAAATTGTTTATAAATAAAAAAAAGTTCGTAGCAAAATAACCTGTTTTTCGATTCTCAATTGAAAATCAAAGATAGATAGAATTAATTGTTTCTCATAATAATGAGTCTACAACACAATAAGGAAACAGTTAGCTCATGTCCAATGAGTGAAACTTCGGAATGAAGTACTTTTCAGATCATTTAGGTCAAACAATATTGCCGATAGATCATCTTCACCAGGTACAATGAATTGCTTGATAAAAAATGTGAGTCAGTGACAAAATAACATTTCTTTCAATGCGCGTTTGAGTCGTATAGATACATTGAATTTATTGTTCCTTGGAACAGTTCCGAAATAATTAGTCAGCTATGAACAAAAGCAAAACAAAAAGCCTGAAAGCATGAGGGATTTATTCCAGCTTGTTAACTTCTGTTCGAGAAATCCAAGCAGTCCAATCTTCTACGGTGAGCGGGTCAAAGTATTGCTTTCTCATAATTGTTGGGGTATTGCTAGGCTAGGGTGAACATCCAGTAAACTGCATAATCATGAATCTGAAACCAAATAGTTGGTCAATCATTCTGCACTTTTCATATGTACATATTATTTCGTTTCAAAATCTACACACGTCGGCATTATACGACCAAATGAAAAGTGTGACTGTGTGCACGTATCGATATGATCATTTGAAGTTACTTACATGATTATATTAATTTACACGTCCAAAAGTGTAATTCTTTGCAAAGGGCAATTATGAAGTTAATTTCTTTTCGCAGAATTGTAGAGAACAATACTCATATTAATTTTCTATTCTCAAGTTCTGGTTACTTTCTTTCAAATTATCCGCTCACGTACAACTTACGATCCAAGTTGTTTGGAGACATTCCCAAGGTCTCACAATGAAAGTGGCACTGAAATAATTCCAACAAAAAAACATTAAAAGTTACGATCGAGAAAACAATAGATATTTTCACATTACTTGTGTGGTAACAATATAGAAATTACCAAATTAACAATTACTAAATGGTAAATCATTTCGTCTATCTAGAAGTACTGATAACCAACTCAGTGAAAGAAGGCGCTCAGAGGTTTTAATAGTAGCCTAATAGTACCCTTAAAACAATAATAGGGTGCAACTCATTGACCAATCAAAATATCACACGAGGATATACTTTGAACAAAATTAAACCAAATATGAATAATCACGCTGCAGTCTCATGACAAGCTGAAACTCGACGAAAAATGTGAATGATAATAATGCACAAATAATGTTTACGGGTGCCTCAGCCCACGGGGAAACCAAGCTCATAAAATGATAACACTTCCAGTCAAAGATTTCTATGTTCTTTTTCTGTTACTTAAGTACTTGGCAACTTGGAAGTATAGCAGGAACAAGCGGCCCACCGCAGGCACACTCGCAGGCACAAAGCAGAAACAAACATGCTGATTTCATCTTGCCTTTTATATGTTTCAAATCTACGACACATTTGGATAAAAAACCCACTAAGGAAGACACTCTTTTTGTCCCATTTGGGATATGAACGGCGCACTTTTTGTCCGTTAATCTGAAACTGGACCGGAAGACTGATGGACGATATGGTGCCTGTCGCAATTTTTTTTATGGTTTTTCCTATCTTGAGATTGATTTCTTTTACAAATATGTAAGAGATCACTAAGAAACATATAAATGATCTGGCAGTCATCTGGCATGAATTTAATACAGGGGGGATACAAAAAATAATCAGATTTTTCTGAAGAATAGAGACACTCAGTCTATAACTGCTCCGCAAAAAATAAGAAGTGTTCATTTCCTTAGTATAGGTATATCCTTAGTATAGGTATATCCTTAGTATAGATATATTTTTTCTGGAATAGTTGCAAATGAAACGTACCTGTGGCACTTTTGCATATGTGATACTTTTAATGGCGCTGTTAGGTTTCACCGCCAAGTGGAGCTTAGTATGAAGAAAAGTGGTAACATATATAAATTCAGTAATTTGAATGATTTTTAAGAAGCAGTACAAACAGAAAAGGGGCATTTCACAGTTAAAACTACACAATTATGGAAAAACTTACCAATTTTGCAAATATCAATGACCGTAATGTTCTATGGCTGTGTTATTGTTTATTTTTCAATCCATATGAACCAAGGCCATCTTGACCACAGGGCTAAATAGGCATATCATTGTTTTGGAGTTTGGTGATAAATATATGTTTTTAGAATTTTTCCGATCACCTATTCTACTATGGTGTATCAATGAAATATGTTGGGTTTTGGTTCTGTTCGCGCCAGTTTTCCATCAGCGTCAGCAGCGAGCAGTGCCGTCGGGTTCTCTTTGGCCAGCTTCATGTACCGTCACAGTCGTTGAAAACACCTCTCTACGACATCACTGTTGCAAAAGGCATCCAGTCTCACCATACTTGTATCTTTTATCAATACATGTTATGAGTACAAACGAATACACACAAAAAGTACTACGAAAATACGTCGGAAGTTAAATTTGATGTCAATAACGAATTCCGCAGAAATACCTACATATTAAGCTATGATTGATAAACTTATAGCAGAAGTACAAAAGAGAGAATGTGGTCATTATGACATTTACCCAAAATTAGGGTTCCTGGTCAATTGAAAAAATTCAAATGAAGACAGGATTAGAATGAATGCGAAACGTATAAGGATGAAAAAAAAAAAATTATTTGAATATCTCTTCATTTAAATCTACTGAAGAACAAAGATAATATTTTTACTGCGGAACAGCACTGCGCATTTTTTCAGGTATCGCTACTATAAATTGCAGCGGCGAAATATCTATTTCAGCACTGAAAAAAATAAAATAGCTATTTGTGCAACCAGTTGGGAAAAGCACTATTTTTCGTAATGAGCGAATTTCTGCGGAAAGAGCGAAGCGAGTTCCGCAAAAGAAAGCGAGTCACGGAAAATAGTGTTTCCCAACGTGTTTCACACAATATTTTTTCTCATTTTGATATAATGTGATCCTTTTCATTTCAAGTTAGAAATATAAGAAATATATATCAGAAAACTGAAGAACTCGCATTTAACGCACAAAAATAAGAAAATAATTTGAATATTCAAATAAAAAAAAACATTTCTCAATATCAAAGTGAAAAATAAAAAAATCGTTTAGGCGTGGGGATTCGAACCCACGCCCACTTTTGACATCAAAAACGCCCTAGACCACTCGGCCAACTGGACGACATTAATTTTCAAACGCATTACCATACTTTAACGTAAGTAAGAAAGTTTTTTATGTACTTTTGTACCTGCTACCTGTAAACGGCCTCGATTTCAAGCTAACCAGTACGCATACGTTCTCAAATACATATCACACTACTCATACTCACAGTTTCAGCTTTGCCAAAATGACGTAGGTTTGCCGGCTCTGGGATCATAGACTATTTTAATTGATTTCGACAAAGCACCCCACGCTTTTTGGCATAGTCGTTGAATATTAAAATTATTTTTCACTTTTTAGTGCAGTGAAGAAGCACTTCAAGTAGTTTAGCCTCAAAATTATAAAAAAAAATATTCCTGTACTTTTTGGAACTGATGGTGAAATTTACTTTTCATCACCAGTTGCGAGAAATTTTACTTTTCGCAATTGGTGATGAAATAGTATATTATGCAATGAGCACAAAATGATGCCCATTTTGCACGAGTATGAAATTTGCAGCACGAGCCGAAGGCAAGTGCTGCAATTCATACGAGTGCAAAATGGCTATTTTGTTGCGAGTTGCATACTATACTTTTTCTATGACAACATATCGTTCACGTTTAATAATAATAATAATATAATAATAAGTTTATTTGTTATAAAGGAAGAGTGTGCAAATACAATTTCATTTAGATGACGACGAATACAATTTTAATACAAGCATACATTGCAAAAACTTTGAAAGAAATAAACTGATGATATTTCATTACTCCGAATTCGCCGCTAATGGGCTTTCTATCAGAATATAAAATATAAATTGAAGAAATATGTAAATATTTTCTTTATTGCTATTTCTAATAGGTACACAGAAATAGAAGCCTATAAACGATTTTGTCTTTTGATCTACCTTCCATTCCAAAAAAAGGTTATAAGCGCGTTGATACATACTCTTCGACGTTTCCGGTAATAAATTCAGTGTTGTTACCTTCGCTGCTTCTATTATGTTCGGAGGTGTCAAATCTAAGTCAATATCACTATCAGTTTCCATTTTAATTAATAGTTTTCATAGAAAACAACTATGAAATTACTAGTTACCTACTAAAACTTTGACAGAAACGATCTGCTGACATTTCATCAATTTGCCGCTGGACGTCATAATTTGACAAGCCGTAGTCGTCGTGATTTTAGAGTAAACCTAGACCTAACACGAAATATTCCATTTCGCATTTGTGCTTAGCAACTTGCCTAGCAACCGATGCAAAAATGAAATTCTGTACAAAATGTGCTTGTTTATGATTGAAGTTACGGTTATAAAATGAACATTTATCGAGGTTGTCGTGGAAAAAGTAAAACTTTTGATAACGTTAACGAGTTTTAAAAAGTGTCACTTTGAATGTCAAAATTAGAAAACATTATTTACGGTCTTCTTTGGGACAGAGCAAATCAAATGATTTGAGTATTTCATCCATAGATAGTGACTTATTAATAACTTAAATATGTGTAATATTATTGATTAGTTTGCAAAAAAAAGGTTAGAGAAATAAATTAACCTTTGTTTATCGTTAACTATAATAGTTATTTAAGTATCTAGATCGTAACATAGGCGTTCAGTGCCTATGGCGTGAATATGATAGCCCGAGGCCAAGGGTGCTGAACGCTATTTGCGACCGAGATACACACGTAATATTATGCACAAGCCAGTATTTATTTCATTAAATTATAATATGCAATCAAAATAATTTTGACTCGCTCAGTATATATTTTCTGATTGACAGCAACTGACACTGACAGTAGCGATATTTTAATTTTATCCAAATCGTATTGTATATAACATTGTTTATGACCATAGCAACCAAATCAACAATTTACTCTTGAGTCGGCGCCATTATTGTGTCCGCATTATATCACAATGAAATCGATGGTTTCTGCTGAAACTGATCTTCCAGATGATATTGTTGAGTCCGCTTAGGAAGCAAAACTTGATCTTCCACCATCGAATTCAAGAAAGTTGTATAAGAAGATGTATCAGGAATATTTAGTGTGGTGTACAGGAAAAGGACTTACATTGAATCAAATTAATGAAGATCTTCTGTTAGCATATTCTAATGAAAAATCAAAGAACTACAAACCTTCTTCCCTATGGAGCTATTATTCAATGTTGAAAGTCACGATACCATCACAGGAACCATAATAGAGTTATTAGTAAGTTCCCTAAACGAATTGCATTCTTGAGCGTAAATGCGACGGTTACAACCCAAAAAAGTCACAGATTTTGAACAGAGATGAAATAGATAGATTCTTAACAGAAGCCCCAGATGACAAGTATTTAGTGATAAGAGTTGCCTTAATTTTTGGAGTATGCGGAAGGTTACATTGAAAAAACAAAACCTGGAAGGAAAAATATAGCCAAAAAGATTGTGTACCGACAAAATCATCATATAGATTGGTGGAATCTTGATGTTTAATTGGTGAACTTCCAACACTTTCACACATACATACACATACTTAGTTTTCCCAATTGTCACATCTTCCGTTCAGAATAGAAAAAAATAATTGTTTTTTTGTACACATTATCTCTTACTGGCATTATTATCATTGTTGTGGAGTCGATGAACGTCATGGTCATCACGACGCACACTTTGATTTGTTAAGGAATGAGATTGTCTGAAAAATGAAAAAGTAAGGATTTGCGAAATTTTGATTTGTATTAGTCATAATTTTTTTCTGAAAACAGTACAATACTAGAGAAAATGAATATAATCTTGGTAATTCAAAAAACATTTGCCGGCTTTGGATATTGCTAATTGTAATAATTGCATTTCTTATTCCAAATTTGAATATTTTCGTGTTAAATAATGATTTCGATGTGTTTGTTTTCCAGTTTACTATTCAAAATATACATAGGTATGTACATAAAGGAAAAATCTATAAAAAATTACTTTATTGCCCGCGGGTGATGAAATGGTTCGGCGGGTGGTAAAGTACTCCTTTATACTAGAAACCCGGGCGATAAAGTGCACTTTACCGCCCGCTTGTGCAGAAAGTTTGTTTTCGTTCATATAGTTTCTATTTTTATTTTGTATGGACTTTATGTTTTTGTTTGGTACCTATAATGGTAATAAATTGATTTTTTCTAGTTCTCGCACTTTTGTATAACTTTGCCGGTCACCCGGCTCCCACTAGCCATCCGTGTATTTTCTCCCGTTGTATATTTTTTTATGAAGGTCGTAGTATTTATAGTGGCCCACGGGCGCCAAATATGTTAGGACGGCCCCGATATTAACAAGTTCGATTTTGGATAAATTGAGAATATGCCGTTCGTATTCGCGTATTTCCTCACAAATCCGAAGTCAAAACGCGGCCCTCTCAAATACTTTCAGAGGACGAACGAATATAATTTTTTGCGCTATCTTCGGCTATTGAAAATACTCAAAATTCGCATATGTTCAACCAAAACACAACAGTCATACCCAAAATCATTAATTGGATGTATTTGGGGTAATATTTATAGAATATGCCATTCAATCCTTGAATATTTTGATTGATTTTGCAACAAAAATGAACATTTGAAAATGGAGCAATTTTTTCTTAAAAAAATGTTATACTCTGGGTCACCATCGTGCAATTCCTAAACCAAGAGATACGAACGGAACAGTTTAGTTATTGGTAGTAAGAACAAACTTCAGCGAACTGACAGCAACAAAGACTTAATCACAAACATCAGTATGTCCGGCAGATAAATTATTTACTCTTCGTGCGGATTAATTCCTTGTGTTTGAATGGCTTATAAATGATTCTTCGTTAATTGCAGTGTGTTGGGTGTTGGCCTGATTTATTCTACCAGTTTGGATATAACGAAGTTCGTTTGTTCTCTATAGTGTTATTATGAATTTGAATACATATCGTTGGTAGCTTGAAACAAAGTTCAATAAAGATTCTTACACTCTTTTCATACATTTCTCAAACAATCAGTTCAAAAATCCACAGATTTAAATGTTCATTCCATGCATCAGGCAATTGCCAGTGTCTTCTCAGGGTCTAGATAAGGTTAGGCGAAAATACATCAGCTCTCATTTACATGAATGTAAATATTTTTCTGTGTTATTAGTGTACAATATTATGCATACCTACTCTAATTTGCATTTTTATTATTCAGTCTTCTTCAATAATGTTTATTCTTAGAAGTAGGAAAAATACCGCATTCGCGGTCTATATATTTCATTGGTATTTTCAACCAAAATATTATGAAAGGTCGGACGATTTAAATATTGAAAAGAATAAAATTAATTTATTCGAACATTAAATGAACAAATTTGGTTGCAAAAATTATGATATTTTTTTCTTTGTGGCATACAAAGCTTAACGTTTCTGTCATTATCGTAAAACTATAATTCTTCATTCAGCGTTTTCTTTCTATTAACTGTTGTATGAACCTGGAAGCCCAGCTCCCCACTCAATCAGAGCATTAAGTCAACTCACAAGAAACAAGTGTGACAATATTAAGCACAAATTAACGGGCCGAGAAAATCAGTAGCCCGTATCTGTTTTTGTACAATGAAATCGTCTCGCAAATTCAATACGTAAATCACATTTCGTTCAACGTCATTCAAGTAGGTGAAGTAATGAATATTAGCCACAATGAATGAACACAGGTGATGAATTTAGCTAATTGAAAGTGTGAAAATTTTTATGACGTCAGCTCTGTCTGTAGGCTATTCTGACATAGTCATGTTTAGAAAATGCCACTGTTTTGTTCTAGTGCAAAAAAGTTTCTTTATTGTCCTGTGCTAAAAAAAAGTTATCAAGTAAACTGGCCACTGTGAACTATGTACAGCCTTCAATAAAAAACAAAGGACAATATGTAACTGCAAAATGATATGACTATCAATAACATTGAAATTGAATGCACCATTGGTGGATTACTAATACATAGACCAGGGAGTTTTTTTTGCAAAAACTAGTAGTGAGCAATTTGTATCGTGGTTGCCCAACCCAACATTATAGGAAAATTATACAAAGCAGAGAGACAAAATGTCTCCAATAAGTTCAAATTTACTTATTTCTGAAAAATTATTCAACTTTGAAATCCACACAATTCCAAAATCATAATTTAGGTCCAAAATCCAGCGAATTCATAGGCAAAATATATAGTGAAAAATCACTAATTTTCTACTTCAAATATGTTTTCATATCTACAAAGGAGTTACAGTTGATTATTAGGTAAAACTTAACCAAGAGTTCACTAGTGAAATATCTTCAAGTTCCACGAACTTTTTTAAGTGAGTATTCACCCAAATTTTACCTCAAATACGTTCTTATGGCCAGGGAGTAGAGGAGTCAATGATAGGTCAATATTGTACTTTTTTCAGCTATTTCCACAACAGAAAGTCGAAAAAGATCTTCCAGACATTTTATGCACTCATAGGTCAATTCCAAAACTGACTCCATATTTGTTGGCTTGCACTGTTTCCGCTATCGAATGGAAAATTCAATATTTCTCACAAAACAATCACATTCCAGTCATGAAATACACGAATGAGACATATGTGAACATCCTTTCAAACTGGATTTTTGGGTGTTTTCCAGAAAAGTTTATAGAATACACGGAATTCCATCTAATTTTTCTCTAACAAATTGGATCTTTCGAGGTTCCCTTTTATTCAACGTGAGTTAAAGTCAACATTATCACAGAAGAGTTTGTACCGTAACTACAATCATGATTAGGAGAAACTCGATCCATATTTATCTTCCTCTGGCATTTCCGAATGCCATATTTATATTATCATTTGCCTTGCTACCATGTTCAGTGGCAGGTAGTAAATTGATTTTCAAGATGAAACACAAGAAACTCATGTCCTCTTCTAACCTCAAATATTTTGATCCCTTATTATTAACTTTAGGTAATGACTAGTGAGGAAGGACCACGATTAAGGCAACTTTTATTATTTAATCCTTCGAGCTATTGGGTGATATGTCTTGATATCCCGACTTCGAAATGTATATATTTTTCCTCGTATTGGTAAATCTGACGTAGATATTACGTTTAATTTACCTTCGTAAAATTAGGTGCGGACCTATGTTTGTTGGGTGATGTCAACAAAACTTGAAATTGTAGATAATTCAGTCGCTATTATATTTGTAACTTGTTTGTTGAATATAATCCTACGTGATGATTATATCATGTAACGACTTAATCTGCTACATAACTTACAGCCACAGCATTAGATTTTCAGCCTCGTGTCTTTTCATCTCAAGCCACTATCAGTCAATAATGTTGCAGAAGTTTTTCCAACTGAGTGCCCAGTGTAAGCCTAAGGGTGCCAATTTCTACATTTATCACCACCATCTGAAATACAGACGGATCAGAGATGATGAATGGTGCGGGAACAGGAGTGTAATCCAGAAACCCAAGGACCGAATTTAGCTTCTCACACCTCTATAATTCAGGCTGAGTAGAGAAACAGGTCCACAATAGTAGAGAAACAGGTCCACATTATTTATCTCAGACAGCCAGGCGCCACTGAAGCCTCTAAGTAGCCAGGAAGTGACAATTCTAGCAGAACAAAACTGCGTGAAGTTGATTTGGGTGCCAGGACATCAGGGATTTGCAGGGTATGAAAAAGCCAATTAACTCGCTAGGAGAGGATCGAAAAACTAACCAGGTCCAGGACAGACCCACGGAATTCCGAAGCGCACGGTACGAGCGCTTGTAGAGGACTGTATCCAGGAAAAACACAAACAATACTGGAATGACATCCCAGGAAACAGACACGGGAAAGTATACATCAATGGCCCGTGTTGAAGAAAAAAACCGCAGCCCTGTTAACTTCAAACAGGGAACAACTGAAAATCGTTACATGATCATGACTGGACAGGCGCCAGTAAAAGAGCACCTTAATGAGATGGGACTCTTCAATGGCGACCTCACATGCAGATTATGCAGCAAGGAATCAGAAACACATACTGTACAACTGCGGGGCTTTGGATCGCAGAACGCAGTCAATATTTGGGCAAACAATTGGTGAACCGAAACTGTACAGCACACATCCAGTAAAGGACCTTCACAAACTTGTGCAGGGCAGGAAATTACCGGAATGGGTAATGCTAAGTTGAACAACAGGCAAGATACAATGGGTCAGTGGGCCCAAGTGTCGTGTTGTCGGAAGTCTTGTCCAGACGAGCCAAATGGGTGGAGTTTTTAGAAGTAGCGTGGAGGTAAATGGAGCATATAAACCCTAGAACTCAGAACTCAATGAGTAAGTCCCACACTTCCTCACTACTGTCCATGAGGATTTTCTCAACCCATCCCTCAAAAAAAAAAATATAATCTTGGCTGACTTTCAATTCCTATGGACTGGTATATTAATGATCATAACATTTTCTCTGAACATCTTCCATACTTAATTTAATTAATTCTTTTCTCCAGCAGACTCCAGCGATCCCAACCCAATAAACATTATAGGTAAAATGCACATCATTTCCACCTCTAAATAGACCGGCGCCCAATTTGGCGAATATCTACGTCAGATTCATCAGTATGGAGAAAATCAGGGGAATAGTTCAGAAGTCGAAGATTGGGATATGAAAATATCTTTCCCAATAATGAATAATGTTTATTCAGGTTCAGATCACAAAAGGTAACAAGAAGGTAATACATAAGCTGAATAAACATGGCAGAAACCACAGAAGCATCACATGTTGCTTGTATGTGGTCAAATAGGTAATAGGTCAAATGAATATATATATATATATATATATATAAGTATTTGGCCTTTTCAGGGGTCCTTTTTATAATATATTAGACCAAAGTGAACTATGAATGATGGAAAGAAATTAAGTTAAAAAGATAAAAGTTTGTTGTGTATAATTTATCTCAATCCACTACCTGTTACTTATACCATTCGTAAGAGCAATGCAAATATAAACATGGCCTTTGGGAAATATTTGCCAGTCTGAACTGAATATGGATGAAGTTACTCTTAGTCGTAGTTGTTGTTGAGATGTAAGCTTTCCTGTGGTAATGTTGATTTTTACTCGGGTGAAACAAATAGTCTCCCAGAAATATTCAATTTGGTGGAGAAAAATCAGATCAAATTCCATGAAATCAACTTTTTCTGTGAAACACAAAAACGAATTTAAAAGATGAAGTATGTCCCCATTCATGTATTATTTGGAGAGTACTCATTTGCATGTGGTTGTGTTGTGAAAAATATTGATTTATTTATTCAATGGCAGAAACAGTGCAAGTCAATTAATACGGAGCCAGTTTCACGATGACTTATGAGTCGATAGAACATCTACAAGTTCGTTTTCGACTTGCTGTTAGCCAAATAGGTAGAATGAGTACAAATCTGACCTTTTTATCGACTTCTTCACTCCTTGAGATTTGGACTTTCCGTTACTGAAAATAAATCATTAGCAGATTTGTGTATTTGTCCATTTCTACAGTTTATATAATTTTTTTCTGAATTTTATTTCAATTATAATATTCGTGTTTGACGTTCAATTATAATGTTGTTTATAACCCTAAACACCATCGTAAACCATCTATCTACTTTTGATGAGTGGCGTGGCACAAAAACAGTCATAAGCACCTCGACGTGTCCTCTTTGGGTTTTGGATGCTTGTCAGGTCGACCTTTCGGGTCTTGTTTTGAAATCTGCATCATCTACCAAAGAAGTTGCACTCACGTGAATCATTGTAACTGGCTCTTTATGACGCCTGTCAATGTCATGAAAAGAAATGGATATGGTCCAAATAATAATAATTTGGTTGGGGTAAAATAATAGATAATTTAGTAACAATTAATATTATAAGATGATTATATACTTTTTTGCAATCAATCATTGATATTAAACACGGACGAATTGTCTTTTATTAAAAAAGAACTTTATATATTTGTATGATTTTGGCTAATATAATCGAAAAAACGGTAGTTTGAAAATAGAAATTCAAATTAGTACCCGTAACAAAATTTGTAGAAATCAATATTTCTATTCGTATCTGTTTTATTGATTCTTCGAGCTACTTCGACGGATCGGACACGAAATTTTTGGCAACGATGGATTTCGAGCATCAGTGCTTTCATAATAGATACTAGTCAATACTTTGGGGTGTCTAATTTTTGATATTGAAATTGGTACTATGTTGAAGAATTTGGTAAATATCTCCGAATAATAGATTATCGGTAGTACTTGGATATTTGGAAAATCAAAGGAAGGGAGTCATCATTGGAAAGACAACGAAATTACAAAATCAATTCTTTCTCTGTTAAAAAAACGCAACTTTGTAATGTTTTGACCATCCGTGTTGAGGCTTTTGAAACCGTAAAACTAAAATCACTTGTATTACCTGTGTTTGAGGGTTGCAACTAGGAGGTAAGCGATCTGCTCACATTGTGAAAGAGTGTGAAGTTTTCGGAAAACGGCAGTTCTTTGTACAAAAAAATGCTAAAAGTCCTTCCAGTGACCAAAAATAGTACAGAAAAATTACCTGTTGTTCCCTTTTGAAACTTATTGAGAACTCGGCGTTTGAATTCTAAATATGTATGGTAATGATGAAAAAAGTATATAGTTATTTTGAGCAAACCTAAAAGCAAAAATCGATCTACTTAAAATATTAAAATGAAACTTATACAGTCAATATTTAGTAATGCTAGCAAGAAGAATAAGTTATAAGTTAGGTTGAACTACATTCGCTTGGAGAGACTTTCAAACCTACCTCCTGTTACCTAACTAATGGAAATGATCACGAGTTTTTTTCATTTTCCATCCATATTGATTTTAGAATAGTCTTGAAATAAATCCAATTTTTGTTGATGATAATTGTCATGGCAATGAATCATCTGAATGAAAAGTATATATATAAAGTAAATACGAATACATAACAAATTATATTAGATATCAGAGATATTCTCGAATGGATTTGGGTAGAAATTTGCTGAAAGGCTAATATATATTTTCCATTCAAACTTATTGTTAAACTAAATGTAATCCCATTGAAATCGATTGAGCTTTGTCTGACAACCACGAGAAAAATGTGAGCTGATAACAATTTTTCTAGGAACTGAAACTCACAACTTACTCACCCACTCATCTACATTTCTGCTTTTTTACAGATACACCGTGACTGTTAGAGTATCCGAACAACAACCATATCAAGTGAGAGAATACGTGTGGTGCCTCAACTTCCCTCCTAGATGCTCAAAGTACAAGATCAAATTCAAAACTGTGTTCAAAAATCAAAATTTGGTCAAAACCAGACCGGTAGAAGACTGTTGCAAAGGTTATACGAAAAGCACTACTGAAGACAGATGTATTCCAATTTGTTCAAAAGACTGTGTGTATGGAGTCTGCTCTGCCCCGGATACTTGCCAATGCCAAACTGGTTATGGAGGACCTCAATGTGATGTTTGTAAGTAATACTTGAACCATATTGGAATAAATGAATTTAATTTGCTCTATTTCACAAACTTGGAAAGATCCTGCAATTCTATAGAATGGGATAGAACAAATATGGGATATGTTTGACTGGGTCTGTATTCCACAGGTACTCGAACTTTTTTTTCAATAAAATGAATATGTCTTTTCTAGTATCATGTGTATTTTCATTCAAAATATGGGTCTTTATAACATTGTAGTGAACAGGAGTATCATGTTATTTCGTTTTTGAGACTCTTCTTTCAAATCATCAAAGATCTGTCAACATATATCTTTCCTGAAATTCAAAGAATTGATATAACGTAAGGGATGACATAGGGCACGGCCTGGATTGTCAGGTTGATAAAAGTTTCTCGATATATGAAGTCAAGCGACGCCAACCGCAGTAAGTACCGGGTTGGTGAATTGACGTTGAAAGCCCGTACAACTGCACTGTAGAGTTGTAACATATCACATCTCTCAGGAGCTATATTAATTAGAACAAGATATAGCGCAACGTATGTTGTCCTTTGGAGGAGCCGTTGAGCCGGTGGTCTCGAGTTTAGGGATGTTGAGATCCCTGTGTTTATAAAAACCAGGATTCGGAAAAATTTCTGGAACATAAAAGTGTAGTCTTCTTCAGGGTGTTTACTTCAAAAATAATATTTCTTTTTTGAAAGTATGAGTTGTGTAAGCAGCACTGCGGCAATTCCATTATCGATTGGATGGAAATGTCTGTCCTTTCGTGAGGCTGGTAATCCTCTTCGAGTTTCTTTCTGATGATGCTTAGGGATTTCTCCATGTGGACATTAGTCTGAAGGCTCTCCATGTCGAAGCTGATGATACCATCTTCTGGTACAAGTTCAACATCTTGTAGGGTTTGTAATATTGCTAGGAGATATTTCGATAACCTGTAGGTTGATGAGTTCCCGGAGCTGGTAATTGGTCAATCAAACAGAAAATCACTCTTTGCTTCTTTGCTCTTTGCTTCTGCACTTTAATTCTTCGAATATTCTGATAAAGCTGAAGTTGACAATATCCGAGACTTTTTACAATTCTAGTTCTTCATTCTTTGTTTTATATTGTCTTCATCTGTGCCAGTGGATTATTATTGATAACATAAAAACCAACTTTTTCTTAAATTTTTGTAGATCCGTGGGCGCCATTTTTCCATTATGGTAGCGCAAGCGGCAAAGATACGAGGTGGCAAAGAGAAAACTTGGAATGAGCACGTTGGAATCTGTAAAAAATACCAATTTTCAAAACTCCCTGGAAACTTTCCAAGTAACCCCCGTTCTGAGCACCAAATGACTTAAGTATATATCATGTTCACCAGGTATAAAGTAGAACCAGAAATCTAAGAAGGTCGTAAATCAATATTAGTCGACGACTCTCATTATTACCTATTGTTCGAAATATAGATAAGCAATAAAAGTGTGTGTCCCTTAAAAGATTCCCAGGTCCGGATTAAATATCTCATGAAATAGTTTGGCACTTTAATAATAGTGGGCACACCATTATTTTTGGCTACAGTTTTGTATTTAAATTTATTTGATAATAAAAAATCTTGTAATAAGGTTCATTCAGAACCCTTGGTAAGGATATGTTCAAATAAAATAAAAATATGTTTTATATAATTTATAATTTTTCCATGTTGATTTATAGTTTTGTAAGATTATGAAAATAATTGTAATGTGGATTTATAATTATAGTCTCCAGCTAAATGAATTCTTTTTTTACAGCTTGCCCAAAAGGTCTCTGGGGTATCGAATGCCAACACCGATGTGAATGTCAAAATAACTCCACATGCGATGCCTTCAACGGAGAATGCAAATGTGCCAGAGGCTACATTGGAAAACATTGCGAAAATACTTGTGATAAAGACCATTTCGGTCAAGACTGTTTTGAGACGTGCCGATGTGAGAATGGTGATTGTGATCCTGTCTCCGGGGAGTGCAAATGTCATTCTGGGTACATGGGGCCATTGTAAGTATAAATATATATATATATATATATATATATTTATATATATATATATATATATATATATATATATATATATATACGAGAGAAAGATAAATTTGTTACGAATCCAAGAAGCCTGCCATCCGCCAACAGCTGTTCCATAGTTTCCCAATCATCAGGACGGCTTGTGGTCTCTTTCAAATTCCACGACAACAGGTCTAAGCTTCAACACACAGATTTTAGGTGTCACTAGCTATAATTTGATGCTTTTCACATTTTCGTACCTGCCGGTAGGTATTAGCACTATGAGATATTTGATACGAATTTGAAAGAGACCACAAGCCGTCCTGATGATTGGGAAACCATGAAACAGCTGTTGGCGCATGGTTCTCTCTTGGATTCGTAACAAATTTCTTTTTCTCTCGTTATTTGTTTTGCGTTACTCAGAACGCACTAGGAGTACGACTATTGGTATCGTGGATTGGCCTATGCTGACATCTGTTGGTGACCTATTAATGTGCACGAAATTTCGTGTCATTAAAATTCCACGACAACAGGTCTAAGCTTCAACACACAGATTATAGGTGTCACCATCTATAATTTGATGCTTTTTATATATATATATATATATATATATATATATATATATATATTTGACTATATGTCTAGGATAAGTAAGGTTGATATCATTCAAAAAGTTCATAAAAAAATTATTTAGCTTACGCACAATGAACTAAATTAAATTTTTTTTCTGTAGATGCGAAGACTTGTGCCCCATTGGAAAACACGGCAGCGAATGTAAGTCAGAATGTCGCTGTCAAAATGGTGGAACGTGCGATCCGGAAAATGGCAATTGTTTCTGTAAAGATGGCTGGACTGGTCTGGTGTGTGCCAATAGATGTCCATTTGGATATTGGGGCGTGAATTGTTCCCAACCATGTGACTGTTATAACGGAGCATCTTGTCATCATATCAATGGCTCCTGCGAGTGCCATCCTGGGTTTACAGGTGATCGGGTGAGTTTTTCTGATTCATGCGTAACATCCTAACAACATAAGGGAAATTCACTGGATACTCCTGGAGTTTATTTTATTCAACCTGATATATACTTGGGATAGCTATATTCGGGACATACTCCGGACGTCCACTATCTAATGTTGAAGCTTATGGGTTATGTGCAGCGGGAAAAAATTTCATGTGAATAATTGAATGAAACATGAGATTCGTGATTGTCACAAACTAGTAGGATGGTAATTCCTTTCCTTCTATTCCTATGTTTTCGTTCATGTCTAAAAAAATCCAAAAAGAGATCAGAATTCATCCAACCTGTTCTGGATGCTAGATTCAAATTCCTTCTGGAGAAAAGAGAGTTTTATAGTGAAGTCTTGGAAACAAGAAAACGGGCTATATTGTATTCCTAACAGCTGTTATGAAGCCTCCAAATGTAACGAATTTTTATCGTTCTGGAGTACTGAGAACCATATACCAGGTGTCCACGGGAGGTGGATCGACCCTATAACTTTTTTGTTTTCGGAGATAATGGAATGAAATTTGGAGGATGTGTTGAATGCATAAAACTGCATTTTTTGACAAGTAACTCAACTTCATGAAAATTCCGGATTCACCGGAAGTGACATAAACTTTCGATTTTTAAATAGAACACCTAGTATGTTTTCAGTTTTTTTGTCTCCATATGACATTTATAATACAACCATGTATCATTTATTACTGTTTGTAACCGTTTCTTTATTTTTTTTCGAAATAAATTTTTATTCTAGAGGGCTATGGATACGTTCAAATAACTAATTCCAGTACTAAAATATTTGTAAAAATACAACTTTACTGCTTTTGATCAAAATGTTTCAGCTATGTGACGTTTGATTTTAAAATTTTTATTACTATTTTTTTCAAATGGCAACATGGTGGCTCGTCGGGTTAGAAAAAAAGAGCGTTTCATTACGATTAATTTGATACCGCACTCTATTAGGTTGTAAGATAACTTTCGATAAAAAACTGAAAACGGCTTTCGTCAGTATACAGAATTTTATATGGAAATGTGTCATCCTCCAAATATTTTCCAAAGAACCAATTGCAATACTCAAGTCTCCTTGCATTATCGTTTTGGTACAAGTGCTGGTCTAGTTGATATTTAAATGAATTATATTTATTTTTCTTCGAAATGTTAGATGCTGAAGACTTCGAAATGTCTCTTGCGATCTCCCTGAGTGTCGTATTAATATTTACTTGAACGTATGCCAGAACATCTATTTCTTTTTCTTCACTCACAACAAACGAATCGTTCCCATCATTGGCAGGCTCATTTCGCATTTTTTTTAACCAGTTTTGGAAAATAGTGCCAGGTCAGGGGACGCCGATCAGGATATCTCTGTGCGTAGAGACGTGCAGCATCGGTTGAGTTTTGCCTACACTCTCCAAAAACTAATAATATATCAACTTCTTCAGGTCTTGTATGAATATTGTTATTTTCCATGATTTTCAAACAATGAGGTACACAATAACTACCTAATTGACTTTGTAGAAGAGATTTAAAATAATATGTCGACCCGTCAATTTTTACCGCAACAATTCAATGATTTTGTTTCAGTTGTGTTGGTCAGAGGCTACTCGATTATTTTAAATCTTATTTTAATCTCAATAAGATTAATCATTTAACGAAAGTTCTAACGTTATATTTTCAGTTTTTTATCGAAAGTTTTCTTACAACCTAATAGAGTGTGGTATCAAATTAATCGTAATAAAATGCTCTTTTGCTCTAACCCGACGAGCCACCATGTTGCCATTTGAAAAAAAATTGTAATAGAAATTTCAAAATCATATGTCACATAGCTGAAACATTTTGATCGAAAACAGTAAAGTTGTATTTTTACAAACATTTTAGGACTGAAATTAGTTATTTGAACGTATTCATACCCATCTAGAATAAACATTTATCACAAACAGTAACAAATGATACATGGTTGTATTCTTAATGTCATATGGAGACAAAAAAACTGAAAATATACCAGGTGTCCCTTTTAAAAAGCGAAAGTTTATGTCACTTCCGGTGAATCCGGAATTGGATGAAGTTGAGTTACTTGTCAAAAAATGCAGTTTTATGCATTGAACAGATCCTTCAAATTCCATTCCTTTGTCTCCAAAAACAAAAAAGTTATAGGGGGAGCCACCTTTCGTGGACACCTGGTATAGTTATGCCTGTTCCATCGATATTGACTATCCGGTCGATATTTACCAAAATATTATTTCCACATCATTTAGGTTTTCACTCAAAATTATTAGAATTGAAGAATAATGAAACATATTCCTGATAAAAGCGCTAAAATATTCACTGAAATAAAAGTAAAAAGGTGGTGGGAAAAATTCGTAATATCGTTTGTTCATGTAATCTCATATTGAAAGAATCTAAAATATCATAGAACATTATAATTTATTCCGCTAAAATTTCTTGAGTATTTGCATTGAAAATGCCATGGATTTTCTTCATGATTACTAATTAATTTACACCTTGTAAACATGTTCTGGGAATGTTCGCGCTATGTAGGAATGGGAATTGAACTGAGCAATTATTCAACTTCAAACACATTATGTGATATCATGGAAATACTGACATTGAATCCTTTAGTGTTCCCGCAGTGAGAATACAACTGGATCATTTTACAGCAAACTGTAAATCTCGTTAGGATAACAAGCTAGAGCTTCTCCCAAATCAGTTATGGTTGGTGAAAATGCATCTTATCATAATATACAAGTAAAAAAAGGGGCTTTACTTACTTTACATTTTGTATTATCATCGACAAGTGACCAGGGTTACTTTTAGATTGTCATATATTCATATTCCTAATAAAAACATGTATTTCTTACTTAGGATGAATAAAAAATCAACCAGGAATATCTAATGGAGTTGGTTGTTTCTTGGGACTCTGGCTCGAATATATGAAATTTGTTAAACTTTTTCCCAGCGGTCGAAACGATGAAGTGACCGTGACCACGGTATTCTTCAGGATTTTTTATCATGTCTTTCAAATATACATTAATTCAAAATACTTAACATTTGAGGGGATATTACCATCAATCATTTTTTACAATTATATTTCATTCATTTTCTTGTTGATAAACTAAGTTGTTTGTGCAATTTCTCGAATTATGATTGTTCAGAATGTGTAGAATTGAGAAATAGAGTATTTATCATGATAATTTACAAGTAAATGAAGCCCCTTCATTTATTTGTACATTATCATTGACCACTACTGAACTGGGAGGTAAATTAGGTCAAAATTTTCGCTCAGAAACGAATAGAATCTATAATAATAATAATTGAATTTATTCATCTTTTTTTATCATTCAAAAATAAAAAAGGGAAAAAAAGAAACAGGTTAAAAGCAAAGACACTGCCGGCAAGTATATAAGCACATAAAATCAGTAGAAATGTTAAACACACACTTCTTTATTAGATATTTCATGAGTTTTTATTTTATTTTATGGACTGTGATGATTATTAGAGATGATGGGAGCTGATTGGAAAATCTCATTCCATTATACTGGGGACTAGCCTCATAAAGGGTTGTTGAATGGTTCGGCACACAAAACTGGTATTCATATCTTGTTGAGTAGTTATTAGTTTTTGTTTTTGTCTTCAGAAAATACAGAGGAATTGTTCTTCTATATTATATAAAATTGTAATAGTCTGTTTGTTTGTTCGAGCATCACGCAAAAACTTCTAGACCGATTTAGGTTGAACTTTTTTTGTTTGAAAGCTTAGGCTTCGACTCATAAACTGGTGTTATTCCGCTTTTTTGACAAGAACCATGGATATGTAACAATAAAACCACATTTTTTCACAACCATATATGGTTCAATTTCTCGGAATATAGGTCTGATTCAGTCAATTTGTATAATTCCTTTTCCATTTAACGACGTTTCGAGATAGTATTCGTCATGTTCAGGTTTAAACACAAATATTCTATTTATATTTCTGCTTTCGAATTGTACGAATGTTGAAGATGTGTGATTTCGTGTTATAGGGAATGGTTTATTATCTTTCATGTTTTCCCTTCATGATTACACTGTATTCTTCAGAAGATTAAGTTAAATGGGCCTTACTGTATTTTCATGGCAACATGCTAAGATCAGGTTTCATTATTACTACTATAAACGAAGTTAAGAAAGGTTGTTATAAATCTGGCTTGAGTTTTTTTATATCATTTCTATTTTTAATATTGTAATTTTTTGTACCTTGTGCATCAGGGTTTATTAAAATAAATTAAAAATTTAATTATTTCGAAGTTGAAAGAGCTAAAAAAATAAACGTTGTTAATGTCAAACTTATGTTGATTTTCTTTTTCGTATTTGGATAAGGCTGTCGTGTCAATTTTTGAGTACTCATGTACTTGTATTCGCTTTTGTAAGTGTCGTTTCGTTTGACCTATATAGATACTTTGACATTATCTACATGGTATTCTATATACCTAATGTATGAGGTGGTGTGTTCTTCGGTACTTTGTTTTAATTTTAAATAAATTGTGTTATTCGTATTTTTAGTCGATGTGAAATAATTATGTTGTATTTTTCCATTGTTTCATATTTTTAGTCGATGTGAAATAATTATGTTGTATTTTTCCATTGTTTCATTAATTTCATTTGATAGGTTGTCTAGCTATGGTGAAGATATGTATTTTGTTGGTTTTTTTCTTTATTACTATTATTATTGAAGATCGCATGTATTCGTTTTCTCTGCAAAGTGGCTGGGGTAATTATTTTCTTCCAGAATATTATTGATTTTTTCGAAATTACTTTTCCTGAATTTTGGCTGAGAAAACTTTATGATACTGTCAGATAAATTTTGATTAACATTTTTTTTTGCAACTGAGGGGTGCGTTTGACAAATAGTTTGTATATCGATTTGAAGCATTCTGTTTATTAAACCAGTTTGTGAAAATGTTTCCAGAATTATGGTGCATTATTGTTTGTCCAGAAAGTTTATTTGTTTCTCTCTTTCTTTTTCTATTGTGAATTTCAATCTAGGGCGATATATATATATATATATATATATATATATATATATATATATATATATATCTATATAGACCAACTCAGCTTCCGTTTCATACTCGGCCCACCAAGCATCCACGTGTTTATACAAAGCAAACAGTTAATAGCCCACTCAGCCTCCGCCACTATCTCAGGCTAGTTAGCCTCCTCTGTATATGTTACATACGTTTTTTGGGAGTTTATGTAACTTGGCCTCCTTTTGAAGCTATTGTGTATTTACTGGGCCTCCTGACACTGTTGCCAATTTTTCAGTCAATATTCAATTCCACAGCATGATAACAAATCACACGGCCTGTTGAAAAGTTTATTCGGTAGTTGAAAGTTTGAATTTTGCTTCATACTCTGAAATGAAATTTATTTCAGTAGTATCGTATAACGAGAATATATAATCTACCTTCGATCATTCTGAAAATATTCAAGGAATGGTGAAAATATTCGAAGAAGAGTTCCTTAAAATTATACTAGACAATAAGTATTCCATGATGAAAGCAGTGAACTATATTGGGTATATTTTGTGCTTATTAGTCTTCATTAATAGTAAAAATTCCCGATTCAAATCCTAACGTTCCACGTAAGTACTATCAAAAGACACAGGCGATGGAAATTTTAAATACTAAATTAAATTGGGGATTCGCTGGATAATTAGTAAAATATTGCCAAAAGCCTTCTTCTGAAGGCGGCCACAACTGTTCATTCCATTCCTCCTACAAGAATACTTAATGACAAAAAAAACATAGGAAGTGCAGAAGGAATATTTCTAGTTGTTCAGATTGTATAATAAATATTAATGTCAATGAAATTCAAAAAAGCATTTGAATGTTATATTTGTAAATAATAAAAATTGTAAAGAAAATTGCTGACTCTTAACACCAGCATCTGAAGTAATCAACGTTCAATTCAACTGTTGACTTGAAATTACATTTCTAAAACTTACTTTGAAATTTATACTTTCAACACTTGCTCGCAATAACATCATAGAAACGCGCGCCGTCGATAGCAATTAGTTGGTAAATAGCCGCCACTAGTGAACAGTCATATTTATGTGTTGCATTTCGAGAAAAAAGTGACATAACTGCTCTCGAGTGATTGTAGCGATCCACTGCGAATGGCGCCTCTCGAACAAAAATGTTTTTTCGCTCTCAATACATACCTAATATTTGAACTCATAGTCAAACTGCAATGCTCATATCATACACTTCCTCATTAAATAGTGCGATCCATTAAAACCTCAGACTATACCATTGAAGGTTGATTCTGAGTATCAATTAATAAATTATTTAGATTTGGAGAGATTTCCATGACTTTAACTTCAAAACTAACGGTATTTTCATTTTCACCCCTTTGGGGATGAAGTATCAAAAAACCTTCATAGTGGTTACTCATGTCATCATAGTCTAGTAGAGAAGTGAGTTTCCTGCGAAAAATAGTTCCAAGCCTTCTGAATATATGAGCGATGACTCATTCGATTCGGGATGTCATTCTGACGAAAATGTGCTAGTTTTTTAACACAAAACAAAAAATAAAAAAGCCTTAGCTTTTTGGTAGTAACTCAAGAACTCTTGATGATAGATCAAATAAAAAACAGATTCTTGAAGACGAGACTATCTACTATGAAAAATTCTGTCACGGAAATCTATATCAATTATTTATAATTTTGATTCAACGTTGAAAATAGGGCTACGCGCGGCGTTACGGCAGAGTACAGCACCTCTTGAGAGAGCAATTCAAATACAATATTTTTATAATTTAATCGAATAATTGTTTAGAGAATGACTCCATATTTTTTTATATATCAAAATAAATTTAAAAATTTAAAACCAAATTATCAGCTGAACACCTGAAAGAATATAATTTCGTTATTTTGTTTTCATTGAATTTTGATAATCGGAGGCTATTGTTAATTAAGTAGTTTTGTGGGAATCACCGTTTTTATAAAAACCGAATAATTGTTTAGAGAATGACTCCATATTTTTTTTTTGCTTTTTGGAGCACATTCTACATGTGTACTCAATGATATCATGCAGAAATTGATAAAAAATTGATTATTTTGTTAATTAAAAATTTCAAAAATTTACAAAATATGAGATATCGAAAAAACATTGTATTTTTTTTGATATTCCACATTATTATCAGTTTTATGTCTGACAAAGACATTTCACAACGTTTATTATATCCTTTTTAAAATTGTTTTTTTTTCATTTTCTCATTATTTAAATAATATATTTAGAATTTTTTTTTCTTCCAAAATGCGGAATTGGTTATTCTTCACCTAATAGAAAAATATTATTTTTTTTATTAATAATTCTTTATTTAGTTAACAATTAGTTATAAACAAACTTTGATTGGCGTTGATTTTTTTTGAGTAGTACAAAAAATAACAAGAACAACCATATACAAAAAACTGTGTGTGTTTCTCATATTTTGTTATCTTTAGAAATTTATAATTACCAAACTAAGTAACTTTTAAACAATTTTATAACGTGATATAATCGAGTACACTGTAAAATGTGCTTCAGGAAGCAAGAAATCATGGAGTCATTCTGTGAACAATTATTCGGTTTTTAATGAAATCGGCGGTTCCAAAAAAACTACTCAAATAACGATAGCCTTACATTATCAAAATTGAATGAAAAAAAAATTCCCAAAATTACATTTTTCCAATGATACATAATACAATAATTTTTTGGAATTTTTAAATTTATATTTAATAATATGAAAAATATGTTATGTGAAGTGCTCTCTCGAGAGGTGCTGTAGTTCAGTGTAACGCCCACGCGAAGCCCTGTTTTAATTCATCGTTCAATTAAAATTATTAATAATTGGGATAGAGTTGCGAGAGTAACATTATCACAGGAAATTTCTCCTCTTTTTTAATTTTCCCGATAGTCGATAGTTTTTGAGCTTTTTCCAAAATCTAGAACCGTTTTTATTTTTATTTCCGTTTTTTGTTAAAAAAATCGAAAAATACGACTTTTTTAGAATGTCATCCCGAATCGATTGAGTTTGATACACGGATTTTTCCTAAACAACATATGTTATAAAAGGAAAAAAAAATATCCCATATCGCATGGTTTGGAAAATATATTTTTATTTGTGGAAATATTGGTTGAGGATTCAGTAATATATATTGATATTACTTATCATTTCATTATGAAAAATAAAACTTCTCGATACCTACTTCCAATTTCGAAAATGTGTTTTTAATGGTACCCCAGTCTATTTGGATCTATTTTCCTTAGTTTCCTTTCAAGAAGAATTGAATATATTATTCATTGAGCATAATGATTTCTATTCAATTTCATTATTTCCTATTCTTTCAAATCCTCAATAACACAGTGAATAATTTTCTTCGGTAATATAAATAAATAATTTTGAGTAGTTTTCAAGATCTGTGAAATAATGTTCCTCTTCCATTCGATTTTCTGTATCATTTAGAACTCTCACTTATAAGGTTTTCTTCCTAAAATATATAATTGTATTGTTATATTATTATTAACTAGCATTTTTCCATATGTTTTCATCTAGCTTATGGCTCAGGCTATTCCGTGATTTTGTTTCCCGTTATCCTGTTATCCCGTTATCTCGTTTGGGTGGCATAATTGATTTGACAGCGGAAGTAATGCTTTGTGACGACTATTACATATTCACCAATCCCTTTCCACCCCTGCAGATATGGCATTTTGAATGAAGTTTAACACGATTTATTTATTCGTGACAGAGAGCCAAAACACCAATGTTCCTTATTCTAACTCAAAAACTCACGGAACCCTAATAAACATTTTCAGCCCCCATTTCGCCCCTTTAGTAGTTGAATTTCTAAAAACACTGGAAAACAAATGTCTTCATATGTAAAAAGACCTCAAATATCCATTTTCATGATCCTAACTTAAAATGTTTCACCCCCATTTGACCCTTTAGGGTTTGGATTGCTGAAGACACTGAAATACCAAATTTTTTATGAACCCAAGTCGAAAACTAAGGGTACTCCAGTACAAACTTTCGAACCCCATTCAACCCTTTTACCCCTTTAGGGGTTGAATTTCCAATAATATAAAAATACGTGTTTCGTTATTTGAGAAGAAAAGGCCAAAAATAGCAGTTTCCATGACTCTTACTTCAAAACTAACGGTATTGTGATTTTCACCCCTTTAGGGATGGAGTATTGAAAAAAACTTGGTTATATAGTCATGTCATCATAGGAATACGCTATCAAAATTTCAGCTCTTTGTGTTGAGTTATTTGGTCTGGGCGTTGAAGTTAGTGAATCAATCAGTCAGGACATGTAATTATATATGTATAGATTATTTCAATTCATTAGTGTCTATATGTATATGTTCTGTTGACTATTTTTTGTTGGTATATTTCTAAAACAATGGGCCACTGATTTTATAACATAACTCGTGTCACACACCCAAAAAATTCCATCCTTTTTTTGTACATTTGAATGTAGCATGTTCTGATTAAAATTGAATTCATTTGAGTCGTTTACCTGAAAATTTTTCATGATATATCTGTAATCTTGAACCTTGGAATACCCCAGATTCCTACATTCAGTTAATTAATAATCCATTCTGAGCAACCTCATTCAGTAACTTTCGTGGTACACAATATAATAACCGAAACTGAATAATACAAATCAAATACAAGACACATTACGGGAATATAGATTTTCTGATATGTGGAAAACAATGCAAGCGTTTTCTCAGGTTCACAAAATACTCAACTCACACGAGAATATATTCAAGTAGGGATTCTATATGAAGATTCTTTTCATTCAATGAAAGAAAGAAATTATTATTTTTTTGCTTGAGAAGATAGCGAAAGTTTGGTGTCCTTTTGATGAATCTTGTATGAGAAATTGTTTTGAGTGATTTGTGTATTACATTGTCAAAGTACCTTTTCTGAAATGGTGAAATATCGCAATATTTCAGTGGACTCCCGAATAAATCTTGACGTAATCGCAGTAATATAAATTGCGGAATCAATGAGAAAAAGTATTTACCAGGCTCATTCTCAAATATTTGAGAGGCAATTGCAGCTTCCACAATTTATTTCGTTCGTGCGTGGAAAGAATACATGTTTCTTGATGACAATCTAAAATGAATGATATTTGTGTGCATCCCCTGTGTTGCCAAATTGGGGGAAGCCCAGTGACCTTCGAAAGTATACGTTTCAAACACTATAACATAAACAAAGTATATAAGCAGCGCACTTCAGCGGCGAGGGACTGCACTAAATTTTAAATGGCTATCGAAAATCGGGCAACTTGGACTCCTCCATATTTTTGTGGCAAAGTGTTTGTTACTATGTTACATGTCGTATGCGACATTTTTAAAGGGTGGTTACCGGGCGTCCGTATATCGGAGGCTCGGTGACATCGGAGTCTCAGTGAACCTCAAAATTAACAAGGCCGGAGGCCCACTTATACCGTATATATATATATATATATAAAATTCCAGTATTTCATCAACTTTGTCAGTAGGAATATATGTTAAACAATCGTCTACATATCGTCTGAGGAATATTGGTATGAATGTAAGTTATTTGATGACCTTTCCTTCAACATACTCCATTACCATATTTGATACTGTTGCAGCAATTGGAAAACTCATTCGAATTCTGAATATTTGTGAGTAATATTTATTTTAATATTGAAAGTACGTTGAGGATAAAGAAGTTCACTTCCTTTCGAAAACTCTTCCAAGGTTAGTGTTGTGTGACTTTGGATTTCATGCCATTTTTATCTTATTATATCTATCGCTTATTTTGTATCTATATTTGTTTATTAAGAAATTATATCCATACAGATTATTAAATGATCTCCCAAGAGTTTTTCAGGTAACGTCCGTAAAATAAAGGCATTGAGTAATAAAACTGCTTATCATATTACATCCAGGTAGGTATGAGTACGAACTGCTAGGAAAAACCCACAATCTTTGGATTTTGAATACTAAATGAGGATTTATTACTCCACGCCTTCATTTTACGGACTATACTAACCATTTTTTCTAATAACATTTGAAAGAATTTCTGAGAGGAATTTTGACAAATTGTGGCTGATTGAACATTGCTGACAATGGGGCGAAGTGGAATTCCAGTTTTGTATTTAGAATTGTGTATATTAAATTTATTTTTCGTGTCCTGATTTGTAACTTTCGATATGAACCCATTATTTACTATCTATTAACTTTTGCTTGAAATTTTCTATGGGGTTGAATCTCTCTTTTTTATATGTGGTTTCGTCCATAAGCACGTATATATATGTATATATATATATATATATAATTAGTATTTGATTGTTCGTAATAAGTAACTATTTTGTTTAAAATATGCAGTTTTATAATAATGACTTGTGAGGCTTCTTCAGATTAAGTTGAAAACAATTTAGTAAAAAGTCAGGTTTTGTCTTTTCCATTCTATTCTAGATTTTTATTATGGTATTTTAGATATTTCCAAACAGATAGATATAGTTTCTCTTTTTATTAGAGGACGATATCTGTTTGTCTGGATTGATTTGACGGTATGGAACGCATGAACTTGTGTTTCTGAAAACAGAAACACAAGTTCATGCGTTCCTATATACCGTCAAATGTCAATCCAGACAAACAGATATCACGTCCTCGTAATAAAGTGAAGGAGAAATTTCTGGCCCCATTTGATTCTCATCTGTTTGGAGATAGTATATCCTAAAAATACCATAATGAAACGTAGAAATCTAGAATAGAATGGAAAAAGACCCAACAACCTTTGAACTTTACCTATGAAATTGTTTCAGCCTATGAGAAGCCTGGGCAGGCAAACGTCATTATATTAAAAGCTGTCCATAAAATGTTTAAACAAAATAGTTACTTACCTAACAACCAAATCCCAAAAACCATACATACTAAAACTACATGGTTCAAGAATCAAAGTGAGAAGTATATATATATATATATATACATATATACATATATATTAATATATATATATATATATATATATATATATATTGCTGAAACTGAACAGGCAATGCAATTATAAGAAATAGATCAATTTTATTAAAATCGTGTTATTGCTTTTTATTTTGACTTATTAATGGCCCTTTATAATATGCAATAAAGTTGCTGTTTTTCATCAGTATTCAAGGGAAACTATGAGTGTGATATATGGCTGAATTCAGAATGTGATGCAGAATCGCAAAAAGCATTGAAAAATCTAGGATGCCATTTAAAAAAATTGGCGTCGGTGTTGCGACGCCCTAACGAATGACGCCCAGTGATTGATCTCTACGTAAATAAGAGAAACCTTCGACATCAAGATCATCTGCTTTCACGAAATATGAATATCATCTTTCATTTCCCAGATATTTGCGCGCGTAGTTTTATATGGGACACCCTGTATATATTTATATATATATGGCGGAGGCTGAGTGGGCTATTAACTGTTTGCTTTGTATAAACACGTGGATGCTTGGTGGGCCGAGTATGAAACGGAAGCTGAGTTGGTCTATATATATATATATATATATATATATATATATATATATATATATATATATATATATATATATATATATATATATATATATATGAAAGGGTAGTCTTTGCTGACTGGTTAGGATTAAAACTAGTTAATAGTCGGGAATGCAGCGATGTCAAAAAGAAAACTCTTGTTTGTCCATGCTTTCGGAATTAATTTTATTCCATCATCAGGGAACTATAATTTGAAATATTACTCATATGAGAGATCAACATTCAGTGATTTAATAATACTCACAACTTAGGTGAGAATGGATGACTTGGTGTTAAGTAAAACTTTTTTTGTTAACATTATGGTACTGAATAATGAGAAATGGTAGATTGTGAGACACTAGTTACAACAGAGAAAAGACCACTTTCGTTACAACACTTACCTGTAAAAATTATACAATAAAATTTGTTCAAACATCATCATCTATGTGGTTGGAATCAAACCGACAGGTTAGAAATTAAATTCAAAAAAAGTGACCCGTTATATATATATATATATATATATATATATATATATGTTGTTATGTTATGAAAAACCAGTTATATATTCTAAAAAGAAAAAACCCACGAAAAGAATAATTACTAAATAGCTATTAGTTTCAAGAGATTGTTTTTACATAATTTTTGAAATTATATTTCGGTTATTAAGCCTCTGTATAATATGAATCGATAAAAATATTCAAATACTATAATACAATCAATTTCATACACTGTCATAATGATTACAACCCATAATTATTCAAAAGACAACAAGAAAGGTCCAGATTTACAAAATCATCCTGAATAAAATGTGATAAACAAAATTATAAGCTTGAAACATACAGTATATGAAATTGTATGTAACTAAAAATAGCCAATGGGAGAACAACAAACTTCTTGATGACAATAGCCAATCAGGGAACAGGATGGTCAAATGTAAGATTGGAAATTGTGAGAAAATAAGAACGAAAAAGTGTCAGTGACAATTATGATTGAATATTGTAAACAGTCTGTAAGAAAGGAAAAATAGATTCATTTTAAGTTTTGACAAATAACCCCAAACAGTGAAAATGTGACAATATAGTGCGCGAATTCAAAAATTCAAATCGAAAGGAATGAGGAAAAAATGGTATCCAGGAGACGGAAAACAAAGCCACGAAGAGATCGAAAATAATTTAAAAACGTATGCCACGTTTTGTTGGGAGAGAAAGAAAAAATCATTAATTTCAACATAAGCAGAAAACCAACATTACCTTATTTGTACACCATATACAAGTATTTCTGAATTTGTATGGTTCTTTCTTTTTGGTATTGGAATTCCTGAGAGCATTGGAGTGAAAAGGAATCCAAATCCTGGTGTGTATTGAACAGCGACAGTTCCAGACAGGTATAAACTTTCCTAGTGCACATCACGAACTGAACAACTTCACTAATAACTCATATTCCATTTCATTTGATTTCGAACTATTAAAGACATTTTCACTTTCAAGGTAAAAGTGAGGTTGTGTATATTTTACCCATGAACTTTTCTCATGATTATCCATGAATATTTGTAGATTCACCATAGAATAATGTATCTATCGTAGGCCAGGTAAATTTAAGTTTTCCTGGATAAAGGAAATCATTGCTTTTTGATACTTTGTTGCTTATTTTCCACAATTATCAGCAATCATACTTATAAACACTGAATAGAAATTTGACATCAAGCAGTGGCTAGTGGCTCAATTGCTTGAACCGGCTATCTGAGACAAGAGGCGTACCAACTGAGCTTAGCTGTGGTAAGGAAAGTGATAACAATTGGCAGCAACGTGACGAGAGAACAGTGACGTTAGCTAGCAATTATTATTACATCATCACAAAGTATATTATACAGGGCGAAAATACTTATCTATATCATAACAATTTGGCTCACAACGAAGAGCGAAAATGATTAGCAATCTTCATTATATAAAAACAATTTATATTTGCAAATTATCATTATATTACAATTGGCACCCAAAACGTGGGGCGAAAAAATAACAAAACATTTTGTTATATCATCATTATATAACAAAATGGCGCCCAACGCGGTGCAAAGATATATTAATAATAATAATAATGATAACAAAATTCAATTATAAAATTCATTTTATACAATTTATCAATATATATACAACACAAAGAAAAGCATAGAAAAAATTACAAATTCAACGCGGATGAAGTTGCGGGTACCAGATGGTAGACTATAAAATACAGTTATACTTGTATATTGCACGGAAATGTTAAGATTTCATAGATTTTAAAATGTTCTCTACTAACAGTTAGCATGAAATTTAGATTGAATATCCTTTCTCGAGCAACAAGAACCCTGGCCACACTAGATACGCTACCTCATGTCACATTGTATGATATAAGTGAAGAAGTGGATAGTAGGCCTGGAGAAGCTGATTGATACTAAATAAATTTATGAGTTGCAGTATAGCAAAGTACCAACTGTTTATTTTTTTACAAACATAGTCAATATTTGCGATATAGCATTACTCCTAAAAATTTGGTTGTAGCTTATAGACGGATATCCTGCTTTTCCACTTTGACAGTGAAGTGATTGATTCCTAGAAGTGAACTGCATAGCTACAGTTTTATTAAGGAGTTTTCTGAACCACAATGTAAATTTTGTTGCCATCATGTTGAGTTTACAAGCAAGTTCACTGGAAGTGAAGAGTAGTATCATCAGCATATAATACAGTGTAATCAGTTTTGGTATGTAAAGGGAGGTCATTGACATATAGTGAGAATATCAGTGGGCCTAAGATGGATCCTTGGGGAACTCCTATTTCGACATCTTTGAAGTCTGACATGTTATTTTCAATATTCACATAAAAATCTCAAACTCATATAAGAGGATAACGAGTGGAGACAGTCACCTGTGAAATGCATATAGTTTGTTTACAATAATTGGTATATCTATAGAACCAAAAGCTTTAGAGGGGCCAAAAAGAAAGTGCACCCACATACCTCTTTCTGTCAAGTTGGCTATGAACGTAATAAAAAAAGCCTGCAGTGGCACCCCCCGTTCACCTGTCAGAAAGAAACCCATATTGTTAAAATTCGAATAATAATGACCACATATGTTTATACAATGCCTATTGGTATTCTGATAAATGTTTGTTTTTTTGTTCTCTATAGTGCTTGGATGTTTGTCCCGAAGGTACCTTTGGAATGAACTGTTCGGAAAACTGCTCCTGCGAGAATGGTGCCAAATGTTCGAACAAAAATGGAACGTGTATCTGTTCTAGAGGTTGGGGTGGTCAACGTTGCCATAAGAGGGTGTGCGCTGAGGGACTCTATGGGCCCAAATGTGAGCACACGTGTCAGTGTAACAAGGAAAACACCGATGTGTAAGCTTTTTTTTTTATTTTACAATGCGGAATCAAATTAATTCTCCTTCTCCCCTCATCCCTGTTAACTATTAAACTTTTCATGTACATTGATTGAAATTAGACAAAAGTGGTTTCTGTTTACTACATTAACAAAAGTAATTAAGTATCTAACGATAAATATAATAATACCATGACATGTTTTTATAATTCGTTTTCATAGGGAATGTCAAGAATAAACGCATGAAAATCGATAGATTAAATTTTTGTGTGCATTTGATTTTGCACGACTCCTTGAAAAGAGAGAGGAAATGAAGGAGCGTCATTCTTGACTCATTATTCTCAAAAGGCAACTGGAGATGATGATACTGCAACTGGTAGAATACAATATAATCCTATTTTTACCAAAACCACACAGGGAGGAGCAAAACCGTGGCCAATAATAATTGGCTTGTACCCAACCAAAATGAAGTAAGTCGTTGTCCAGTGAGACTTCTAGATAAACTGATGATAAAAAGAAGCGAAAACACCAATATCAGTAAATCCTAACTGGAGAAAACAAAAAACCCTTGGCTGGTACAGAAATATGCCAATTGGAGTGCATGAAATTAGTAAATGAACCAAACAGTCTGCAGAATTGTCAAATTTAAATATGACAAACAAAACATTTTCAAATCATTCTCACTGAGCCACTGCTGTTTCATAATTGGCAAAAGCAGGTGTATCTGATTAAAAATAACAGGACATGGTAATAGCAATTCTATCAAACCCTACCTATAGTTAGATGAACAACATCACCAAAATATAATAAATAAGATGAGATCCAATTTTAAAAACGCTACAGGTTCAAGTAATAACACCTTTGGTATTTCCAGCACTTTAATGAGCAGTAGCCACTCAGTTAAAAAAAGCGTAATATATAATAATTGTAATTTCCATTGTACCAATTTGTATTTAAATTAGTGAATCGTTTATATTTACCTAATTCACTTAAAAAATAATCGTATCGTACTTCAAAATAAATACGGTTATACATCGTGTCAGTTTCACAGAATAATCCTCCCGCTTCGCGATCGGATTATTTAAACTGTCAAACTGACACTTTTTGTAATTATGCAACAATTTATCGATGTATAACCTGATTATTTTGAAGTACTTATAGTATTACTACTGATTATACGGTGACGAATATTCCCATACGACTATTTGATTGTAATTCCGTTCACCCGAATGTAGGCGTCCATCTCTCACATATACTAAGCATAAAAAATCATGAATCCAAAAATGCCACTATCTATGATCCAAAGAAGTCTGTTATATCCAGAAAATATGACCAAATTCAGAAATCGTCTTTCTATATTGAATTGGGCAGAACTTTCGTTCGTTTCGTTGACAATGTCACATGGTGCTTTAATTTATCTTGTCCAAAAAGACTGAAAAAACCTTTCAGATAAGAACGGAGTTGGGCCAGAACATGCATAATTGAGGAAAGTAATAATCTTAAGGTATTACATAAACTGACTCAAGAAACTGCAACAGAACACATCAAAAATATATATAATCAACGTTTGAAACAACACAAACGAAATATCTAAGTAGCTAAATCGAATATAACAAAAAATATGTCCTCTTATATTAGTTTCTAAGCTGAAAGCCCTAAACATTCCTCAACACGTGTTAAACTGGATACACTCATACATGCACAGCTGGCTTGTTGACCATATATTATGCCGTATAGTCTAAGAGCCGGTGGGAGATCGACCTTCACCGATCTGGTAACTCGATGAGACATATTTTTTATCAAAAATAATTTATAAACAAATATGCCTATGATAACTTGCCTATCGAAAAGTGTTCATAGCTATTTTTGATTGAATTAATGTTAATCAATTTTCTTTCAACACCTTCACTCTTTTGATAACCGAATGAGTTTCATCTCAACTGATAGTTTTTAACACTCAGAATATGCCTAGGTAGGCTTGCCTACTTATTTCTGTGCATGGCTACCTGGCAAGCAGATGTGAACAGGTAAGTCAATATAGGTAACTACACCGATCTGTTAACCAATCGAAATTGATATCATAGGTAAGATAATTTAATTACAAAACCAATCGTATAGGCTTGCCTGCAAAAAATCGTACATAAAATATTATTGCCAAGCTATGAAGTCTTAGAATTTCAGCTATTTGATAGGTGCGAGAGAGAAAGTAGAGCGTCCGAGGTCCGTGTGATAGAACAGGACACAACATAGCAGCTGCCTGACCGTTGAATGTATCCGAGTGCGCATGCTCGTGTACATGTGAGTGACAGTGACATCATTTATTTACACTCGACAGTAATTTTGAACTCAATTTTTGTATTATTTCACACTATATATACTTACAGCTATGAAATAATCAAAAATAAATAATTTAATATATTAAGAAATAAAAAAAAATAAAAATTCAACATTTTTTTTTTCATTTTAAAGCTAAATTATAAAATTCAAAAATGATAAAAAAATCTATATTTTTTATTTAAAATTAAATAAAGAATAATTGATCTATTATTTAAATTCAAATAAATGCCGTAAAGCGGGAAAGAATAAGTGTTACTTTTAAAATTTTAGTATAATAAATTTAAAAAATCAACAATATAGAAAAATAAAATTTAATACATTTATGTTGTTAAAAGCGTTTATTACAAAGCATATAAAAGAGTTCAAAATTACTGTCGTCGGGTGTAAATAAATGCTGTCACTGTCACTCACATGTACACGAGCATGCGCACTCGGATACATTCAACGGTCAGGTAGCGTGCAGTTGCTATGTTGTGTCCTGTTCTATCACACGGACCTCGGACGCTCTACTTTCTCTCTCGCACCTATCAAATACCAAAAATTCTAAAACTTTATAGCTTGGCAATAATATTTTATGTACGATTTTTGGCAGGCAAGCCTGTACGATTGGTTTTGTAATTGAATTATCCTACCTGTGATATCAATTTCGATTGGTTAACAGATCGGTGTAGATACCTATATTGACTTACCTGTTCACATCTGCTTGCCAGGTAGCCATGCACAGAAATAAGTAGGCAAGCCTACCTAGGCATATTTTGAGTGTTAAAAACTATCAGTTGAGATGAAACTCATTCGGTTATCAAAAGAGTGAAGGTGATGAAAGAAAATTGATTAAAATTAATTCAATTAAAAGTAGCTATGAACACTTTTATAGGAATTTTTGTTTATAAATTATATTTGATAAAAGATATGTCTCATCGAGTTATCAGATCGGTGAAGGTCGACCTCCCACGGTCTCCCCTACTATTAGCGTATTCCCACATATCACAAAACATTCTCTGTTGGGGCAAAGCTACAACTTTTACAAAAATTTTTGTAATACAAAAAAATCATAACATTAATTTATAAAGTTGGATATTTGGATAGCTGTAGACCAGTTATGATTCTGAATGAAATCCTAAGAGCTCCCTGTGTATATATTTATATTTTTAAGGTTATATTTCAAAACCATCTATTGAAAGAAAGCAGCCCCCAATATATTTTTTGTATTTCTTAGAATTAAATCTTTTATTTCTTCGGACACCGCTTTGATATTTACATGAGGAATTTAATAATTATTTTTCAGAATGAGACTGACAAACTCCGACTACAGATTCCTCACCTCATTTCGAGGTGAGAAGTTACTATCAAGGTAAAATGTCCTAAAATGCATCCCCTCTGAGATACAGGGTGTCAAAAGTACGAAAAAAATTAAGATTTAATTTGTTTTTTCCAAAATTCCTGAATGAATTTTTTTTATACTTGGTACACTAATCAAGGCAACGTGCTAATTTGAAGTTATAATTTTTTATTTTCGTAATTTGTTTCTTCATATTTTCTTCGGGCAAGTGAATGGACAAATGAGCGTTTGACATCAGATCGGCTCATCGATATTCAACCTGAAAGTCATAACATTCCATGTGCCTAAAAGAGAAGGTTTCTGAGATAATTGAGAAAAACTGAAGATATGTCCTTAGTAGAGACATAATTTCTATGTGCAATAATCGCATAATGCTAATTTCTTACAACATATCGGAATATGTGTCAACCTCCTGAAATTTTTTTAATGTTCGGAGAATCGGAAACATAGTACGGGTGAGTCAGAACGAGACCAATAACTGCATTTTTTCATTGATCATATTTTTTTATCGAATCGATGTCGTAGATTTACTTTCTTGCAAATTATTGTTTTGACAGATCAACTGACAAACAAACCCAACCTCAAATTCGTAATACTCCACTCAGATAAGAGCTAAGGTCTGAAATATTTTTTGCGAAAAACTGCAGATAAGTACTCTTAATTTGTTGATGTTTATGTTGGAGTATCATTAACAAAGCCATTTCTTATTGAATTATCTAGGAAAATATTCAATCAACATGTTTTTGATGAAGAAAAACAATTATTGTGTATTAATATCTACTTAAATGATTTCTTTCGATTCATGATAACTAGTTGCAAAGTCCCATTCCGACTCCCCGTACTATGTTTCCGATTCTCCAATATTGAAAAATGTTCAGGAAGTTGACACATATTCCGATATGTTGTAAGAAATTAGCATTGATTATTACACATAGGAAATTATGTCTCTACTTAGGGCATATCTTCTGTTTTCCTCAATTATTTCAGAAACTTCCACTTTTAGGCACTTTTAGGTTGAGTATCGATGAGCCAAACTGACGTCAAACGCTCATTTGTCCATTCACTTGTCCCTAGAAAATATGACCACATACCATCGTAACTACGCCACTGGTTTACGAAAATAAAAAATTATAACTTCAAATTAGCACGTTGATAAACCTGGATTAGTGTACCAAATTTCAAATTTTTTCCTTCGGAAATTTTGGAGAAAAATTTAATCTTATTTTTTTTCGTACTTTCGACACCATGTATCTCAGAATGGGTGCATTTTAGGACATACCTTGATAGCAACTTTTCACCTCGAAATGAGGTGAGGAATCTATAGTCGGAGTTTGTCGGTCTTATTCTGACTCACCCTGTATATATTATGAATGAAATGATCCATTTTTCAGATGCCATCCTTGGACAGGTGAATGTGAATGTAAAGCAGGTTGGAATTCCCAAGATTGTACTCGGCTCTGCCCAATTCTAACGTATGGCAAAGGATGCCACGGTTTATGTAGCTGCCAGAATGGTGCACAATGTGATCCAGTTAATGGTACCTGCATTTGCCCTCCAGGCTTCACTGGAAAGAATTGCGAGGAAAATTGCCCCTTGGGCAGTTTTGGAGAAGACTGTGTTCAAAAATGTGATTGTAAGTGGTTTATTTATCGATAAAAAAATTATGGTATTTCATTCGTATTCGATTTTCTGGCTTAAAATTCTCCCAAACCTGAAAAAAAACAAATCACTCTAGGAATATTTACGAGTTCGCCAAATTACTTTATTTTTATTGAAAAAAAAAATTGTGCGATGTTGCTTGAATGTCATCAGTAATTTGATGAACTAATGATAATACAAACTATTTGTCTTCAATATTTGGTTAACTGCAGGTAAAATCCACTTTTTTCTTATTATCCAGGTAAAAATGGTGCCTTTTGTTCATCTGAAACTGGTCAGTGTCAATGTCCAGCTGGTTGGGAGGGTCAACAATGCGATCGACCCTGTAGCAACAGTTCGTTTGGGGTGCATTGTAATCGGAAATGTGTCTGCAAAAATGGTGCTTCATGTAATCCCGTCAATGGTAAGTTATTATCTATGTAGATTACCGTGCATGCTGATTGAAAATAAGTGAATTAGATAAGGCTACGGTTGGTAACATCAAACAGTTGTCGTAAGCGAATAAAACGGTGAATCATTCAGATTTAGCGATGATCGTGGAGCTCTTACTCTTCAAATATATAAGAAACAGCTCAGGATACCTTGCAACTAGAAATATATGTTTTTTTAAGTGAATCTTTTGATAATATGAATTGTTTTGAAGAATGATTGAAGTCTTCTCAAACTGTTTACATATACTTCTATCGAAATAAAGTTCATGTATTCCAATCGATCGCCTCTAATGTGTAAATTGAAATTATACAGAGTGGGCCATGGAAAATGAAACAGTGGCTCTGTAGGTCGGCAGAACCGAATTATATAAAAACGCTCGGACACGTCAACTACATTTTCGAGGGGAAGACATCGTTCGCGATGAAATTCACCCGAAATACATTCCATCCCTCGGAGCTGTGACCGCCACCCCTAAATTTTTAAATGGCAACATATGAAAGGTATTTCCTTTTTAATATCAAACAACAAATATAAATTAATTCTATCGATTCGTTTTCGAGATATAGGAACTTGAAGTTGGGAAATCACTTTTTATTCACTCAATCAATAAAAACAATATCTGATAAAGCAACTGTCGCAATAATAATTATTGTCAATGGACTAAATGTTCAAACTGTCTACCACCCATTTCCATACAATAGTACAAGTTCTGTTCAAAACGAGACCTCATATTTCGTAGCATTTCCGGCGTTATTCGACGGCATTCTTCAAAAATTCTCCTTCGTAAATCTCCCAGAGATTCTGGTTCGTTTGCAAAAATTTCGTTTTTCAAGTGACCTCACAGGAAATAGTCGAGTGGGGTTAAATCTGGAGATCTGGCTGGCCACTCTATAGAGCCTCTTCTTCCAATTCAACTTCCAGGAAACATTCTATCCAAAAACGCCCTAACAGGCTAACAGGCTGTGCATAATGTGGAGGTGCCCCGTTTTGTTGAAATATCAAGTGGTCTTCATGGTAACGATCGTCATTTTCAATGATGTCTACTAATTATGGATAAAAAAATTCGTTCAATAATTCCAAGTATGTTTCTCCTGTCAGGTTACCGTCGAGAAATACGGGTCCCCCAAAAATACCGGCCCAGACATTGAGTTTTTGGGGAGTTTGAGAATGGACTTCGTGGAAAACATGTCGATTGGCATCTGAACAATAACGACAATTATGACGATTCACAGTCGAATTCAAAAAAAATGTAGACTCATCAGAAAATCAGATGTTGAAAAGGAAATTCTCATCAGCATCTATTCTCGTAGTCATAATTCTACAAAATTCCTGTCGCCTATCAAAATCATCTTCATTCAATTGGTGTACCAAATGTATTTTGTAGGGTTGGAATTTATGATGTTTCAGGATTCGGTGGATACTGGTTCTACTGATATTGGTAACACTACCCAATTTCCTTGTGCTCAATGTTGGGTCTGCAGGAACTTGTCCTAAAAGTGCAACTTCAACAGCTTCATTTCTCAACGGAAATTCACTTTCTGGGTCTCGTTTCTTGTTGGCTACTGATCCAGTTTGACGAAATTTTTGCACTAATTCTAGAACGTATTTTCTAGCAAGTTTATCTGGATGCGTTTCTTTGAACAAATTTGCTGTACGGTTACCGCACTCATCATTCTTATTTTTTTTTATATTTCAACTCTTTCCGCGATCGTATACACCATTATTGCGGAAAAATATTAAGCAGCTTTAGTCAAGTAATTCACTCTAATATCGTTCAATCAAAGATCAGTTTGGCACTGACAGACGACCACAATTACGATTTGTCGAAAAAAATTATCTCATATATGTTTTTGTTGTAGTCGCATTTGAGTCGAATTCGAGAAAACGTCTTTCTATCGATTCTTAAGAACCTTAATTTTTTTTCGATCAAGTAAATGAGGATGAATAAAAAATTTGGAACGGAATTGCATGTTATTTATTGGTAAACAGTTAGATCATCTATTTCGTTGACAATGATAATTACCTTTACACAGTTGCATTGTTAGATGTTATTTTTATTGATTGAGTGAATAAAAAGTTATTTCCCAACTTCAAGTTCCTATATTTCGAAAATAAATCGATAGAATTACCTTATTTTCGTTGTTTTTTATTAAGAAGGAAAATACCTTTCAAATGAGGTATCACTTGCCATATATGTTGCCATTTGAAAATTTAGGGGTGGCTGTCACAGCTCCGAGGGATGGAATGTATTTCGGGTGACTTTCATCGCAAACGATGTCCCCCTCGAAAATCTAGTTGATGTGTCCGAGCGTTTTTATATAATTTGGTTCTGCCGATCTACAGAGCCGCTGTTTCGTTTTCAATGGCCCACTCTGTATACCTTGTCTCATTAATAATAGGAAACAAACGTCTTCAGAATGTCATAAAACTCATAAATTCATAATTGGAAAACTAGGCAACCCATAAATCTCTTCAGTAATCAAATAAACACTAGTTTTGGAAGAAATACATTTTATTTAATCAGTTTGAATTTGCAATGCTATACCCAGTGACTTTTAAAGATATATCTTCGAAACAAATTTAAGAAAACACTTGCTGCTTTGCTCTTTGTATTGAATTCTAAGGCCCTGCAAAACTAAATATTTGTATTTATGTAACCGAATAAAATATACATTATGAAACATCCATTTTTCTCAAGGTCAATGATGAATTATTATTTATTATATTGAAGGACTACGAATTGAAAATAAATATAAAAACTGAAATGGAGGATTCTACAAAAAATTTCAAAAAACTAATGTGTAATTCTCTATATAGGATTCACTAGGAAAAAATTTGTGAGTAACTAGTATCTCCGCATAGATTCTATTGAATACAATCAATCAAAACTCAATAAATTGTAGGAAAAAAGTTATTTGAAGAAATGATACACCATTGTTTAAAAAAAGATAGTTTTACAAAAGTAAAAACAATCATTAATATCATATTGAAGTAGAATCTGTATTGCGCTTTACAGCAATGTAATAAAATACACTCCCAGTCAGAGCTTTTAGGGATCTTTTTCCATCATCAGGGAGATTACGATAAAAAAGTTAAACTTGAAATTGATGTTTTTGTTGGAAACTTGTTTTGTTGGGATTGATTTCAATGCTTCTGAAATTAATTTATACATTGTGACACAATTATAAGAAAATATGGATTAATGTTCAACATTAAATGTGTGTTTTTCTTATTAACTCTGAACATAAGTCATACTTTCTGACAATGGTGTATCACTTCTCATGGTATCATTCCCAATTGCCGTTCACGAGGAATTATAAAATTCGCAGGATCTATAGATATATCAAAAATGCGCTCAAATACTGGGTGAGGTTCATTTTAAGTAAACGTCAGAAGCGATGGAAGAACCGACATTTCCGAAAAGTAAAATTAGGAGGCAAGATAGGCTGCCAATTCCATCGATTCCGTAATCAGAACAATGAATTCACTATCTGTTCATATTTTCTTAAAAAAACAATTCTGGAAAGTACAAATTTGTCTCACATCCACCTCTGTATTTTCCATAGTTTCAGTATCGATAGATGATAGATTCACCAAAAATGCGCCCAATGACTACCTGAAGTCATCCCAAATAAGATCGACAGATGCAATAGAACAACTGGAATAATCGAATTTCTTGAATATTATATTATCTTGCAAGGTAGGATGGAAATAACTCTTTTTATTTGTAATCAGATAAAAAGTTATTAAAAGTCCAAACCTGCGTCACTTTTTATGGAAGCACTGATGTATATTCTGATGATAATAAACGAAATAATTATACGGAATTCTAAACAATGGTTTTTTCAATGTCATTTGTTTGTATAGTATATGAACATTATCATGCTCATTTATTATTCATCATACCATTACTTTTAATTTATTAAAATACCTTACCTTCTTCTCATTCCTTCTGATCACCCTGACAAGCAGTTGTATGATGGATAAAGACTTTTCATTATTATATAATCACTAATAACGATGACCGGGAACGACCTGAAGGATTCTGAATCATCCTAATATACGAAGAGTTATTTGAAATCGTCAGGAATTATACGATATGATCGTCGCTTTTTCTGTTCGATCCAACAAAAAAATCCATTCAAATTCCCAATTTGGTTCACAGATCTTAGATTGTCTATTGATTCTTCAAATTTTGTTTTCACATGTAATTTGAATATTTACTTTTCTCAAGAACTATAGGGTGTTCATAAAGATAAATAATAACTCACTGACAAATGAACCACCGAAACAACTATAAGTTCCAACCGTTTCCTATGAGTACTAGATTTTGTTTTTTGCATGTTGTTGTGTTGTTAGGTAGTTGTACTTGTGGGGCTGGATACACTGGCGAATTTTGTGAAAACAAATGCCAACAGGGCTATTTTGGAGTCAACTGTGAACAGGTTTGCCAATGCCAAGATGGCCACAATTTGGGCTGTGACCCTGTTACTGGAAGATGCATCTGCAAACCAGAATGGAAAGGTACATATGACGAGATGACATTAAGCCAATTTATGTTTTTACCATTAATGTCATCTTATTCATCAACATCAAAAACTCGTAATATTCTTCAAAAATCAGTTTTTTTGTATCCCCTCATAAAATGCCTACTTTCAAAACTAGAAAGAATAGTAGCAGACTAGTACTTAAAGTCGTCATGGTAACTCTTTAGCGGACTCTTGTTTATTCAGAAAATTAATTCACATTCTGAAAATGTTTCAACTAGAGAATCATTGAAATTTTGGAGTGACAGGACACGTTTTTTTTTCCGAAATAGTATTTTGGAATACTTATTTCAGGAATAATAAATACTAATATTTCAAGTATTTGACAAACGCTTCTTTGATGAACAATGCTACATTTTTGCACAGCCTCCTAATACACTCCCAATAAGTCCAAAAATCGTCGAAAAATTATTTCTCATCCAATATTGAGTTATGGCATACTTTTCTGAATATTATTGGAGACCACGTCTGTGGACATTTTAGGAGAAATATTTGCAGAAGTTCAAAAGCCCAGGTTCGAGCCTTGAGGAACTCATTACTTGGCAAGGATTTGTCTTGATTTAATCCCTTTACAAGAGACAAATTGAATTCTGTCACATAGGTAGTTTTTATTATCAGTCCCGTGAGTGAATAACTGAAGGAGTACATACGAAGATTATATATAAGAATAGTATGATCGACTTTGTCAAATGCCTTGGCAAAGTCCGTGTAGATGGTCAACTTGTGCCCATCGCTCTTCAGTGACAGTAGTAAGAAAATATACTGAGATCGTTTCAAATGCCAAAAGATTTATTTGAACAAAATCAATTAAAAGAGCTCCGCAATAGCATTCAGTATGGCGATTGGTCCGTCATAAGAAATTGAGGTTTTTTTCGTTTTTGTTGTGTACAGGTGTCAGTTTGATCAATTTAAATGCATTAGGAAAAATTCCTGTTCGAAGTGATATATTACCTTTAGCGGGTACATCAAGTAGCCTGAATTTCTGTGTTTTTTACATCTCTACTTCGCATAGTGAAGATGCGTGTTTTCGGTCAAGAGGGAATATAGAGGACTTACTCCTGTTACTTTTATATCCATATCACTAATAATTGAGTCAAGCGTTCTGTTGCTCTCGTTCAGACAGTTGTTGAATGATTTAAGATTGTTGAGATGTTAGACTTGCATTAAGATATACATTTTCAATTACTATCTATACGATAGTGTGAGGAATCTGTGCAAAAATGTAGCAAGCGATTACTTATCGATGACACGTTTGTTAAATACTCGAAATATTAGTGTTTATTGTTCCTGAAATAAGTTTTCCGAAATAATATTTTGAAGAAAACGTGTGCTGACATTACGAAATTCATAATCTATAGCTTATTGCGTATCTTGGAACAATTTCATGATATTGAATATAATTTTTCTGAATAAATAACTTTCAGTCCGCTAAAGTGTTGTCATGACGACTTTAAGTCCGCTGAAATGGCATTTTGAGTACTCTTCTCGGTATCCAATGGTAGTCATTTTGTGGAGCCTGTACAAACAACTAGTATTTTCATTAATTGTAGCATCTCAATGGTTTTTTTCTGAATTCATTCAAGTTCAACAAATATAGTTTTTTCTTCAATTTATGAAAAATATACAATACACGGTATACACTAATTTGTTGCACCGATAATTGATAATCAATAAAAAAAAGTTGATAATGAGTGAGAAAAAAAAAATGCAATACGTTTGACTACTGCTGGAACGCAGGAAACGCGCCAACTCCGCTCTCAGCACCGGTTGAACTTCTATTGGGGCAATCTGCTAGGGGCTAGGACTGCTAGATCAGTGTGTAAGTGGTCCATATGATGAGATTTTTCGTTTCTGGATACAACTACGAGAGTCCTGTTGTTTATTCTTGTTTACTTTGTTGTGCCTTGAAATTTTGTGGCTTGGATAATAACCTATAATGTATAACTGAACTACATATCGCCTGTCACTCAAACAAATCTTATAAACATACTGTTTGCGCGCGGCTCCGACTGGCGGGATACTAGCCAGAGAGAAAGTGGTTCCCAAAAACGTTTAGGTAAAATGATATATTTTTTTTACTTTTAACCACTGTGTTTGTTATAGAATTGCATTATTCACTCGTCATTCGCGGGATTACAACAAGTTAAAGTATATCATGTATAACTCTCGAAATATTCGATTCGATAAAAGTAGTTTTTCAAAAACATGCTAGATGAATGGGGGAAAATTTCAAATTTCCATTGAAACCATTTATCATTCATCCGTTATCAATATAGTTACCATATCCAGCCATTTTTAAAACTGACACAAAAAATAATAGTTTGAAAAACTAAAAAACACGCTTTTATAGAAAACCAGACTAAAAAAATTGAAAATAAGAAAAAAAAATATTTTATTAAAAAAAAAGCGTGGGGTGCATGGTATCGCCACGGTGTGTAATGTACTATATAATTATTGATACCATGCATTTTTTTAAATAAAATAATTTTTTTTCTTATTTTCAATTTTTTTAGTCTGGTTTTCTATAAAAGCGTGTTCTTTCGTTTTTCAAACTATTATTTATTTCCTACTTTTTAGTGTGGTTTATTTAAAAAAGCGTGTTTTTTTAGTTTTTTTTGAACTATTATTTCTATAATTTTTTTGCAAATAAAAAAATGGAAAGATCTTATCAAATTAGGTAATCATAAGCTCCGACCCCAACAACCCCCACATACCAATTTTGAATAGAATCAGACCATAATCACAAAACTCGGCCGCCATTTTGAAGCTGCCATATTGAATTTTCCAATTTTCACAGAAGAAATCATAATATTTGACCCCAAAAACCCCTACTTACCAATTTTGAATAGAATCAGACTATAATCACAAAACTCGGCCGCCATTTTGACGCCGCCATCTTGAATTTTCCAATTTTCAAAAGAATCATAATATTCGACCCCAAAAACCCCCACATACCAATTCTGAATAGAATCAGACCATAATCACAAAACTCGGCCGCCATTTTGACGCCACCATCTGGAATTTTTGAATTTTCACAAAAGAATCATAATATTCGACCCCAAAAACCCCCCCATACCAATTTTGAATAGAATCAGACCATAATCACAAAACTCGTCCCCATTTTGGAGCCGCCATCTTGAATTTTTCAATTTTGACGAAAGAATCATAATCTCCGACCACAAAAACTATCGGATACAAATTTTGAAGCGAATCGGACCATAATCACAAAACTCGTACGCCATATTGGAGCCGCTATTCTGTTTTTCTTCACACAAAAATTTCTTAATGCATTGTCACCGGAATTATGTACACCTGCCAAATTTTAAATCATTCGGAAGTCTGGAAGTGGGTCAAAATCGCGCCCAAAGGAGTCGGTTACAAACAAACAAACAAACAAACATACAAGTGAAGCTAATATAAAGCGTGTAAAAAACATGTCACAAAAAACAATGCCAAGTGGAAAACTTGTCAAGTAGTTATTTGGATACTTATACTATATCAATTCAAGGGCAATATTGAACTCGTTACCCACATCTTCCGTCACACGTGGCGATTTTTAGGATGTTCCTGAGACACCTCAAAAGACATTTCTTTTGTTTTTTTTCATGCTCTTTCATAAAAAATTTCAGAGATCACATTGTGATTTTTCAACATTATTATACCACTACAAATAATCCACACTTTGGGATTAAAAAAAGTAGCTATACTGCGAAAGAATATTATCTCTGAAAATGGAGTCGAGTTTTCTGGTGAAACTTTCACATTATTCATTTCGTTAAGAAGATGTAACAGATGAAGTAACTATCAAGTTTTTTTGTACACCACACAATGCCTACTATGTATACTGAAAAGAGTCCACAAAATTCCACTTTAGCGGACTTTGTAGTGGCAACACATTCAAAGAAATGCCACAGGAGAACAAAACTTTCAGTATCCTTTAAGGACATCTTTGGAAAGTATATTGCGTCTCAAAAAACAACGGGATGCCTATACATTTTCGAAACGTCGCGAATCATGCTTGCTATCATATTACCGATGGAAAAACTTTTCATAATAACAGAATTCCCAATATATCCCATATTTTATATCAACAACATAAGAAATAGACATGAAGGAGAAGTAAAGAAATGTCTATTGTAGTCCCCTCAAAATATCATACAAAATAACTCTAATCGATTTTCGATCGTTCCCCGCAGATTTTTTTCCATGAATTATATTAGGTAATTATTTATTGACTTTACGTCACTGGATGCTGAATTTTCATTCATAAAATGATACAAATGAGTTCTAGATTAATATTCAACTGACAATTTCTATTATGAATTGGGGCCAATTGTGGATATCCACGCATAAATTCTTATCATAATTTTTCCTGAATTTTTATATGAATTATTTTTTAGGCATATTGTGTGAATCAAACTGTCCCGAGGGTAGATATGGTTCTATGTGCGATCAAATATGTGTTTGCAAAAATAATAGCTCTTGCGACCCCGAAACAGGAAAATGTTATTGTGCAAGGGGTTGGCAGGGAGAGGAATGCAAAATACCTTGCAACACCGGTTACTATGGCATTGGTTGTAGACAGAAATGTCCTGAAGTTTCACTAGGTAATTTCTAAATGCATGTAAAATAAAAGTTGATCATATCACCTATACCTGTTCAAAATCGATTCACAAACGTGAGGAGTCAATATAAGTGGAAACATTCACCCATTCATTATTGTAGTCAATGACCCAGAGTATTCAAACCCATTTTAACTTGAGTGACTATGATTGTTTGGATGGATTTTCATTTACAGCACGTATAATAAATATGAATCGGAGCATGCTTGATTTATATTTTTGGCTTCACTCACCTTGTTATTGCAGTTCCTCCAGTAATATTTCTCATAATAATAAATCATATTTTTCTCTTGGCGAATTTTGTTACCCAATGATTCTAATGAAAATAAACTTAACTTATATATTATCTCAGATATATTACTGTTGACTTTGTAATTTTTTCATTTGTACAGTTCTGCTAACTCACACTGCTGAAAATTCCGTTGACATCATTTATATTTTCAGGTAACAAAACTTGCGATCACGTAACGGGAGAATATGTCTGTCCACCTGGATATCTAGGACTCACTTGCGAACACCCATGTCCCATTGGGAAGTATGGAAAAAATTGTATTCAAAACTGTTCTTGCAAAAATGGGGGAGACTGTCACCATGTAACAGGTAATTTTTGAATTTCAAGTTTTATTTTATTTACTAGTGAATCATATATACCATTGCTGGAAAAGGGTCTATGAGTACGGCGCTAACTAAATTGCATGACAGAAATCTGTGACATATAATGAAGAGATAATTTCATAGACCATGGAAAATGTCTTATTCTCCAATACTGCTCTCCGCTACTACCTATACAAATATTCATCTCACAAAATGAAATGAATTAGATTACATCTGATGAATAATCCTGCAAAGTTCTACATGGCTACTTTGCAAATGTTTGTTGCGAAATGGATACATATTGACCACCTGTAGACCGGATTTGGGTTATTTGCTCCTCATCAGTATAGGGTGGTTCAAGCAGGCAATGATGAATGCCTGCAAACCCGAATAAGACGTTCCACAATTTGTTTAAGTCTTCCTTGGGATGTCGTCAACCAAATGGAAAACATCACTAGCAAACGCCATCTTGATTTCGAGTGTTGCAATAAACATCACTCAAGAAATGTCATCTTGAATATAAAGATAGATACCTGCATGACAGAAATCTGTATTCTGGATATTCAAGTTGACATTTCTTGAGTGATATTTGTTGCAGATTAATAGCTAGTGGTGTTTCCCATTTTGTTGATAATAACTCAACGAAGACTAATAGGCGTTTTCATCCTTGAAAATGATTTGTGCACATGCCTCCACCATGTATTTCGGACATGTTATACGTGTTGTTATGGGATATATTGCAATGATACACGTAGTAAAACATTTTCGGAGAACTTATACAGATCGAATATGTTGGATACTAGAAGATATAGGTATGAGGATTACATGTTGAGATGTTTTCAATATCCAGGGGAAATATCAGAGGTGGACTTCAGTCACAAAGCCCACTCCTCCTTTGGATTCGCCACTGTTACTGGAAGTGACCGTTTATGGTATAGAAAGGTTCATTCATTGTCTTATTCACGAGGCATTACTTTTAAATTACACTGTAATTTGTTCAGAAATATTATCAAATAATAGTGTTCCATGAAAATGAGCTGCAGGAGAAGAAATTGAATATGACTTATTTATGTAATTATTTTAACTTCAAGTATTGATCCGATTCCATATTTTTCTATCTGCCCTGTAACCATAGAACAGTCAATTTTTATTGGTGAATCAGAAATTCGAGAGGCTGCAGATAATTCAATCAAGGATATAATTTTTCATATACTTACTCTCTGCTTAACACTGTATATTACATTATATATTATTATATATTTGATCAATCAATAACTTATGAAAACAAAATACGAAATCAATTTCTATATTCCAGTGGTGAATAGATAAAGATTCTAAATAAAAGTTAATAAATGGATAAGCAACTCATGTTAACATAATGACATATGAACATGAGAAAAATGTTAAATTTCATCGACTGTCACTGATATCTGAGTTGAGATTGAACAATATATTTTACTTATTTACATTATATATTTTATATGCATTGAGTATATTGTTAAATGAATAAATTCTATATGAAGTTGTAACAGCCCAAGTAGCACAGAGTCATAAAATTAACATAATTACTTCTTATACCGTCTTAAAGACCACGTATTTGTATGTTTTGAACCAAAAAGTTGATGTGCGTTTCATAACCTTCAGGCGTTGCTATGACGTCGTATAGTAGATATAACGAGAGTACAATGAATAATTCTCGAAATGAGGTTGTACTGTGGTTTGTATGTAAATAAATTGTATGTGTCGTTAAGTAGAACTTAAGAGCAGTTGCTGTGAGGTTATTATGACAATGAACATATGTGGTTCTAATTAATAGATTTTTGAAACGTTTCTACGACTACATATTGTACTCATGTAATGTAGTTTTATCAACTGATGAACTTTGGTCGTAATGATTATATTATGTATCTATGGTTAGATTATTTTTGTTGGTTATGTTATTTTTGTTGGATATGTATATTGTGTTATGTATGTAGAATATTCAGTTCCGTATGAGTGATTAAAATGCCAAAACAAAAATCCAATCTGCATTACAAGAGAACTGGAGCGTATAGAAAAATATAAAGAGGAAGGATGAGTGCCCACCCCAAAATTAACATCTGAAATAATTAATCAGTCTATGGGGACACTGCAAAAAACTGAAGTTCATCCAGTTCCTTCAATTGTTTTCACAACAAGGAAAGACATAAATAATATGCATGTGCACTTCGAGTAATAAATAAAAAATATTTAAATATAACTCTTCAACATCAACATAACCTTTATTGTAAATGTCAGTTATATTTAGCGTGTTCCATTAGGCGGAACTAGCGGGATGCTTATGCACTCAGTGTATATCTTTTTCTGTTTTGATAGCGTTACGACGTTGGTACAACAAAACTTGCTACTTGTGGTCACAGCGACTACATTACAACTTTTTTATGTAAGATATTGCGATGTCTTTGAGACACTCGTGAACTATTCTATGATAGTACATACCGGAGTAATTACAATTTTTCGACACTAGAAGGGCGGCATCCATGTTTTTCGATTGATTGATAACATCATTCTGGAACAAAAATATTCAAAATGAAAAATATGGGACCCTGGGTGTTATATCAATTTAAAAATCATTGGAGATGTGCTAGTCTTTCGTAATATGGTCTACATATTTCAACGATTAATGAGAAAAATTGATGAAATATATTTTTTCTGAAATGAAAATAAATATTTATCTCCCTTCATTTCCGGGGCGCATGATTTTAAGTGAGTAGAATTGGATTTTGATCGTAAAAATGGATTTGCTTTGTCACTAGAGTTTCAGAACAATTTTAAAGATTAAATGAAAATCATTTTTATCTCGATAACTATCATGGTCACAGAGTATCATGAACATATAAAGGAAGGCTGACTCATATATTATATTGATATTATATAAAATCTTTTGATAGGGTATACATATTGTAATACTATATTAGAAAGATTATGACCTTCATGCTTAATGATATAATGACTACACTAAGACCACAGAACGACCCTTTTGCAACTGGCTTATATAAGTCTGTATTGGCAAGTCATTACCACTACTTTATAACGTCGATGTGAGTCGCAAGAGTGTGCCTTTTTGTCGTATTGGCATACATAGCGACGTCTTAGCATATTACAAGACATAAGTCATGGACTTTTGCGAAAGGTCTAGTAGTAGTCTGTACAACCGAATTATGGCCTCTGTGTGCTACTTGGGAGTCTCGAATTCATGATGGAACAGATTATCTTGGGCAAATATGTTTCATGAAATTCCTCAACAATTGATTCAGCATATTGTGCCTTAAAAATTTGGTGATTCTCATTTTCTGAAGTAATATAGCAAAGATCACATACGACTATTGATAAGACCAAACAAAGATAAAGCTGAGCGAAGTGAGAGCTCACCGTTTCATACCTCCATTGGCGTTACATTCTGTCCAATAAAAACAAAATTTCCACATGATGTAGATCTATCTGAGTTATATTTCTCTTGCTAATACATTCTTTAGGAAAATAATTACGGCAAATATTATGATTGAAATACATATTTCTCTCAATATCACTATCTAAATGAATAATTCATTTATTTTTTCAGGTGACTGCCAATGTTTGCCTGGTTGGATGGGTGACAACTGTACAACACCTTGTCCTCCTGGTACCTTTGGCATGGGATGCAGTCAGCATTGTAAATGCCTCAATGGAGGTGAATGCAGAAGGAATGATGGCGTCTGCAGATGCAAAGCTGGTTATACGGGAACACAATGTACTGAATGTAAGTTACAAAACCTATTAAGTACTTATTTTTTTTGTGAGCATGGCTTGATACATTTTTTGGTAGTAATATCATAATCATTTGTGCACCATTTCTATTAGAATCTTACTTTCTTTCAACTACTTTCTCAATTCCACTCAGTTTCATATTGTTTTTCAATTCCGCAATTGATTCACATCGTTCTCTTTCCATCTTCTCAATGTAAATGCGTCCTTTCACTATTTATATTATCTACTGGGTTGCTGAGCTTTCCTTGATTTTTTTTCCTTTGGTCTACTCCATGCCTTGTTCACCCCATTTGGTTTGGTTTAACTGTTGTCTCCTAGTATACAGGGTGATTCAGAAGTACTTTGACAAACTTCAGGAGGTGATTCCTCACAATATTCTAATATGAATTGTCCAAATAAATATATGTCCGGAAACGCTTCGTTTCCAAGATACAGGGTGTTGAAGTTTTATTTTTATTTTCATTTTTTTAAATAACTTTCGAAATACCCACCTCAAATGAACGAAAATTGGTACTGAGAGGTTTTTTGAGGTGTCGAATTCGAACCTGATATTATTATTGCTCTTACTCGTAGGGAGCGCCACCTACACGTCTTTTTCTTTTTTGAAGATTCATAACTTTTTGAGCGTACTTCTAGCACATTGTTCAGTAAAAACGCAATTCCTCTATCATATCTTCGTAAAAAAGCTACCTTTGTTACAAGTCGCTATAAGCAACCGTTTTCTAGGTATTTGGAATTTCAAGTCGTTATTTGTTAATCGATGCGTGTTGAAGTTATTACCATCATTTTGCATTTTTCACAGGAATGCTTAGGAAATGAATTTGACGTTTAAGTAAGTAGTTTTGTTTTTTTTGTAGGGGGCACCACCTATTCTATTTATTTTCACTCGTTTGAAATAGTAATTTTTGTATCACGGGTGCAAAATCTGTATTTGTTTCAATAAAATTTGCAAGAAATATCAACATTTCATTTCAAAAAATTTTGAATATGTAGAAGAAAATAAAATAAAGGACACTAAATTGTATTCATTTAAATTGTTCAAAGTGTCCACCTTCAGCGAAGATACAGGCATTCAGTCTTCTAGTCATTGAATCTCGTACCCGCTCAAAAGTTATTGGTGTGATTCTTATTGTTTCACAGGCGTCTACTATTCGGTTTCTTAGATCTTTTTCGTTCGCTACTGGAGTTTTATAAACTAGTGACTTCAAATGTCCCCAAAAATAAAAATCTAGCGGGTTTAGATCTGGGGACCTTGGTGCCCACGCCTGGTTCTTCTTAAACCCCTACCGATCCATCGATTTGGATAGACAGTGTTGAGGAATTCCCTGGCTACAACGCTTAGATGGGCCGGAGCCCCATCATGCATTAACACATGCGGATACGAATTTTTAATGGTACATTCTGAAGTAGTCCCGGCAATTCATTTTCTAAAAAGTCTCTGTAAGTTGTGCCATTCAGTCGGAACGGAAGAAAGAAAAGACTTATCAAGTAATTATCAATAATTGCCGCCCATACATTCACAGAGAATTGATACTGATAATGTCTTTCACTAACTGCTTGCGTATTGTCCAGAGCCCAAACATGGTTGTTATGAAAGTGTGTGATAGCATTTCGGGAGAAGTTTGCCTCGTCCGTGGAGAGTACATATATTAAAAATTGAGGATTTTCAGGCAATTTTCTCAAAAACCACTGACACATAGTAATGCGTTGGGAAAAGTCTCGTGGCAAAAGAGCTTCTACCCTTTGAATATGATATGGATAAAATTATTGATCGTGGATAATTCTTCAAACTGTGGACTGAGTAGAATTGAGAGCTTCAGCAATTATTCTTGCACTTTTTCCTGGATTCTCCTCGAGAGCGTTCAAAACAGCTTCTTCCAATTATGGGGTTCGGACTGCTCGTGGTCTTCCAATAATATTAGCTGCCCTCCTAAAGCTACCTGTTTCTGCCAAACGACGGTGGAGACTGGTAAATGTTGGAGCTGAAGGCAGTACTCGATTAGGAAATCGCTCCTGGTAAATATGTCTTGCTTCGCGCGCGGCTAAATAAGCATCATTATTTAATTAATCCATTTTTTCAAAATTTCTAAAACTCATAGAAACTTCAACAAAACAACGAAACGTTTAACTAAAACATAGTATGTAATTACCAAAACTACTTATTCAAACGTGAAATTCATTTCCTAAGCATTCTTGTGAAAAATGCAAAATAATGGTAATAACTTCAACACGCATCGATTATCAAATAATCGACTTGATATTTTCAAGTCCAAATATCTAGAAAACGGTTGCTTATATCGACTTGTAATAACGGTAATTATTTTACGTAGATATGATAGAGGAATTGATTTTTCTACTGAAAAATGTTCTAGAAGTACGCTAAAAAAAGTTATGATTTTTCAAAAAAGAAAAAGACGTGTAGGTGGCGCCCCCTACGAGTAAAAGCAATGATAACATCATGTTCGAATTCGACACCTCAAAAAACCTCTCAATACCAATTCTCGTTCAAGTCAGTATTTCGAAAGTTATTTGAAAAAATGAAAATAAAAATAAAACTGTAACACCCTGTATCTTGGAAACGAAGCGTTTCCGGACCTATATTTGTTTGGACAATTCATATGAGAATATTGTGAGAAATCACCTCCTGAAGTTTGTCAAAGTACTTTTGAATTACCCTGTATAGTGTTGCTATTGTTCATTGCAATGCTAATTTTTTCAATTAAGTATCCCGAACTCTCATTCTGCATTAGTTCATGCTGCTATACTCAAATCTAATGATTCGAAAAAGGCCCAGTGCATTGTTTTTTTAGATATAATATAAAGTGAACAAAAGACACTCACTTCACTAAATGATTTTCACTAAGTTGGGTTTACGAAACCACGACACGTGTTTCTCCGAAAATGTCCGTACTTCCTCTGACGAAAGTCACTTTACCAATTATTTATAATTCAAATATTATAAATACAATGTTTCTGTATAGTATTATGTTATGTCAATAACATGTTGATAGAAGAGAATAATTTAGCCCTTCGTTGGGCGGCCAAGAGAGTAAACTGTATTTTTCCTCTATTCCTCGTTTTCCCTTTCATCCCCTCATCCATCTACTATGATATCTGACTGATGACAAACAATTTTCAGTATGCCCTGAAGGATATTACGGAGACCACTGCATGACACCTTGCGAGTGTGAAAACGACAACTTCATATGTCACCCGGCAGATGGCTGCATCTGCAAGCATGGTTTCACTGGCAATAGATGCGACGAATCAAATATTTTGGGCAGAGTACTGAACCCTGCAGACACGTCCGAAGGAGGATATGGCGTTATTGTGGCCGTAACAATGGTATCGATAATATTCATCTCCACAGTGATCCTTGTCATATTCTACTATAGACGGCGCGTGTCCAACTTGAAAACAGAAATCGCACATGTGCAGTATATTGCTGATCCTACTGGTTTCGGTCCAGGTAAGCTATAGGGCTTTCATATTTTGCGCTGGAAAACTGGATGTATAGTTATTCTGATCCCAATTGGAACGGCAATAAAAATAGGAGCACTACGAGGAGTGTTCATATGCACTGCCGGCAAATGGGATTTATATACTACAGTGTTTTTACATTCAAAGCGTTCCTGGTACATAAAAGTGTTCTGTCGTGTGGCCCTAGTTACCCAGATTATTAGTAAAGGTGCTATCAAATATATTTGAGGAATAAATGCTCGGCTAGCTGGATTGGACACCTGTTATCTGAAGCCGCATGAATTCCCCAGTTCACAATATTCCTTAATCAGTGCTGTGTGATGGTGAGGTTAGGAATTATCCATTGAAAATAATGTTATCAATATGGCTTTCTGGAGACCTTCCGAAACAAATAATAAAATTCAGTTGAGATAATATGTGTCTACTTTTACATGGGGTGATCAATCGCTATTATTGTGAGAATAAGTAAATGAAAAAATACCACTGAAAAATAATATACCGACGCCTATGTCGAAGCGGCAACTGGAAAGAGAATTCCTTCTCGAAACTTTTTATGTCGGTCCAATTGGGATTAAAAATACTATACTGGAATATGCTAGTCTCATTTGTTACTCACTGATATAATTGAAAAATGATCCTGAACCCCTGAATTTGGACAGAAATAGTACATTAAGACATCAATATGGCCGTTCAATGTCATGTATTCTTTTTTCCAGTCATACACGGAATCGGTCAGACTTGGGAGCTCAAATTTGACAAATAAATATGGAAGGGATTTCTGTTTAAATATATTTAAATTATTTTTTTCCAATTATTCGTGTTTTTTTCCAAAATCGAGGAATTGATAAATCATTAGTTTTGTACTATTTCAACGAGAAATCGTTCAAAACCTGGTAAAAACCCAGCAATCAGAATATTCATGAGGGATTGCTGCCGTTTCCGATCGATTCAGTTAACTAGTTTGCGAATAGATCGCACCACAGTAAAATTCATTCATTGCAAAAGTAGCTATACTTCAAAATAATAAATGAAAAAAATTTAAATAAGAGAGTGGTAACAGGTGAACAAGCCCAGCACTACGTTTGCGATAATTCACATTTGGTGGTAAGAAATAAGATAGATTTTTATGTGTCAAAAGGATTCACATTCACTACTCGATTTCTTTGCATCAAACTCATATTTGTATATGTGTTCATATGAGGAGCAGCTTGACATTTTTCTGTTCATTTAATTGATAAAATCGACCAACTGAAGAACAATTCGCCAGTTTTACAATCAATCAAATCATTTATTTAAATAGACATCCTAATATACAAACAGTGGAATAAATATTACAAACAACTTAAATTTCAAATATACAAATACACAATAAACAATAATAATGGATAATCTCTTTCATTCCTGTCCTAGCCTGATTTCAAGAGTTATTTCAGTTCATGTTTGAATTGAAGTATGGAAGTAGATTTTTTTATAAAGAATTCATTGTTCTTCAGTAATTAGTTCGAGCAACGTATACATTTTGATTGTTTTTCTCGAATTTCATGATGAAATACTATGAATTGGTAGAAGTTAGGGGGGGGAGGGAAGCTTTCCCAGATAATATCTTGAAAATGAAATTCATTGAAAAATAGAAAAATCTATCGTTTCAATAAAGTCAGTCTAAAACTTGTAACATTGTTCTTATTGGTGTGTACCTTTTGCATTTCAAGAGAATCCTCATTCCTCTATTCTGTAATTTTTGTAGTGATGCAATGCAACTTGTATCAAGCAATGCTGGTAGGCTGACACAATAGTCAAAATGGGGTTGTATAATGGTTTAGAAAACTACGAGGGATGTTTGAAAATTTAGATTTATACTGATTCGTGAAATAAAGAACAAATTCTTCATTATTTTATTATATTTATATATATATATATATATATATATATATATATATATATATATATATATATATATATATATACTGGTGATATTTTTTAAGTTCCAATGTATTGTCAAGTATGAACCCTAAATATTTAACTTCCACAACTATTTCAATGAAGTTGCCATCATTTTCAATGTTTACTGTATTCATATCAATGAAGTTATATTTATGTATCATTGCTTTGGTCTTGCTAATGTTCAACTTGAGTTTGTTGGTTTTGAGGAAATTAGTTATTTTCCTAAAATATTCATCTTACAAATTGCTCTTGGTAGATTAGTATCACAAGATGTCGTCTGCAAACAAATTCATGAATTCGCAACCATCAATATATCTCAGATCATTATTCAAGTATAGAATGAACAGAAAAGGTGTTGTTGCAAAAATTGTGTTGAATTCAATTTCATGAGGAATATAATTATGATTTGGTTTTGATGTTTTTAATGTTTGCCACATTTTTTAGGGTCTATAAATTTCATGCTCTTGTAGATAATCCAATGTTGTTGTTTATTGTTTACATGCCTTGTAAGCCTTATCCCTTTCTGAAGCTTTGATGAATATTTCACGGTCATAGGTACCTTGGAAGATGATTTTATTTCATGGTAAATGAATGCATGGGTGAAACTGAGTCTATCTGTGTTGTTATATCTTGAATGATCTCAGAATATATTATGTCAGTATTAGAAGTTTCACGAAGCGACGGTGGTTGATTATTTATTGTTTCAAGTCTTTCTTGCTGCTATAAGCCGGGTCAACGTTAGAATCTGCTCCTTATAGAAATCACTCGACGCAGAACAATAATCCAGTGAAGATATTTTGTATCCCTCAAACCCACATGTACACTCGTATACTGCTAAGCTCTTATACAGATCTGGAATGAAATTATCGCCATACAGTTCCAGTCGACCAGTACAAAATATAACAGATATACTCAATGGATAATCAAATATTCAACTGGACCACTATGGAATGTTGTGGTCCAATTAAGTACTTGATTATCCATCGCCTATAATATCTGTTATATTTTGTACTGGTCGACTCGAACGATATTGCCATATTCCAGATCTGTATAACAGAAACTCTTTGAGCTCAGATTGTTTCCCTTGTTCAGTCTAGTCGTAAAAAACATTGGAGTTTATTTTTCAAAAATATTCGACTCAAAAACATTTCAATTTAGGTAATATGAATTATTAATTAAATGTAGTTATAAATGAGAATAAATTCGTCAACACAGTGTTCATCAGAGATCATATTACTACTCAAAGCTTCCGAATGAAGCATATGAAAGTTTTGAATTAGGCGTTCAAATTGTATGGTTATGTATCATCTGTTCACATCTTCTTCCACTACTGCTCTATCTATAACTTGTTGAAAAATAATTTAGCATCATTTTTCGTTTTCCAATGGATGTATGCTGTCTTTCGAGTTAGTGATGTTCTATAAAAGCGTTAAGATATATGAATTTTCCTATCCCATAATACTGAATTTATTTTTCATTATTTGTTCGAATATTATGTTTTTTTTTGTTTCAGATCGCAATCATTTCGATAATCCAGTCTACTCCTATCAGGGTAATGGTAAAAGAGATAATGAACACTTGTTGAATAACACAACGAAAATCATCAATAACTTACACAAGCCGACAAATATAGAAAGGGCTCGCCTTGGCGGAATGGCTTGTTGTTCCACAGATGATGATGACCTTGCAAAGGGTAAGTAGATACTGATTGCTATGCTGAAATAATATGAAACAATATAATCTCCATATTGCATATCGGAAATTACCTCATTAAAAATACCCCTACATTTTTCTGGATGTTCTTGAAGGGTACATTCCAACTTCGGATCTTCTGATGGTTCTTTATATTTTTCATCAATACATTGTTATTATCAATAATGGTAATTTGAGTGGGAGAATATCTATAATTTATATTTTGCAATGTAATAATAATTCGATTCGATGAGGGTAATACTTAAAAAACAGTGAATTTTCAATAATGTCGTTTGTTAATGTTTCACTACTTTATACCTTTAAGGAATATATGAACCCAGTATTGATGAGTTGAGCAGCCTGAAGAACAGAGAAGCCGATGCTACCAATCCCAATATCTATCATAGCATTGAAAAACTGGACCACGTATATGATGAAATCAAACAGAAGGATGCCAAAGAAATAGGTATGTATGAGGAAGTTATATCGATAATAGTGAATTAAAAATCAAATTTCTGCCTAGGTATTTTCCTATGGAAATGAGTTGAAGTAAGTTTGCTGAAAAAAAATAATTATTCATTTATTTCTTCTTAGCATTCAAGTTCTTTTGCATGATGCTTACATTTTTCGTATATAAACCATTTCTGTTTTTTATTTTTAATATACTTCTGAACGGCTTAAATTTCTGATGGAATCTAAAACCAATAAATGGAATAATAATATTTTCGCTGATATTTCCACAGATTTGTGTTATTAGACCTACATATCGAAATATTTTCATATAAGTTATGTGGATTAGTGATGTTAGTCATAGTCCTCAAATAATCCATTATATTTGGAAATGAGTTTCACGTATAAAAGAATGGGCCCAAGGATTGATGAAAAAATCCCTTCTTAGAATAATATGGATAATTTTGTTTATATAGGTTACAAAAGTGTTTTTGTATAGATAATCCTGGCTATTAAAATAGTAAAGTAAATATTTTCCGCATATTTGAGTTTCAGAACACAAATAAATAACAAATTCTCACAATTAAATAACTCATTCAAAATTCACTGTTGAATTACCGAGCACGTAATTGCAAAAGGAATTAATAACTGAGAATTAATGAATTTGGGTGACGTACGGTTATTTGTGCAGTCAATAGACAAGTTCAGAATTCGCTGGAACGTACTAGACTGCCGTTTCTCGAATTATCTCGACACTTCTGGAATTCGGAGTCCTCTATTTCCAGAATTTTGCCGTCGGCCGTATGAACATACAGTTGCGTAGTGTATTCGTAACAGCACATTCGTTTTTTCAACAAAATGTCTCAGTATTGCTCCAGAATTTGGAACTGTCCATACAATGAATATAAGAAGTCCGATGATCGTTCAATCGGAAGAACTACACCAGTACCTATTGAACAGCGAAATTGTGTTCTTGTTTTCTAAGAGAAACACCCTCGAAGTTGCGAGAATTGGGAATTTCTATCAGATAACATACATTGACCACAATTCAATTTTGGAAAAAATTAGAATTGAATTCACAAGATAATCAATGGTGAGGTCGACCCCACTCAATTAACATTTTCTTTCCATTTAATTTGATTTAAGAAATGAATATACTTGATATTCCAAACTATAAGGACTGATTAGACGTTTTTGGAAATCGACCATTTCACAATTTGTCACTGGGAGGTTGTGTAAAGCCTACCCTGGACAATACTGTTAGCTAGTAATAGAGCCAGTTGATATCTAAGATCAGAATTGAAAATGGAATCTGTCTGAATGAAAACAAACCTAGTTATAACCTTCGGAACATCAAATCTATAAAAAAATTAAAGAATAACCGACGCAACTGCTAATAATTGAAAACAATTGAGATTCGATAAGTGCTGACCCTTTAACCAAATACTTCTATTAAATAAAGACAATTTATTAGGTTCAAAACACAGCAACATATTGAAATAATAACTAACATAAGATTCCATTATTGAAAGGGTTCGGCAATAAGTGAATCATTGCAGGGCAGATCATAAATTGATACTCAACCGCTTCGTTATTTCAAAACTAAACATACGGTAATCATTCCAGTTCATTAAGGAACTTTTATTCGACAGACAGCTATCAAAATTGAGGTACACATAAATATATGGTTGAAATGTCATGACCATGAAAATGATAAACGTAATTGTCTCCCGAGATGCATTAAGGGGCAGCTTTTACCATGAAAGAGAAAAATATCAACGGGAGGGGTATTAAGTTTCTTCTTGTGAGCGCTCATATTCAGTAAATATATATATTTGATATCTTGAGTCAGTGTTAATCGCCAGTCATTCAAAATGAATCCATTGTCATTCGATAAGTCTTCAATGATCATTCGAAATAAATCCTATGTACTCCTTTACATATTGTCAAAAATATAACTGATAACCCTAACAACCAAGTACATCCCCTGAACATCCCAGGGACGTTCTTAATTTGCCACAAGGACGTCCCTGGGATATCCTTTGTCGTGACATGGTACATACTAGGGACGTCCCAGGGACATCTACTTTCCACCGCCCCAGGGATGTACCAAGTCCCGACAATGGACAACAAAGGGACACCCTAGGGATGTCCCAGGGAGATCCCTGGGATATATGGTACATCCCCTGGAATTTCTCGAATGTCCTATTGTTTCATTCATTTAATTTGAAAAATTTCATGGAAAATATGGAAAAAATGAAATCCAAAGATTTTCAACAAAAAACGGGTTTAATTCAGAAATTTATATGTTATATTGTTGAAATATGATAAATAAATGTCAAACAAGAACTCATCCTAAATATAAATTCATATGACTAGGTGAATCAGTTGAAAATTGTACACATATTAGGGTGTTGCATTTATTGCAGTCATTGCAAAAAAAAATTTATCTGTGGTTTATCTCCTTGGCACTCCTGAAAAACTTCTACAAAGCCTCCTCAATCTGTTTTTTTATTGCCAATGGCTTCAGAAGATCCTGTAACAAAGATATTATGTTATGTTATAGCTCTTTTAGGATTCACGATAATAGAAAAAATACTCACAAAGTATTATTGCTGCATGTGTTATGTTGTGTTTCAAGGCCCATTCAGTTAACTTTGGATTTATGTTTACATCTTTTTCAATATTTCCATTTAAGTTCTCAACAGGATAATTTTGAAATAGGTCTTTCCTTGATGTAGGGCTAAATTCTCCAAGGGAAGAACAATCAGACAATTTTTCAGAACTTGAATCACATTGATCAACTTCAGGAATTTTATCTGCACTTGTAGAAAGTAATATTATATGATTATCATCATATACAGCCATCAATAGACTAGTAGAAGGCCCACTACGAGCCTCTCAAGATTCTTCATTTTCTCTTCCAAGTTTTCTTGCCCTTTTGTATTTACTCACTGTATTTTTCCTCTCAAGCCTTGAGGATACCTTCCTCATACGATCCATACCTATAATAAATTAATGAATATACTATAAACAAAATATTCAGAATCGATTAACCATTTATTGGAACAATCAAGTCTTTGATCCAAAAGAATACATTCAATATTTTGATAATTGTTTTACCAACCTTAAACTGAAATTATTATTCCAATTTTTCAACTATGATATACACAACACTCTAACTGATAAAATGTTTCAATTGTTCACAAAAATCGTCAAACACAATAAGGATGCCGCTGATCTTTTTACATCCAACAAAGAAAAGTTAGAAACTTGCACATTATGCAAAGTGAGGTTAACATTTTTGACATGACAGATCACCAAAGAATTCAAACAATGTTGCCAAAGCCAAACAGGACAAAACCATAGAAACCGAAGTGCAATTGTGTTTGGGATTTGTGTCTGATTTCCAAAAATTTCTGAGATATATTACTATTTTCTCTATAATCATTTCCCAGAAAAAAAAACAAACATTTTCAAAATAAAATATCAACTTTGAATTTTCAATGAACATTTTGATGAGTTTCGACGATTCTTATATATGATAATGGATATCTGAAATACCAGGGACATGAATGGGACAACCTATGGATATACCAGATGGGATGTCCTCTGGATAACTTCAGCGGGGCATCCCCTGGGACATCATGTCCTTGTACAGAGGTACATAAAAAGGACATAACTAGGACATCCCTGTGTTGTTAGGGAACTATATGAGAATTATTTGTATGTTGAATTTTCAGCAGTATTCAGTGTTGAAAACTTAGGAATAATAAATAACTCATAAATAAACGCGATCCCAGGAGTATCATGTGATAAATCATCAATGAAAAATAATAAGAAAGTGTTGAATCATCATTAAATATAATACAAGTATGACCCAACCCTCAGAATTGGTAACACCAAATGTATGTTTTTTTCTCTTTGTTTAACGTCGGCCTATTTCTGCAACCAGGGCTCAACACCGACGCCGATGAGCACATTCCCCCAACCAGAAATTTTGCCGACTCCTCATTGATATGACGCCTGCAGCTACAATTATGCTACTACGCTACAGTTGTTTGGGCGAATCAAATGAACGAAAATTTCAACGATATCTTAATTAGATAACCTGTGCGGTTAATAACATTATAAATTGCGTTAAATAATTAGTGCCAACATATGATTCCATGAAAATAGATTGTTTCATCTATTCGATTAACCTAAATGTTTTTTAACTTGCCTTCTGAATATACATTTTGTAGACTTATCAGTGCGTTTTAATAATTTTTGTTATGTTTTTATTCTATTATAATTATTCGGAAATATTCGAGAGAACATAATGATACGCAAATTCAACAACCCACGCGTAGTAAATTAAAACCGAATACAGGGTGGCAACTAAGTAATCCACTCAATTTAGTTTTAAAAGTATATTTTCCAAGGGAAATATAACTCTCTATATAGTTCACTCTGTAACTTACTGTAACTTGGTGAGGACATAAGAGTGGGCCCGGTAGTAGCCATATTAACAATTCAATATTTTTTGACCTAAGGAATGGTGAACGATAGGTATAGGATATGTTCAATGAAAATCATTTAGATTTTGGAGTTAATTCTGAAAATGAGTTGATAGACAGGTTATTTCCTGGAAATAAAAGGTTATAGTTTTTATTCCAAATTGCGAACAAGGAATTTGTTCAGACATCATGTATGAATATTCTCCAATCATTTTCTTAACCAGACTATACTCGTTCCCCCAAAGAGAGCATTATTTGAGCCATGTGCAAGCGATGGCTTACCTGGTATTCAATTTTGAACCGGTCTCATTTTGGTATGAAAAAATAACAAAATTACTTGAAATTCCAAAGTTGATGTTGGTTTTATGCAGATGTGACAACACCGCAATCGTGAAAATATTACCAGAAGCTAAATCACAATCTCCTATCATATAAATCGAGATTGCTCTCCGTTTTCTAAAAACATCTGATAGGCCATGGTGTTTCGGATACACTTGAATTTCGATGGAAAGGCTCCTTTTTATCATCGACTATTACTTGAATAACAAATACCTTGTCAGCGCATTAATGATATAATGAAAAATCAATCTCAATTTATGTATGGTAGTTTGGAGGCCATATACTAAATAATTGAATTTTACATTTATTCTGTAATATATTCTATAATGAATATTGTATTGTGATCTGTAATTGCACTCAATATCTGTTGATTTCAAATAAAATGAATGAAAATAACATATTTTTATCATTTCTAGAAATGGAGTACGATCATCTTGACTATACGAGACCTACCAGCACTTTGAAACCTCATTATCAAAGCATGGCTAGTCCTTTTGGATCTAGAGACCTCACAAAAGATGACAAATCAGATGTTGGCGAATAGTGTGAGACATGAGAGTAAATCTTACACTGTGTTGATTTTGTGAAGTTTTAATGGTGTCGTGTGAATGATTATTTCTGTATTGTATGTGTAACGTATGTATGCAATATTTTGGGGGATAAAAGATTTTGGATATTCAATACATAAAATACGATTTTTTTAAAAGACTCTGATTAAGTGAAAAATGAACTTTCTTAAAATTATTATTTTTCAGAAATTAATCGAATTAATTCGAATATAGTATCAAATTTAAATGAAAAATTCCACTTGATGAATTCAATAAAATTCCTCTATCTAAGAATCGTTAGTCAAACAGAACAAACTTGGCATGAATAATTTCTTTCAATTTCTTTATACATTTTGTATCCTATTATATTTGTGGTGATTAATTTTATTGACCTTATTTTTCACATGCGGTGAAAGTTCTTGTGAAATCAATGGAGTGAATTGCCCATCGATTGAGTGCAATAATCTGTATTGTTCATAGTTTTTAATATATATATATATATTTCATAATTACTTTATAATTATCAACGATGATGTGTTGTGATACTTGGGTCGAACAATATTTGTAGCAATAATTTTCTACTATCCATAGTCTTTGGATATATTATCATCTACAGTAAAAATCTATTTGAAAGTGGAATCAATATTCATAAATCCTGAATAATGATTTTTTTTTGTCAACCATATTGAGCCTTCGACATGAACATGGTGATTTTATTTATCTCTTTATACACTGCTATCCAAATTCGATCAAATCGAATATGACATAAAAAAAGTTTTCATAACCGGAAAATTTCCCCTCGGTATCGAATATGGATAGAATTGTATATTCATTTTCCTACATATTGTATATATGAATGTGTTTTATTATTGAATTTGAATTTCTGTGATAAGTCTAGGTTTATGAAATATACTCTATGAGTGAAAATGTCATTTCATTTCACAATAGTATACCGAAATAATATAACGAAAGAGAAATTTATATATATATATATATATATATATATATATATATCAGCAGTACCAGATATGGCAGCAAATTAAAGAAATATCTGGTGAGCAGAGCCGCGCCAAGCTTTGCGGCTGCCTGGGCAAAATATAAATTTATGCCTTTTTTTAAGTTGTAACTGAAAATTAATACATAGGTAGGTACACATAAATTAGTCGAGTGCAATAAACACTTTTTGCACGAGTTGCATACAATATTTGCATACAGTTTCTGCATGAACCAAAACCAAAAAATGTTTTATTCAGATGGCACTAAGTGTAGGAAAATAAAAATCGTTGCAATTCAGTTGATATTCAAAGGAAATTATATTTACTCACCTGCGTTAGGAAAGCCTCGACAACAGAAGTCGAGGACCTATTCTCATCTACTCGGACAGCAAGGCAGCAATCATGGCGATAGGATCAAACAAGATCACATCCAAATTGGTGTCCGAGTGTAGAAATGCCATAGAAAGTTTGTTAAAAACAAGTTAAGTCAGCCTCATATGGGTACCAGGACACAAAGGTGTTCCTGGGAACGAAGAGGCATTGGATCGGTAAAGACTCCGGTGAGACCGGAACCAATCTTGGGAATACCCAATAGCATGGCCATCTCAAACATGGAGGGACTGCTGCAAAAGCAGTTTATCAAAACATGGCAGGAGGCGCCATGCATGAGGCAATCGAAGCTCCAAATGAAGGGTCCTTCGAAGAAACTGTCAAGAGAGATCCTGTCATTCAACAGACGGGATATCAGGACTATGACTGGGCTCCTTACGGGATACAATCACCTGAACAGGCACATGAAACTCATCGCGATCACAGATGATCCCTTATGCAGATGGGACCTGGAAAATGAAGAAATATCGTCGCACTTCCTTACCGAGTGCTCCGCTCTGGTGCAACAGAGGAAGATCAACCTGGGTAGCATAATTCTGAACCCAGAAGAGATTCAGCTGAGGAAACTGTCCAGCAAACATGTTACGCGTGGGCCTCTAGAGGCACTTTAAAAACAGCTGACAGACAACATAAGCGGGCCATAATCATGATACGTAGTCGGCCCGGCTAGCCCGTGTCGCGACGGCCATCAGTAGGCCTCCAGACTACCACCCGCTTTATTACATAGCGGGACTTCAGCGAATAGACAAAGTTAATATCAACTGATATTTCATGCTACAGATTATGGTGCGATTGCGGGAATCCTACTAATCAACCGCGTCATTCCACTGTTGGGATTTCATCAATGATCTACACAAATATACAGGGGCGTCCAATTCTAAATGCAGTACATGGGAGTATATGGTATCTTTGGAAGGCAATGAGCATGAAGACGGTTGCAATGAAAACAAAGTGGCCCATATAAGCGCCTAAGAACAATCTAGCATAATGTCTTTGTAAACAGTGAAACTTCATTGGAGATAGGTCATTATTGTACACAATAAATTCACCAAAAATTCAGAATCGACTGATTCCTGGACTAGATATATACAATCCATTGTTTTTCACTCCATGAAGAATTGTAGAGGATTTCTGAAACTGTAGAGCCAGATTGTTTCTATTTACCTAAACAGATAACTTTTTTTCCATTTCAACCATTTTTATTGTATCTCGAATGGTTTCCAAGATACTCATCCATATTTCCCAGATATTGCATTTTGAACTGGCCTGGAAAAATATTTCACCGAATAGATAGAATGACAACACACAAATCTGAAAAAATTCTCGCCACTTTGATTATTTTTCATGACCATATATCACAATGACCAGATAAAAAAAAATACCCGATTTGACATCCTACACGGAATCAGCAGTAGGGCCAACTGCGAACGTGATATTCAGTAATGCCAATGTTGCAGTTTCATTACAGAGGTCGCAGCGGTGCGGCGCGTAATGCCACATACTGTGTCAAAATGACATCGGTGCGATTATCGCAAATCTCTAACGGGTAATTTCTGGCTAAATTCAAAACAACCATAATAAATATGCGTATGTTCAGCCAAAGCAGCAGAACTGATATCATTCCAATTATTTACCGACATCAGTGTGCCGCTGCCGACATCTTACCGCAGTTAACAGCATCGGTCTATTTACCACTCATTCATGTTGGCTGGGTGCTGAGTTTCGTCAGAGAAATCGACATGCCCAGCTGATTCTCAGATCATGTGGGCGCACAATGGTCCCAAGTAAAGTGGCCTAGGTGCACGGGTTCTCCGGAACCAGCTCACCATGTGGGTGATGAGGAAGAAGACGGCTTTGTCAGGAAGGGCGCGACACTCAAATTCCCTTCTGCGGTCTCTCCCAAGCCCACATTAAGGAAGAGTTTTGACGTTGAAAATCTGATCAAATAAAAACCCATTGGAATGAGGTTCCAAGACAGGGACAAGCGTAAAGGCTACTTAGCCCATTGCAAAATAAAACCAAACAGGGACTGCACATTCTCTGTACATCCCAGGGACGTCCTTCATTTGCTACAAGGACGTCCCTGGGATATCCTTTGTCGGGACATGGTACATACTAGGGACGTCCAAGGGACATCTACTTTCCTCCAAAAAAGACATCCAAGGGATGTCCTTTTGGTATATCCCAGGGATGTACCAAGTCTCGATGATGGACATCAAAGGGACACCCTAGGGATGTCCCAGGGACATCCCTGGGACATCCCTGGGATATATGGTACATCCCCTGGACGTCTTCGAATGTCCTTTTCTTTCATTCATTTTATTTGAAAAATGTCATGGAAAAAATTAAATCTAAATAAGATTCTCAACACAAAACGGGTTTAATTCAGAAATTAATTGTCATATTGTGTGAAAATATGATAAAAAAACGACCATCAAAAACTCATATATAAATTCAAATGAAAAATAAACAAAAAAACACTAGATGAATCAGTTGAAAATTGTACACATATTAGGGTGTTGCATTTATTGCAGGCATTATATTATGTGGCTTCTCTCCTTGGTACTCCTGAAAAACTTCTGCAAAGTCTCTTCAATCTGTTTTTTATTGCCAATGGCTTTAGAAGATCCTGTAACAAGGATATTATTGCAGGAATTGACAATGAAAAAACTTACTAATACAGATATCATGTTATAGCTCTTTTGGGATTTACAATAATAGATAAAAATACTCACCAAGTATTATTGCTGCATGTGTTATGTTGTGTTTCAAGGCCCATTCAGTTAACTTTGAATTTTCAACATTTTCATGGAAGTTCCCAACATGATAATTTTGAAGTTCTAGAAGGTAATGATATAAATAAAGAAAATAAAGAAATATCGTCGCACTTCCTTACCGAGTGCTCCGCTCTGGTGCAACAGAGGAAGATCAACCTGGGTAGCATAATTCTGAACCCAGAAGATGTCAAAGAGATTCAGCTGAGGAAACTGTCCAGCAAACATGTTACGCGTGGGCCTCTAGAGGCACTTTAAAAACAGCTGACAGACAACATAAGCGGGCCATAATCATGATACGTAGTCGGCCCGGCTAGCCCGTGTCGCGACGGCCATCAGTAGGCCTCCAGACTACCACCCGCTTTATTACATGCGGGACTTCAGCGAATAGACAAAGTTAATATCAACTGATATTTCATGCTACAGATTATGGTGCGATTGCGGGAATCCTACTAATCAACCGCGTCATTCCACTGTTGGGATTTCATCAATGATCTACACAAATATACAGGGGCGTCCAATTCTAAATGCAGTACATGGGAGTATATGGTATCTTTGGAAGGCAATGAGCATGAAGACGGTTGCAATGAAAACAAAATGGCCCATATAAGCGCCTAAGAACAATCTAGCATAACGTCTTTGTAAACAGTGAAACTTCATTGAAGATAGGTCATTATTGTACAAAATAAATTCACCAAAAATTCAGAATCGACTGATTCCTGGACTAGATATATACAATCCATTGTTTTTCACTCTATGAAGAATTGTAGAGGATTTCTGAAACTGTAGAGCCAGATTGTTTCTATTTACCTAAACAGATAACTTTTTTTCCATTTCAACCATTTTTATTGTATCTCAAATGGTTTCCAAGATACTCATCCATATTTCCCAGATATTGCATTTTAAACTGGCCTGGAAAAATATTTCACCGAATAGATAGGATGACAACACACAAATCTGAAAAAATTCTCGCCACTTTGATTATTTTTCATGACCATATATCACAATGACCAGACAAAAAAAAATACCCGATTTGACATCCTACACGGAATCAGCAGTAGGGCCAACTGCAAACGTAATATTCAGTAATGCCAATGTTGCAGTTTCATTACAGAGGTCGCAGCGGTGCGGCGCGTAATGCCACATACTGTGTCAAAACGACATCGGTGCGATTATCGCAAATCTCTAACGGGTAATTTCTGGCTAAATTCAAAACAACCATAATAAATATGCGTATGTTCAGCCAAAGCAGCAGAACTGATATCATTCCAATTATTTACCGACATCAGTGTGCCGCTGCCGACATCTTACCGCAGTTAACAGCATCGGTCTATTTACCGCTCATTCATGTTGGCTGGGTGCTGGGTTTCGTCAGAGAAATCGACATGCCCAGCTGATTCTCAGATCATGTGGGCGCACAATGGTCCCAAGTAAAGAGGCCTAGGTGCACGGGTTCTCAGGAACCAGCCCACCATGTGGGTGATGAGGAAGAAGACGGCCTTGTCAGGAAGGGCGCGACATTCAAATTTCCTTCTGCGGTCTCTCCCAAGCCCACATTAAGGAAGAGTTTTGGCGTTGAAAATCTGATCAAATAAAAACCCATTGGAATGAGGTTCCAAGACAGGAACAAGCGTAAAGGCTACGTAGCCCATTGCAAAATAAAACCAAACAGGGACTGCACATCCTCTGTACATCCCAGGGACGTCCTTCATTTGCTACAAGGACGTCCCTGGGATATCCTTTGTCGGGACATGGTACATACTAGGGACGTCCAAGGCATCCCAGGGATGTACCAAGTCTCGATAATGGACATCAAAGGGACACCCTAGGGATGTCCCAGGGACATCCCTGGGATATATGGTACATCCCCTGGACGTCCTCGAATGTCCTTTTCTTTCATTAATTTTATTTGAAAAATTTCATGGAAAATATGGAAAAAATTGAATCTAAATAAGATTCTCAACACAAAACGGGTTTAATTCAGAAATTAATCGTCATATTGTGTGAAAATATGATAAAAAAACGACCATCAAAAACTCATCCAATATATAAATTCAAATGAAAAATAAACAAAAAAAGACTAGATGAATCAGTTGAAAATTGTACACATTAGGGTGTTGCATTTATTGCAGGCATTTCATTATCTTTTTCTATGTGGCTTCTCTCCTTGGTACTCCTGAAAAACTTCTGCAAAGTCTCTTCAATCTGTTTTTTATTGCCAATGGCTTTAGAAGATCCTGTAACAAGGATATTATTGCAGATAGAATTGACAATGGAAAAACTTACTAATACAGATATCATGTTATAGCTCTTTTGGGATTTACAATAATAGATAAATATACTCACCAAGTATTATTGCTGCATGTGTTATGTTGTGTTTCTAGGCCCATTCAGTTAACTTTGAATTTATGTTATCATTTGAATTTTCAACATTTTCATGAAAGTTCCCAACATGATAATTTTGAACTTCTAGAAGGTAATGATACATGAATATTATCATTCACAGCCATTAATGGACTAGTAGAAGGCCCACTACAAGCCTCTCAAGATTCTTCATTTTGTCTTCCAAGTTTTCTTGTCCTTTTATAATATTTACTCAGTGTATTTTTCCTCTAAAGCCTTGAGGATACCTTCTTTCTACGACCCATTATATTAATATGTACCCATAATAGATTCATAAATATACTATAAACATAATATTCAGAATCGAATAACCATATCATTGGAACAATCAAGTCTTTGATCCACAAGATTACATTCAATATTTTGATAACTATTGTTTTACCAACCTTAAACTCAACTTATTATTTCAATTTCTCAACTATGATATACACAACACTATAACTGATAAAATGTTTGAAATGCTCAGAAAAATCGTCAAACACAATAAGGATGCTGCTAATCTTTTTACATCGAACAAAGAAAAGTTAGAAACTTGAACATTATCCAAAGTGAAGTTAACTTGTTGACAGATCACTAAATAATTCAAACAATGTTGCCAAAGCCAAACAGGACAAAACTACAGATACCGAAATGCAATTGTGTTTGGGATTTGTGTATAATTTGAGAATTTAGATTAAGGGTATATTATGCATAAATAATTTTCTGCTTGCAAAATGGTCACTTCCCAGAAATTTCTGAGATATATTTCCATTTTCTTAATAATTATTTTCCAGAAGAAAAACAAAAAATTTCAAAACAAAATATCAACTCTGAATTTTCAATGAACATTTTGATGAGTTTCGACGATTTTTATATATGATAATGGATATCAGAAATACCAGGGACATGAATGGGACAACCTATGATATACCAGATGGGATGTCCTTTGGACAACCTCTGCGGGACATCCCCTGGATGTCCCAATCATGTCCTTGTACCGCGGTATATAAAAAGGACATACGTAGGACATCCCTGTGTTGTTAGGGAAGGTATCACCTCAAAAAAATGGATACTCAGATCAGACAGTGAACAGTGCCGTTACTGCGAGATCTTCACTCAAACTGCATAACTTCTGCTTTGCGACTGCCAAACGCTGTGCTGTGATACTGGTGAAGAGATTTGAGAATTTCACGTTGAAACTTCAATACAAACGTATTTTGAAATGTTATTGAACGTAATTGTAATAATAATTCGACAAATGTCTTCGTTGTTATCAGTTGAAATGTCTCTGTTTATTTTCTGTTTCTTACCAACGGTCAGAGCCTTGGAACGCGGGACGTGCTATGGAATGCGAGTTGTGCCATATTGAGTGCAACACGCTGTTTTACAAAAGGACCAGATATTATAAACTTAATTCCCAAGAAACTGATATACTTCGCAAGGAGTCTCGAAATCCCTGATCTTTAATAGATGAAGGGTAAAGTACAAAATATCCCATAGGTCGAGATACAGAGAGGCTGAGGAGCCATATCGAACCCCCTTCAATCTTCTGATTTTACTGTTTTCGAAGCTCATTCCCATTTTATTCAACCTAAGACATATATTTTAAATTAAAAAAAAAAACACTGTCGTATTTGGTATGTGATGGTCAGTAAGAGGGGCATTTTTTAAATGAATATGATACAATATTTCATTTCATGTCAGTTTTAGTGAGAGCACAGATTCTTCAATTCAAGATTAAATTCATATGTTCCCACACATTTTTTTCTCAAATCTTAAGAAAGTAATATATATACTAGTGGGATACCAACGCTTGAACGTAATATACTTGTTTTTCTATATATAAACAAGACCAAACATCTATGAACTCAAATGGGTACAGTATTCAAGAAAATGAAAATTAGTTTGCCCCAATAAGTAAGTGCATTTATAAAATAATAAAAAGATTTTATCCCCAGTTGGTATATTGTAAAATCATAATGGTTCTGTTTACAAACGACTCATGAGGTCAATAAAACACTAGTGTCTTATGATCAAATGACCGCGCAATTTGGAAAAGGTATTCGTGTTAATATACCGCTGTGGATGAAATGTTTTGCATTTCATGTCTCCCTCAAGGAAAGCAAACATTCTTGTTACTTTGCTTCCGTGTTTTATATGATTATTAAGCAATAATAACCATAATTTGTTAGTAATTTATCATATTCTGGAAATGCATATCATTAAAACAACCTTAAAACGAATTGAATGATACTTCTTATACAAAACTTTGGCATTTTGTGGACTATATCCGTCTCTGTTACCCAAACTTATTGAAAGTTTTATATTTTTCAATGAAAAGTTTTTTGAATATTGTTTGATGAACGTCAATTGGAGTTTTTTGTTTTTATTTCGAATAAACGCGGCCGATACTTGATAAAAATCCATATTTAAAATAAACCAAAAAAACGATTAAAAAAAAAAATTATAATACATCTATCTGAGATTGTAACAAGTGCAAATTTTTCTAACGTAGTATGGAATTGGAAGTTTTCATCCCAAAAAAGGTTGTGTGCCAAACTGTGAGGATTTGTACAGTAAACCCCATCGATTTCCCAAACCAGATAAGGAGCCAGAATTATTCAAAATGTGGATTGATAAAGTGAAACATTATTCAGAAATAAAACCCATGAACAAATTCACAAAAATTATCTTGTGTGTGATATTCATTTCAAAAATGAGTTCAAAGTGGTAAACCATAGGGGTCTCTCCAAAATCGCATATCCTACAATACTATTGGGTAAAAAAAATATTGACATTATATGGTATTCAAATTACAACACTAATACAGTGTGCCAAAATAGTATGCAACAAATGGAAAGCTTTTATGATTGATATTACAAAAAAAAATCCTGGTAAAAGTTGGCGCTTATCGATAAACTCATAATGGGCGATCAAAGAGTCATGTTAAGTCTGTGGTAAAATTTAATTTTCAACTTATGAACTTTTCAGATTTCCATGTAACATTGATAAAAAAAGCCTAAAAAAACAAGTACAATTTATCTGTTATGAGATTTTCATGAGTTCATGATGTTGACCAATATTTTGTTCTCCAGAAGATATCTCAAAAAATATGAATGAATGAACTGTAGGTACTATGCGCAAGGAACTCTCTCTCTCTCTCTTTTTCTCTCATACTCATGGACTACTATGTGTGTGGGTGTAGCGTGTTTTCAGTCTGTGATCGTGCAGATATTTGCTTGACAACGCGAGTGGGTGAAATAAATTTCAGACTTGCAAGTATGCATATGCCCTTACTTACATTACATAACAGTATTTATTCTCGAGATTTTAGCTCTGCCAAAATGAAACGTAGGTCTGAGGGCTCTGGGATCTTACCCTTTTAGATAAAACCAACAAGCGCTTTGAAGCTCCATCTTTCCGGATTGAGAGATCTGACAAAAGACAAAAAATAGAACACTATTATAGTAGATTTTTTTTAATTAACGACGTCGATTGCTGGGATCATCTGCCGACTGAGTATCCGATAACATTTTATATTTCTTTCAGCATATTACTGTGTCTCGTAATTTATATCACTCTATTGAGTTCTTTCGAAGAATTATTTAAATATACTCGGATTTTTGTACTTGTGATTAATAAGTACGACGAAAATGAGATGTTAGGTAATATAAATATATTTAACCTATATAAGTAACTTATAGAAATATATTAACAGTCAACTTAAAATATTTTACGTATATAGTAATTTCTGATTAATATTATATCATATGGTATATTTCTACCCATTTTACATCTATAAGGATTTGTATTTCGAGAAATCAAAGGGAAGATAAGTTCCGATATTCTTGTTCTTCTTCTGTAACTCCGGAAGTACTTTTACTTTGTTCTGTTCCTTGTAGGTGAACGTGTCCCTCGGATTTGTACTGTCGTCCAAATTTGAGTCCAAAATTCTCCTTCGGCATTGGTTGCTGATGGTCCCATACTCTGCCTTGCAGCTGCCAGCAGCTCAGGGTGTTCCACCAGAGTATCCGATAATGATGATATAAGTACATCTGAAAATAATAATTGATACATTTATCCGACATAATTTACCTGAGACATCAGGAGTGTCCATGACTAGGTCAAAATTGCCGATAATTAATGGTTTACACTGTATTAAGAGGCATCAGTACCAACAAAAAATGGCAATAAATGTGGAGAACTGATCAATGAATATTTTATCATTATTTATTGATATTTTGTGATATCACTAAATATAGTTACTCTACAATTGATTGAGGTAAGACCAATATAATTGTATTCACCATAAATCTGTTGCCGACTGTTCAACCTATATTAAAATCGAATAATATGGATAAAAATCTCGAATTGGACTATAATGAAGAATACTCATATGAAGACGAGCAATATTTTACAAAAATTTGAATGATAACAATAAATTACAAAAAACAACGGAATACTCACAAGAAAATTAGGTTCCTTGTCTGTATAAAATATCGATTTACAGGGTAATTTACATATACTTGATATTTTTTATTGTTTCCAATATATAATAATAATAATATTATTATTATTCCAGAGAATATAAAAGTAATACATTAAAATGAATAAATATGTAAATAAACGTGTTTGGTCAAGCATCGGTTGTATGTGATAGATATAGTTTTCAAAATTAAAGTTTAGTAATAATAGCAGTTCATTGTAATAATAATAAGCAATGAATATAAAGTGTTGTGTAGTTATGTAGTTAGTTTTAAAAAATCCAATGATATGCCGGACGTACAGTCTACATACATATAATTTTTTAATAAATACACCTTATTATATAATTAACATAACACAATGAATGAATACCCAGAAAAGGGGCTGGGTGTTCTTGATAGATATTTGTTATTCAATAAATATAGATAAGAATATATGCTTGTGTTCACACATAGAGATACGTATTCACATGCTTATGTATATACAACACATATTATATGAATGAATAATTATATTTGGATAAGAACAGTGTAAGAAAATTTTTTTTAAAATTGGACAATGAAAAACTAGCTTTTTTCTCAAAATTACGATTCCTCATAGATGCGATAGAGCTGGTGGAAATACCTATGCTTCTATTTGTATTGTTATATTTTTTTACGTTGATCATCTCCTGTAGGAATTATTTGTTTTCCAACAATTTCTGTTTTTCTTAAATCGAATCTGTGTAAAGTTCGTCCGAGTGTTCTGTGAAAGCCTGTTTTATTCGATGTCCAGTAGGTTTGAGTCTTGAAGGTACATACTTTTGATCTTAGTCCTATAAATTCCAGCATTATCCGACCTACATTTTCATCTTCATGTGGCACAACACTTTTTGTTCACGGGAGGTATAATGTAAATGTTATTTTCTGGATAGTCACTGGTATCAAAATATTTATGACAATCACGACGGATAACTTCATAGACGTCTTTATTGCGTATTTCGTAAACTAGTGAATCGGTATGCGTATACAAAATGGAAAAGTCCTGACCGAACTTGGGTATCACGTAACAATAGTGGAAGTCGTAAATTGTAGTATATCAAGTATAGTCATTCCCACGCCTACACGTTTGTTGGAATATATTTAAGTTTCATTCAATTTGATTGCCACTAGGTTCATATTGAATATCACGACTGATTAGAATTATGGTTTAGAAATTAGAGCTAAGGTTTCGAATATTTTCCATCATATTTCCGAATACTGCATTGTTCAGGTATTACACTTCATTCATCTCCGGCTACTCCAGTCCTAATATAGCGTGCTGTCTGTCCGATATATTATTTTTTACATTCTGTTCACGGTACCTATTTCATAAACTATACCGCTGTTGAAATATTTTGGTGTTTTCATCAAATTGGAAGAAACACCAAAATATCTTGTCAGCGGCATAGTCTACGAAATATCATGTGCAGAATGTGAAAGTATTTGTTGGAACAAGAGGATGTTATCTCAAGACTACAGTAGCAAAACATGAGAGACCTGAAAACCTACTGAAAATAATAGATAAAACAGGCCTTGCACGAAACGCGCACAGAATTTTACACAGATTCTACTTGAGAAAAACCTAAATTGTTGATATTTTTTATGTCGTACGACTATTGGCATCTCAAAAACGGTCAATTACGAGGTTGTTCAAATCAGACGAAAGTTGTCTATTGGAGTGAACAATGGAATAATGTTTCCAAATTGAAAATATGATGCACCGTTTTTAAAATATACGGGGGAAACCGAAATAGCCTGTCCTCTTTTCTTTGCGCTGGCGCCTCTATTTTTGGGAATATGGAAATGTAATGGAGAAACTACAGTTTCTTCGAATTTGCTTCGATGTGCTGTGCTTTGATTTCCAATAGGTACGTCGTTTCGTTCTTCGGGGGCCACCAACAACTCAATATTTTCGAATACGGACCTGTTTTTGTTTGAATTTAAATAGTTTTTATCTTACCAAGTTCAGATATGTACCTTACCTGGATTTTGTTTATACATTTCTGCCCATAAATTCCATCATTAAGGTCCGAACAATGAAAATCCGTCTTTTCGGAATACGGTCCTGATTTTATTTTTGTTCATATTTGAAAGGGTATTCGACTTAAATTGCGACGATGAAATTTAAAATAAATCTACCTTGAATGAATACTCGAACTTGAAATCAAATCATGATCAAATCCAATATGATGAAAAGGTAAAAGCACAGGTATATCAAGGAACAACGATTGATACATTTACTTTTTTTTTTTTTTTGACAAAGAGCCGAGGAGCATTTTTTTGTGTGTCCATTCCTAGGCAGTTTTTTGTCTGTCTTTGAGTCCTATAGGTATCCCGAAACAAACCTATTCCAAATGAAAATTGAAACTTTCGAACTTAATGAAGTATGAAGTGAGCCCTGGAATAGAAGAAAGTGAATGACAGATTACAAATTAACGAATTCAAATCTGAAGGGTGGATTATTTACATGTTGAACCAAAAATTATGTAGTTTTCTGATGATGAGAAAGTGGATATGTTGTTCGTGTATTCGAGGTGTCACAGACACAGATGGAACAACACAAAGAAAAAAAGGGGAAAAAACAAATTCTACAGGGACGAAGGTCCGCGGGTACCAGCTAGTGTTATAATATAATTGTTCAACCCCAAAGAGGTCAAGATTGAAAGATTACAATCCCCTACCGTTCGTCAATAACATAAAATCTTAAAAAACACTAGATTATATTTTTATTGATTCCCCTTGTATCTAATATTTTATCATATAAATTGATAAATTGCTTATTATAGATGAACATCTGTACAATGAAATAGATGCCGAACAGTGAGTTGTAATCATATTATTTTTCAGGCGACCTCGTATTAACGAGTATGTTTAATCTAGACGAAATCGATCTCAATGACCCCTATTAACCTTCAAGTTATGATATATGTAACTGAACATACACCGAAATCGACCATTAAAAACCTGTGAATGGTCGATTTGGTCCGTTAATGTATAATTGTGGTATAGGCAACTAAACATACACGAATTTGAATATTATTCAAATGTCAAATCATATTACCTCCGCGCTGTCGAATTTATGTATTTGAAAATCCTTATATTGTGAGTTTCCTCCTAGTAAAAGGAAATTTATATCGAAAACTTCACGTTGACCCCAGGAACGAGGTCGAGAGAAAATTTTGTAATCAACTCGTATATTAAAATGGCGATCAATGATGACATTAACACGCTCGCTTCGCTCTCGCGTTAAAATATTCATTAATCGCCACCATTGATTCCCTAATGGATTAAATAACTATAAATATAAAATCCGCAATTGGCAGAGTTTTCACATCCAACATAGCTATTTCATTTGTTCGGCAAAGTTAATCCACAATATTTGCCATTCTATTAAGTAAGTATCGAAATTTAAAAGAGTAGGTTATGATGACACACATAATGACACAGGTGCGGCTAGGCTACTACAGAACTAAAATGTTCAGCAACCGTATTGTTCTGAGTAGTAGTGAATAATTAGGGATATTGACGAAACGCCGAACAGTAAGTTATAATAATTTTTGGAATTTTTTTTACGAAACCTGGCGCGCCAGTACCCTCCATAGCCATCCTAGATGTTTGGCATTGGCTTCCGCCTAATTTTTGTTTTTTTTTAAGTCATTTGCAATGTATGCCGAACGCAAGCTTATGATTCCAAAATCTGGGTTTTCGAAACAATTTGATCGCGCCGGCGCAGCATTTTGTAGCCACGGATTATAGTCGGATTATAGTAAGTTACGAAGAAGTTCTGGGGGTGATCAATAAGTTGCCGAGGAACAAGGCACCGGGCCTCGACAAGTTGGACGCCGTCCTGCTTAAGAATCTCCCGCGAAAGTCAGTAGTCCAGTTGATCTACATAATCAACGCGATCATAAAATGGCAGTATTACCCAGACTGTCTGAAGAAAGCAGAAATCGTTCCCCTGTTGAAACCAGGAAAAAGTAAGAACAGTATCGACAGCTATAGGCCTATTCCGCTTCTCAGCGTGGTGGCCAAGGTAGTAGACAAGATTCTTCCGAGTCGTGTTGTGAGCTTTGAGGAAAGGCGGAAAATCATCCCGCCTGAACAATTCGGGTTCAGGAGAGGTCATTCAACTACCTCGCAAGTAGCCCGGGTTGTTCACGGGGTGAAGGAAGCATTCCACAGGGACCACAACACAGTTATGGTTCTGTTGGATACAAAGAAAGCATTTGATACGGTCTGGATTGAAGGGCTTATCACTAAAATGGCAGAGGCAGGCATGCCTTTATACCTAATTAAAATCCTAGATTCGTACCTGACTGGGCGGACTTTTAGGGTCAACGTAAATGGAACTATCTCGCCAGAGTATACAGTTGGAGCAGGGGTCCCACAGGGGTCCTCCTTGTCACCAATCTTGTATTCCCTGTATACATATGACTTTCCGACCTTTGCTCGGACGAGTACGGCAATGTTCGCGGATGACACCGCGATATATGCCCACTCGTTCCAGAGCGAAGTGGCTGCTAAACAGCTCCAGATTCATCTGGATCGGTTGGTCATGCCATATATGGGGAAGAACAAGATTAAGCTTAACCCAGAGAAAACAGAGGTCATCAACTTCACGAGGAAACTCACCAATGTGAAGATCCTCGGGAAGCTGAGGATTGGAGAAAGCAAAGTGACGGAGAGGCCCTCAGTGCGATACCTGGGAGTGCAGCTGGACAAGCGTATGAGCTTGCACAAGCATATAGGGCTGGCATTACAGAGGGGCGGCCGCGATAAAGCGAACGTATCCCCTCATTGCACGTAATTCCAGCCTGTCACTTGATAATAAGCTTCGAATATACAAGCAAATCATTAGACCAGCGATAACATACGCTTGCCCGGTATTTTGTAGCCTTTCCAAAACGCAGATGTCGAGACTGGAAAGGTTGCAAAACAAAGCACTCCGTATTGTTACAAATAGTAACAGATACATCCGGCTCGATGATCTGCGTGAGATAGCAAACGTTGAAAAGCTGGAAGATTTTATAATAAAAATATCAGACAAATTCTATAGATATCACATCCCTAAGAGTCCGCTCACAGCAGTAATCACCAATGTACGAGCCGACCAAAGAAGGAAGCATGGTGTGATTTATCAAAACTTAGAACTCTACAGGGAGATAGAATAGGAATCAGTTTAAATTCGAACTAAACAAAAAACTGCAAATAACCCAACTGGGTAAGACCATCATTCTACTAGCTGGTTTTATTTTTTCCAGATTGAATAAAGCATAATTACCAAAACTTCTACTTGATACTTAGTTTCTCAATTTCCAGACAAAAAAGATTGGAGAAAGACGCATAAGCCTAGGCAGGAGGCGTCTAGAAATTTTTCATTTACCAAAACATAACAAGACAAATGAAATCGTAAGGCACCTGTTAACACCAACAGGGGCTGTCCCTTCGCCCCATCAGGAGGGCAAGGAGACCCCAAACAAAAAAAGCCATAATTTTCCCCTCCCTTCCCACTCACCACCCGAAGGAGGAACCGGAAAGTTAATGTACATAATGTAAATAGTAATTAGTTTAGTTGTGTAAGAGAAATGTGTAAATAATGACAATAAATACTTTTGGATTGGATTGGATTGGATTATAGTCGGCGATGCGATTTCTCTGATACACATATTTATGGAATTCAAGATAGTTATGAGCGGTAAGTTATGATACATGAAAAAGTGTTATGGACTCCCGGTCTATTAGGTATTTAGGTCATGTGCCGGAATGCAAAGTTTGCGCATGCGCAGTTGTGTTTTAGCACCCGTTGCAAAAAGGACAGACTGATTTTTGTGACTTCACTTTGTTAACAAGGGTGTTATCGCAGTATTAACAATATTGGTAGCCAATAAATATATGCAGATGACCACCATGTTGTGACGTCAGTTGACAGTGCTCGATTGCAGAAAATATTGTTATGAAGCACGTCCGGAGCGCATTTTCATGAAAAAAATGAACCCATTCCCAATATTCGGAACCACGCCCTTTTCATTTGCGGCCAGCAACTCAGACTATACAGCTATTGTTGAGTGGCTGCAGTTGGAGATGGGATGACAATTTTACAGAATGGAGCGAGAGCCTTGGTCAAAAGCTTTGCAGAGCTTCATTCAATGTATGCCTTATCGTACATAACGACTCTCTATCACCATTCTATTCCTAATACAAAGTTCTCATAATCTAGCATAATATTCATGAACATTTTTCACCTGTTACCACAGTATTATAATGAAGACACAATCTATGAGAACGTCTCGAATGTCATTCATGAAAACAAATTTAATTATCTATATACCGAATCTGAAACTTTTTTTATCCTCCCTCATACCTGAAAATATTGGGTTACCGAGAACTACCTCAAACTCACCGAGCACTTTTTTCTCGAGCGAGCGCGATATGTGGCCCTGTCCCGCTTCAGCTTCCAAGAAGTTCGTAAACTTCTGTAGCGCTTGTTGGGCTTCCGCACTGCCGCGGGTCAAGCTCTGCGTGAACATCACTTTGGCTAGCTGATATATGACTTCTTCCAGAGAGTACTCGGTGTAGAGGAAGTCGGCTAACCGCAGCTTTTCGAGAAGCTCTTCGTAATCCTCGTCGACCAATTTATCATTCCCTGGAGACAACAAGTATAATGAGTCGAGGAAAATGAATATATTATAATAGATAATGGCTAGAAATTATACAAACACAGATGGTTCACTCAGAAAACACATATGTGATATTACATCTCTGAGATGACGCAAAAAGCTATAATTATACTTTTGACACGTTGCTGCGCGTTAAGACGGACTGAAAACGTAGACGTACTGCAAGAAGATCAAATATACAATTTATGTACTCTTGTTCATAGATGAACGTAAACATATGACGTAATGTAAGTGAAACGGACTGGAACGGAAGAGTTGGGCAACTCTCATCTTTTTACAGTTTCCCGCGTCCGGCCAATCAATCCCGTCTTTTATTCTTGTCATGGAAATTCTGTTTTTTACAAGACCTAATAATTCATTAAATACTGAAACAGCCATTCGCGTATACTTGAAAAATGAATCTGGATCAGCAGTCTTCATCTTCAAGAAATAATTGTAGGCATTCTCTACTTTTTTGTTACGGATCATGGGTCTTGTTTCGTAACGTCTTGGTCGCCTAAAGTTGGATTCATATGCAAGCTTTCCGCATTTTCGCTTATCGCGTATTGATGTCTGATTGGCTGTTGGAATAGAAAGCGCTCTTCAAGGTCAGTAATCCGAAAGTCGAAACACTTTCAACTTTTATTGTAGAAAAGCGCTGATTTTGTCGAGTTTTATGTTTCGTTTCATACGGTTCTAATCAATAATCACAAACATAACCTAGAAGAATGAAAATATAAAAAATTATTGTCTTGTACCCACCTCAAAGTGAGAGCTAGTCGTGTCGAAGGTGGTATTGGCTTTTATGCCACATGTAATCATTCTAGTGAGGGGCTTATCAACTGCATGATATACTCAAATCGATCTCTATTTACCGTAAAGAAATTTTTGTAACTATGTATTATACAACTGCATTTCTACCATCAATACCTTGACCTCTACTGGCTTCTTTCTCATGAATTCTCCTCATTCATGAACTTCTATATTTCGTATTACTCATTATTTTATAGTGAACTCCATTTCAAGAAAATATTAATGAAATTGAAAAGTCACCTATGACAGATTTCATACGAAGAGGACGTGCTTAATATTTAAGTTTCCCGCGGAAAGCGAATGCTTGCATATGAATTCACCTTAGGTATTGTTCTTCGAGTTTGTCGCTACTTTTCCAATGCTTCTGCACACAACAACATTTCCACGGCACCAAGAAGCATATAGTATTTCTAATCCCAATCGGACCGACATAAAAAGTTTCGAGAATGAATTCTCTTCCACTCGACAGGACTTTTTTATGATTGTACCAGGAACGCTTCGAAAGTAAAAACACTGGTAGTATATGAATTTCCCATTTGCCGGGCAGTGCATATGAAATAACTATACCTTCATGTATTTTACAATCCATTTGACACGGAAAACGCAACATAGATAAATATTTAAAATATTATAATACAAACCCAAACCAACACAGCTGTTAATGATTCGTAAAATTTGTAGTTTATGTTGAATGTCACTCATCATCTCTACCAATGCGCAAACATTCCGTTCCGTCGGTTCATAAATTCAATAATATTTCACAGTCCGTTTGTTACGTATGCAGTGCGTCTACGTTTATAGTCCGCCTAACTATAAATCCAGCTTTATAGTAGATGTCCAGAAGTTGTATCTCTCCTGATATACAGTGCTTTCCTTTGATTCCCCCCCCCCTTTTTTTTGAAAGGGTCAACTGAAAAAATTGAAACTTGGGATAATGAAATTGATGCATGAATACTATATTTTGGAGTAAAATCGACAGATGAAACTCTCAAGATGGAAACTGGGCGCCACCTGGGAAAAAAAATAAATTGAAAGAGGGGTCTTGTGACACATCTTTTTGAAGCTCCTGACGAATTTACTTCACAACCCTGGAATATAAAGTCAATAACTTCATCTACTACAAAATGGCGGAACATTTAATAATTACCTGAATACAAACACATCTTGTTGGAATACAATATCCATATCGAATTCATTAGGATCTGCTTCGACGATTCCGGTGATTAGAGGGTCAACAGTATTTTCCAGCATATTCAAATACAGTTCCCTTGTTGAATTTTGTTCAATGAATAGAGGTCCTACAATATGGTTTCCCAATATTCCTGCCCAGACGTTAATTTTTTCTGGATATTGAGTATGAGTTTCCCGGAAAATGTGAGGGTTGGTGTCACTCCAATAACGGCAATTACGTCTGTGAACCTTGCCGTTGAGATAAAATATAGATTCGTCACTGAAACAAATATTGTGGAGATAGGTAGGATGCCTTGCAATGGATTTCGGCATAATTTCGCAGAATTCTGTTCTTCGCTCAGGGTCATCTTCAGTTAACTGGTGTACCATTTTGATTTTGTATGGATGATACTTATTTCTCTTCAAAAGTCTCCACACAGTAGAAGGACACACCTCACAAACATTCGCGACGGAGGAAGTAGACTGTTGAGGATTCACTATCATCTCACCAATTATTTGAACTTGCTGTTCTTCCGGAATGGACGGATGACCTGGGGGCTTTTTGTTCTGTACACTACCGGTAGTTG